>WHUX01000043.1:0-362535 GCA_015179025.1 Terfezia claveryi | reverse complement strand
AGATTGGCTAACTCTGGGGCAGAGCAGGTATCCCGGCAAGGTATAACAGCCTCATCTTCGTCAACTGATCTACCACCATCAAGAACCATGGCGTTGAACCCTGATCTTCTGGCAACCCTGTACGAAGTCCATAGTCAAGTGCAGCCACGGCCGATCTGGGATGTCCGAGGGCTTCAAGGTGCCATATGGGGCATGGCGTAGATGGGCTTAGCACGCTTGCAAACATGGCAGTTCCATACGTACTGCTCCACGTCCTTCCGCTGGTCAATCCAGGTGTATTCCAGCCAGAAGCACTAACGTCTTTGCCACTCCAGGGTGACCGCCACCAGGGTATCGTGGTGTTCCTTGATCAGCCTCAGGCGTAACCCTCCAGCTTCTGGTACATAGAGCCGTTCGAGGTGATAGAGGAGGCCCTCCTGTACTGTACACTTGGCTAGGGAAATCTTGGGTGCGGCGCTGCCGGAATTCACTTGGCGATGATTTCTCTGACCAGGGGTCTCCTTCGTAAGCCTGTCTCACCAGTTGTCGGAGGTCGGCTTCCCCGGTAGCCTCGCCTCAGCTTCCGCATCAGCCTCAGCTAGAACGTTGGCTGCCAGATCAAGGTTTTCGGCTTCAATACCACCTGATTTTGGTATTTTAGCCTTTCATCCCCCCCTTTAGGGAGTCACCTGATCTCCTAGTCAAGGCATCCGGTTTCCCACCAGCCTTGCCTGGCCGTATTTGATCTTGAAGTTGAACCGAGATAAAACTCCGACCACCTGGCCTGCCGTCGTTAAGCAGTTTGGTGGTGGTGAAATACTCAAGGTTCTTATGATCGGACAACACCTCGATAATCCCTTGGCTGATTCCAGGTGAGCCTCCATTCCTCAAAAGCTTGGACAATGCCATTAATTCCTTATCATAGATTCGTAATTACACTCCGCCGGGGAGTGCTTTTGGAGAAATAGGCCACCGGGTGAGACTCCATTGACATACTGGACAGGATTCCGGCGGAGACATAGTCGGAGGCATCCGTTTCCATGATACACTCGCTATCGGATCAAAGTGAGCTAGTATGGTGCTGAGTAGAAGGCTTCCTTGAGGTTCTGGAAGGCGGATTGGCTTCTGGACTCCAGTGGAATTGCCGGTCCTTTTTGGTCAGGCTGTGAGGGGGCCACGATCTTGGAATATCCTAGAATGAACTGTCGGTAAAAGTTGCGAATCCCAGGAAGGCTGGACATCCTTGAGATTTGCTGGATTTCCCATTCCTGAATGCGTGACCTTGGCAGGTCCATTCTAATACCTTCCGTGGTGATGATCAACCCTAGATACTTAACCTCCTGCACATGGAACTTGCATTTCTCAGGCTTGAGGTACAACTCAGCTTGCTCCAGCTTCTCCAATACTGCCGGACATGAATCTTGTGCTCTAACAGGGTGTCTGAGTAAATCAAGATATCATCGAGGTAAGCCGTGCAGAACACATCCAGAAAGTCCTGTAAGGTGTCATTGATGAAGTGCTGGAAGGAGCAGGCATTGGTTAGCCAAAGGGATGACGTTGTACTCGAAGTAGCCGTAACGTGTCCGGAAGCGTTTTCCACTCCTCCCTTCGGCGATCCGTACCAGTTGTACGCCCTCGCAAGTCCAATTTTGTAAACCATTTCGCCTTGGAAAGCCTGGCTAATGTCTCCTGGATCAGAGTAGGGGTATCTGTTTTTGACCGTTATTTCGTTCAGGCCACGATAATCAACACACAACCAAAGGGAGCCATCCGACTTCTTCACGAAAAGCACTGGAGCACCTGCTGGTGAGGAGCTGTGGCGAATGAAGCTCTTGTTGAGGTTTTCCTCCAAGTATTTCTTCAACACTTGCAGCTCCAACCGGGACATTCCGTAGAGGGGCCCATAGGGGGGGTCTTACCCTCTATCAGCGGAATAGTATGGTCATATGGCCGGTGGGGTGCGAGCTTTTCTGCGGCCTTCTCTGAGAACAGGTCGATGAATTCGTGGTATTCGTCCGGTACCATGGACTTCCACTCCTCCTTCGACCGTGTCTTATTAATCTCCAGGTTCACCTCGTGTATGGACAGGGCATGAGCCTTCAGCTTGTGCCTTCTAGTAAGGTAAGCGAAAGCCCCTGCCCCGATAAAGCTAACATTCAGAGGTTTTTGGGGCCAGGGGCATCGGGGGCACAGGGGGAATCGGGGGGTGGCAAGGCACCAGCCCAGTAACGGTGCCTTCGGATTCCGCAGTGTTTTTTGCAATACTGGCTGTTGAACTGCAGGGTATAGGAGCCGAAGCTGACCGATACATCATGCATTCTAAGCCAGGGGATTCCGAGGACAATCGGATACTTGAGCTTTGTCACAAACATCGGGAGGGCTTCGGAGTGATCCCCGACCTGGGCAGGCACGCACGCAATATCGGTGATATCCCGGAGGAAATAGGTCGACCGTCGATGACATCCAGGACACGAGGGGTTTTAAGCTTGGACGTGGGTATAGAGAATTTACTGACAAAGGCCTGGTCAACGAATGCAATTCCTGAAGCTCCGCAATCTATAAGGGCTGACGTGGTGATTGTTCTATCATTGATTTGAGAGAGATAGATAAACAAAATGCTCGCGAACAAGCGAGACTCGTCAACAGCGGAAGAAACAGAAAATGCAGACAAAGACAAATGGCCTGGGGCAGGTCCCTTGCTAGTGTCAGTAATAGGCAAGGGACAGGGCTTTTCCCGACTCATCAACCTCTCAATCCTGGCACTGGGGTATCGGAGATAGCATGGATGGCGAGGGAGCGATTCTTTCGAAGGGGGCAAGCCACAATGAAGTGGTCAGCCTTCCCATAGGCTATGCATAGCCCATTATTCCGGCGGCATTCCCTCTCTTCTTGGGTCAGGCGGGGTCTGCCTGATGATAAATCCATGGGGGTGGGTCCTCCTGCCACCAACGATGGGTGTGCTGGTTGATTGGCGGGGCAGGGGCCTGAGCTGCTTTGGTGGCATGTGTTGCTGAGGCTGAGGCTGAGGCTGTGGGAGACGGGGTGCTGGCCTGTACGTGGGGCGGTTGCGGAGCCGGGACATCCGCTGTTCTACCGGGAAGCCTGGTCAATGAATTGTCAAGGGTTTTGGCTTCCGGGAGGCTGACCATGGCTGCTGGATTTCGTCATTTAGCCCTTCCTGGAATTGCTCCAGTTTGGACTGGTCATTCCATCGGACCTCCCCGCCAATCTCGAGAATTCTGCCACATAAGTGGACAGATCGGTGTTTTTCTGCCTGAGGGCTCGGAGGGCTCTACTGGCAGTGCCAACGGCATCGGGGTCCCCGAACGCCCTATCCAGGACTGTGAAAAGGGCCGAGATATCGTCAAGCTTGATCCCGGTTTGAGGACATATGGCTGGATCTGGTCACAAGCTTTCCCCTCCAGCAAGGCGAAAACGTATGCCAGTCGATATTGTTCTGACGGGAATCTGGCAGAATCCCCGTTGAGCTTGAGATTGACAGCATTTTTCCAGCTCGTAGGCGAACCCGGTCCCATTGAACTTGGGGGGTGTTGGAATGCTTTCGGTCTTGTTGCTACTGGCTGCTGTTGGTATTGCAAGGTTCCCTAGGGCGCGGCTGAGGTTTTGGACCGTAGTCCGTTCGTTGGCTAGGGCAAGGTTCACATGGTCGAGATCCGTCTGGAGGACCGTGATCTCTTCGTCGGCGGATCTCAATTTTTGTTCAGCCACGGCCAGGCTGTTGCCGAGTTCGGCCCCGATGCATCCATGGCCTCGAAGATGTCGATGATTTCTCACGATAGGCATTCAATTCGTTCTGGCCTGAGGGTATAGGGGAGCTTCTCCAGGTCTGGAACCTGACGGCGGTGGTGGAGAGCTGCTCCTGACATGACTGCATACCAGTTGTCCAAAGGATCCAACGTAGTGTAACGAGGGCTCTGGGGGACAAGGCGACCAAGGGGTACGCCGGGGAGTGGCAAGGGGCAATCGCACACGTAGGAGCGCTACGTGTGTGATCGGAGGAAAGGCTAGGGTAAGACACACGTAGGAACGCTACGTGTGTGACCAGGGGAGGATGAGACGGGAGGCAATGGCAAGAGGCAAGAGGGACAGAGGGCAAGGGACACGAGACACGTAGAAGCAGTTGCTGCGTGTGTCAAGGGAGGCAGCAGGGCTGCAGAGTCGAGGCGAGACAAGGAGGTGCACAAGGGAGATGCACCAACTGGAGAGAAGCAAGGCCCTGTATTGGATATACAAGACGTTGGATGGGGATCCAACGAGAGGGCGAGAAGCAAGCTATATATACAGGCTTCCTTCCTGGCCAAGGCCACCGGAAGGAATAAGGTTCCCGAGACCCCTTATCTCGGAACAGAGATAACAATGATATCAATCAACAATAACGAGAGTCGGACGGAATCCCGTCTGACTCTCAAACCTGGCTAGGAAAGGATGGTAACAATGATATCAACCAACAATAACGAGAGTCGGACGGAATCCCGTCTGACTCTCAAACCTGGCTAGGAAAGGACGGTTGTAACAGCCACCACAGAATAAGCAGGAGCCATTGGACGAATGAGAGGGTTCTCTATATCGGCTGGGTCTGGAGCAGACATCGATGTCATATTAATTGATATTAAAGCACAAGAAGAGTTAAGTAGTCTTGATCCCACTTTCTGCCTCTATTCAGGCCACCTATTTCACCACTATACTGCGTACTACTGCATGTCTTACTACATTGCTGCATATTATGCAGGGCGGGTTAGTAAACACTTTCTCCCACAGACTGTATTTACACCAGTAACCCATAGAAGTTGTTGTGCGGGTAAGTACGGTAGCTTTGCATATGCCAGCAATAGAGTCTGAGGCTGAGGGTGGGAGCAGCAGATACATATTGCACCTTGCTTCCCATGTCAACCTCATGAGCTGATACATATTTACTCTTGCCATTATTATCGAATCCGAGTTATCTGGATAATTGACTACCAGCACCTATATGCAGAAGAACATCCCCTAGTGGTAAACATCAGCATCTCCAATAGCAGGACTCCAACAAGCCAACAAGCACCCCGGATCGTCCCGCCATCAGATGACAACTATGCCTACTCTGGTGAGGATGAGCTCAAGTACTCTTCTGATACTGAATCTGGAGTCCTGTTGTAGAAGTATTATTGTACCGATGGCTGGACAACAGGGAAGCAGGGTTGAGGGACGGAAGCTATTCGGTGGATATGTGGGAGCATGGTGGGGGTAGTCTTTACAGTGATGGTTTTATTATAGGTCAATAGCCATCATTTTATTTTTGTGGGCGCCTGTCACATCCATTGTACCCTGTAGGTAGTGATCACATCCACTTAAATCTGAAGCTTGAATCTTTATGCTTTTTCGCAATAAGCCCCCCTATTTTCACATTCACTTTCACGTTCATGTACGCATCTTCATGATCTCTTGTCTATATTAATAGGCTAACCTATATGGTGATGATAATGATGACTCCAGCCAGATCCCTCGTGCAAATCATCCACCTGCTCATTGGATTCTCCGCCGCCCTTTGGGTGGGAGATATCTAGAACTATCTAAGCAAGTTTGAAGGGAGTAATCATCAATGGTATCCGACCAGTTTCATGAGAGATATAGTACCAGTATGCCCCCATGTTACGTGGTGTGTATGCAAATAAAATTGCTGATGAGTCTGGGTAGAAACCAATCCATAGGTAGAGGTGAAATTAGTTGAAGGAATTCTACCATTGGGGATGCTAATATAGCTAGGGGATAGTCATAATGACTATTGGCAGAAGGTGCCATTATATGATGGTTCAAAGTCTATCCAGAAATCACAGATTTCTGTTTAAAAAAAAGCTAATCCTCTCACGATGCAATAGTAATTAGTGTAGGGTATATCTCCATTGAAGTGGAGGTGTAGCATTTTGATGGCGATGAAGAACTATATGTATATGGCTCCATGCTTTCTCATACATTCAAATGCAATTATAACTGACTTTTTCAATCCATCCCTCTAGGTCAGCTATGATCTATTTTCTCTAATAGAAAACCATACTTTAAACTCACTATACATTAATCCCCTCCTCAAGATTCTCTATTGTTAGAACCCAGAAATAGAATTTGGCAATAACACCTATAAGTACTTCGAATTCACCCGCCCACCTCTTAAGCCTTGACCCCACTCCTCCCCTAGATTTCTCAGCACTATGCTAACAACCCCCCTTCCCACAGTGGCATCTTCGACACTAACCCTAACAAACCCTCTACCTCTACATCGATATCAAAACCTCTGGTGTCCCGACCAACAACTCCATTCTCTCACATCTCACACCTCTTTACCCCTACCTAACATACTACAATGCCAGCAGCAACCTCACGCACAATGGTCTCTTAACAGTAGTCTTCACCAGGAATACTCCCTTCTTTGAAGTCTCCCTCCCACCCACTTCCTCCTCAGACTATACCCGATACGCATTTTACGACGCGCCCCTCCTCTCCCTCTCAGAACCAGATTACCTTACAATACCACGAATTCTCTGAAGGGCATGGCGCAGTTTAATAGTATTATGGGGAGAGTGAGTAGTGAGGAGATGAGTGAAGCCCAGAAGGAGAAGTTGAAAGGGGTGATTAAGAGTGTGCATGATAGAGGGATTGGAGTTAGATTATGGGATACTTGAATTGGCCGGTTAGATAGAGGAATAAGGTGTGGAGGGGACTGATAGAGTGTGGAGTTGATTTATTGAATGTGGACAATTTATGGGTGGTAGCGAGGTGGGTGGTAGGGTGGATTTGCGGGGGTTAGGGAGCAGTTTATATGTTTATAGACTTGTATGGTAGAGGTACTGGTATAGATTGGTCTTTTGTAATGTTGTAATAAATGACTATGATTATAATTGACTAGCTACTATCAAATATGTAGTGATTTGTCTAGATCTAGACCTTGAGTGATACTTGGCAAGAAGTGGCCTGTGATTTTTCTAAATTGATGAGCTAGTACAGAGTAGATAGATTGATAAATTCGAAATTTTTTTTGGGGGGGATTTGTATTAATCATTTTAAGTATTATATATGCAAAATAATTTAGTTTATACCTAACCCAGCATACATACATCATGAATTTTTTTAAATTAATAAAACTTTCTCAACAGTATTATAGCTTTTTTATTCCTAGGTACCGGTCATATTAAGATACTTATACAAATACCGAAGTTTTTTAGAGGATACAAAGCAAATATATTAAAGGGGATATAGATGACTCTTATTACAATATACCAGATACAAGCATATATTTAGTTATCGGTAGTCTACATAGTAAATAAGCATATTTCCATTACTAGAATATTCTTATTGTTTTGGCTTGGTCACCATATATATATACTTGTAACAAAAGAAGCGCCTTGCCATTATTGGGATGTTTATCAATAAGAAATAACTAACCCTGTACCTACAAAATACTATATAGATCCACGTAAGGTCTCTATAGAAGTAATGAGTTTTTAAAATAAAATAAAAATATCAAAATACTATACTTACCCTGAGTTTTACAACATACACAAAACACGCAAGACAACACATGCAACATAATACAACACATACATATAATATTTAATACAATATGCAGCAATTCTATGGCTACTGCAAAAAGTTCTTTAAATGTTCTGGCCCGTTAGCCATGGTTAGAGGTGGAATGTCTAAGTATATGGACATATAGCAAAACAGAACCCGAGTTCAACTTGGCGACACATTAAACGCTAGTTTTTGAATCAGAAAAAACCCAAATAAAGACAAGCATGAGAAAAAAAAAAAAGGATTGAGATTCTTGAGATGGAATACAGGCTTTAGCATGTCCAGCGCAGGATAACTGATTTTTTAGAAGCCTCTCCCCCACCTTCTTCCTGATGTCTCTCTGTATATGTATGCATGTCTGTGTGTCATTCTGCAGGCTTTTCTACCTAGGAATGAATTTCTCTAGCCATAAGCATATATTGGTAATAAGCATACCTATATAAAAAACTAAGCACAGGTCCCAGAAAAATTTATGTAGGAAAATATACCTTGTTATAAGCAACTGCATTATAAGAAACTTCTGGCTAGTCCTGAGGGGGTTGCTTATATTGAGAATTCACTGTACCTAAATGAACCTTGAGCTCAAGTGATCAATAAGCTATACTGTACGATGCGGGACCATATATACTACAAAAGTAAGCTGAAATTTTGAAAATATCCTATAAATACATGTATATGGTAGTCTGTTAGATATGAAGTGCGACATCTGCCATATCTAAGCTTCAGATCACTAGGCTAGTACTGCGGTGGGTGACCACGCGGGAAAGTCTCCCACCGCAGCACTTATTGGGTATTTAGAATTTTTGACTTCTTCCTTCGGTATCATTGGAAGGTTGAGAATAGTGCACAGGAGGGTGTTGTGCGAACCAGACTAGGTTGAGAAATCATACAGGTAGTCCTTTTTTGGCCCATACCTTTTCTAGTATCTCCCAGTCTACCCTTTTTGTCATTAAGCTAGTCCTATGTTAGAAGTCTCCCAACCATACTATTTTTAGTCATTTAGATAAGACTTCACCAGTTCCACGATGCCAACAGGCACCTGAGGTGAGCCTTTGACATGTAGTGCTACAGACAAAATTTCGAAATGATTTTTATAGTGTCTAGATGCCACTATGGGTGCGTCTTGATGACACCGTCCTATATATACTTGTACCACACTACTCCGAATATACCTAGAGTCTGTTGAAGTACTACAGCAGTTAAAGGAGTGGATAAAGGATAAGTTTTATACAAAATGGGCCTCTTTGTAGAGCGTGTTTATAAAGGATTTAAGCATAGGCTTGAATTATGCATCCAAAAGCAAGTCCAAAACATCAAGTACAGAGAACGAAGAAAAGGCAGTGCCATGGAACAAACAAAAGACAAAGAGGCAGAGGTAGAGGCAGAGGCAGAGGCAGCTCATGGATGGTAGGGATCACTAGGGAGTGCTCCTTAGAATGATGGAAAGCAAGAAGTATATTGGAGACAAGATGTTGGAAATAACAAGACGTTGGATGGGCATCCAACAAGAGCGTGAGAGCAAGGAGATATATATACAGGATAGGCTCGAGGCTGACAATACGAGATAGGAATAATGACGAGCTAGGAAGATCAATGAGATATCTAGGTAGTCTCGGATAGGGAAACAACGACAAGATGGTTGTGACAGTACTGAATAGGAGGCACTGGAGGTACCTCTGGTTGACACCTGCCCGGAGAAGGTATGGAGCGGGCATACTGTAGGGATGTGCTTTGAAGTAAGTGGGTATCTATATGGGTGGTTTCTTGGGGCCTTTATTAGAGGTTGTAAGAGTATTTTTTGGGGGGTTGAAGTCTAAGTATATATCTATGGAGCCTAAGGCTATGAGACGAAGGTATAAGAGTAAAGCACAAGCACACCCTGACTCTATGAGGTAAAAGGGAGGTCATCCGGATGCCATAGGATACCAGAGAGACGTAGGTATGAGTTGGATGGCCTCAAAAGACAGTGGATGCCATATAAATCATTCCTGATTTCCTGCTTCAATTTTATCCTCATTGGTAATAAACTTGATTCAATCAATCAACCCAAAAAAAAGTACTAGTAAAGTTATAACAAAAGCCATAGAATCAAGCAAAACACAAAAGCCAAATCATCAGTAAAAGTAGTAGATATCCATCCCACTCAGCAGATCCATTCCTCATACCTATACCCCGGCTCTCACCACTGCCAAACCTTAACAAACCCTCTACTTCCCTCCCACACTCCCACCCTACTATTGCACCCATTGAAGGTTTCAGTATTGTATGTGGTGTCAACTACAGCAAATCAGTGTCTATACCCCATCATGTTTCTAGGACATTAAGGTACTTACATCCACTGGAGAACGAATGATAATACTAGCAACCATAGCTGCTGCTCCTACTGTTGTTGTTGCTGCTGCTGTTGCAGAAGCTGTTGCAGCAGTTGCAGTTGTAGTTGCAGTTGCAGTTGTTGTTGCAGTTGTTGTTGTGGTTGTTATTGCTGCTGCTGCTGTTGTTGTTATTGCTGCTGCTGCTGCTATTGTAGCAGGTGTTGTAGTTGTTGTTGCAGCTGTTATTGCTGTTGCTGCTGCTGCTGCTGCTGCTGCTGTAGTTGTTGTTGTTGCTGTTGTTGTTGCTGCTGCTGCTGCTCTTACTGCTGTTGCTACTCCTGCTACTACTGCTCCTACTGCTGTTGCTGCTGCTGCTGCTGCTGCTACTGCTGCTGCTGCTGCTGCTACTGCTGCTGCTGCTGCTGCTGCTGCTGCTGCTGCTGCTGCTGCTGCTGCTACTGCTACTGCTGCTGCTGCTGCTACTGCTATTGCTGCTGCTGCTCCTGCTACTACTCCTGCTACTCCTGCTATTGCTTTTGTCGCCTCCGAAACCACATAATCAATGCCAGTAACCCTGTTCTCATTTCCACATAGATAATCATGATCCAACCCCTTATTGCTGTGTTTACCTAAGCCACCTGCCACCACTTTTCCTCTTGCGGTGGCAGTATACCAGTAGGTATACAGGTGGAGGCAGGCGTTGTGGCAGTTGGAGTCGGTGGTATCGGAGCAGAGGTAGGAGTGGTGGGGGCAGAGTTGGGAGTGGTGGGGGCAGCTAGCGTTATGGCAGTTGGAGTGGGTGGTGTTCTAAGAATACACTGGAATGGCCCCGGAAAATTAGAGCTATAAAAGAAATATACAAGTAGGCCATTCCGAAATCACCCAGTCTGCAACAGCTCAGGCTATTGCAGAATTAAGATTTTGGTCAAAGGTTTCCAATACTATGGCGGCTTCTACAATACCATAATGGTGCTACAATACTACAGCGAACCCCAATATCATATATAGTAACCACAAAATAGATGTGTGTCTAATATTACAGTTACTTCTATAACAAGTTACTTAATTAAATACAGAACAAAGAGATAGAGTACAAGTAACTAACTAATATACAGGGTATAAAAAATACCTTCGCTTGCTAGATTGTCTTTGTACTTAAATACTTAAGTATGACTTGAGTGTAGTCTCGATAAGACCGCTCCAACTTGAGCAATATCTGTATTTTATATTTTATTTTAAAATACTCATTACTTCTATTCGGACCCTACGTGGATCCATGAGGAGCCACTCGGAACTCCAGGTGGATTCAGGATAAGGTAAGTTAATCTGCCAGGTCCGCCGCAAACTTAAATCCAAATAATAATAAACATAAAAATATTGTAAGGAGGACTCCTGTAGTGTCATTAACCGAGTCTGTAGCTGTCACTGTAAAATGGAAATTTTCATGTACTAACCAATTCTCAATATTATATTTTAGAGCATTGAATGGAATACATTAAGTAACTGAGGTAAGAGGTTCTAATAAGCCAGCCGAATTGTGATCTTGGAACATATATCTAGTCTCAGCATAGTGGGTCTCAAGCACTAAAAAAGGCAATTATAGGCAAACTACCTACTAGGAAGTAGAGCAGGGTACATCTTTTATGCTGTGTAGGTAGGTAGATAGACTCTATCATCTTGTTTTGTTAACCCAGAACCCACACGGGCTAGAGACCCACCCACAAGGGTGCCTTGCCCCTCGGGAGGGCATCTCAGCCTGTGTGGGTTACCAGTATATCCCTATGGAGAGAAGCTATATCCATACGGGCTGAGATGCCCTTATGGGAAGAAAATATGTCCATACAGGATTAGTCTTGTCATGGGATGCAATGCCGCTACAAAGACAAATCATACCTAAGAGGACTTTGCGTTCATATACCCAAAATCCATAGTGCTTCCATATGGAAATGGATTCCAAGATTTGTCACCCAGTTACTCTATACGGCACCCAAGAGGCTCCGTGACCATAGTTAATTGCAACATGCTAGGCCTAAGAAAGCAATGACTACGCTAGTAGGTTTAGTGCCAATTTACTGTAGTAGAAGACCCTACGGGAATCTCTGATATTGTAGATTTTTTTATTTTCTTATAGCACTTAGCTACAGTAAGGTTGTCACTAATTTAAAAAACTGCTTAAACACTCTTGTTGCTTAACCTTAGTGTGGAGTACCCATGCAAATCGACAATGGCAACTAGCACTGAGCAATCAGATCATGGTTAAGCAACTACCCTCCCCCTTACAGTTGGGTAGCACTGGAGGGCCTTCGCAGAGAATGTGTTGATACCTCCAAATGTCGTGAACTCTGTAAAAGGTTTAGTGAATACTGTCGACTTAATGTTTCCTCTCTCTACGATATTTCCACCTTACTTTGATCTCGATGGCAAATCTACTCATACATCAGTTAGCATAGAATGGGGAGGGGGCCTCAGCCCAGTAACACCGGTAATTCAGGAAGCATTGGGGGTTATTTAAAAAACAGCATAATGGAACTGGCATTGGTATCTATGTTAGAGTCTTCTGCCAAAGAGGGCAAGGTTGGATTGTGTGATTTGACCGTGAGAGCGTGAGTTATAGCAGATGACCTTGAGTCTGGGTATCTAGAAGAAGAGAGTGAATTTATGGTAGACTTCAATGGAATTGAACTTGGTTCAGCAACTCCTGAAGGTAGTCAATTTCACATAGATACCCACTCCAAGTACCTTTTCTACTTCAGTATCCATGGTCTGCTCACACACCTTCGTTCCTCTACCATCATAGATGAAGCACTTCCCAAGTATCGTGCCCATAGCTACCATACCGCATCACCACTGCTCTTCCCTGAATCTTTACCTACAGCTGGCCTCACAGAGACATTAACCTTTGGCACTCCCACGTGCCAACTCTCAAGAACGTAACAACTTCACAATGTTTTCTCAATTCACCACTGAGTTCCCACCTCCGTCTGGCCAGCCAGCTCAATCCTGCCCTCCATCCCCATCAAAATAGCCAAACTAGATTACACCCTCCTGTTACGAACCTTCCCGAATCACGATCCTGACTCTGGTAATACTGGCAACCTACGCACATGCCAATACCGACCACATGAACACCCAGACCTTGTACCGCCGATACCACCCATATCGCCAGTAACCAATATACTTACCGGATCCCTGTCACCTGGAAGCTTAGGCTTCGCCCTTGCCCTTGCACCATGACCCTGAGTGATATCGCCGGCAACTCACGTACTTGCTAAAGAATATCACGTGACTATGTTCTCGACCCTGCCTCTCCTGGCTAGCTGACATTCGACCGCATCCCGGAAGTCCTAGTTGCTCGCTTATGGGTTGATATTTGAGAGTCGGACCAAAACTGGCACGACTTTCAAACTAGGAACTACTCTGGAAAACCTTAAACCTTATTTTGACCCAAACCTTATTTTGAGAGTCGAACCAAAACTGGCACGACTCTCAGATTTAGGAAATACCCCGGAAACCCTCGAACCTTATTTTGACCCAAACCTTATTTTGAGAGTCGAACCAAAACTGGCACGACTCTCAGATTTAGGAAATACCCCGGAAACCCTCAAACCTTATTTTGACCCAAACCTTATTTGAGAGTCGAACCAAAACTGGTACGACTCTCAGATTGGGAACCACCTCCTCTTGCTCAAAACTCTTTCCTTAGCTTATCAGAAATTTCACCTTCGGTTATGTACAATTCTTCAGGCCTTCTGTTTGTACCAGTATTATCCGTTACTTGCCAGACGCCTCGTTCTCGACGATCTCACAGGATCCGTGTATCCATGAGCTGGCTTGCGCGTTCATCTTCTGTTAGTCGGTTTGCATACTTGTTATCCGTTATTGCCAGACACCTCATTCTCGATGATCTCACAGGATCCGTGTATCCATGAGCTGGCTTGCGTGTCCTTCTTCCGTTAGTCGGTTTGCATGCTTGTGCTTGCGTGTCCTTCTCCCGTTATGCTGATGATATAATTTGTCTAGACTGTTGTGTTAGCCAAAAGGGTGTTGTTCGAGATGGAGACAGGATCTCTATAAAAGAAGCCTGTCCTTGCCGCCTGTGTTATGTTTCTTTCCTCTCTACGCAACAACTTGTCTACCTTCCTGTACCTAGTTGTTATACGAATATATCTGCACCACTGTTCTTGAGTATAGCTCAGACTACCTCGCCTTCTTGACCTTGACCTCGATACCTCGCTCGACTTTGGTTTCGCCCGAAGTCCCTAGACACCTGATCACACATATAGAGCTCCCTACGTGTGCGATACCTCGACACTCGCGTCCATCACCTACGATCGCAGGTGATACCCCGAACCAGAATAAGTCATTGTTTACCGCGTCGACACGGGAATTACCTTCCAACCTCCGTCCATTATATTTTGTTGCGTCCATATAGTCTCCGCTACAAATAAGTATGTCCGAAGAACATATGGAGGCCTCCGCCTCCGCTCCACCTTCTGAAATTGCTATGTGGCGCACCTTGGTCGCTGCCCTCCGAACTGACAATACTCCTCCTTCTACTCTACCACATATTCCTGTAGGAACTCCTGCCTCGTTTTTTACCGCCATTCATGCAGCCCATGGTGCCGGCATATAGTCAGCACGCGGAGTACCATCAACTTTCGCTTAACCACTCACAGGCACTTCTACCTCAACTGAGTCACTCTGGATCTATTATAACCGCGGATATCAGTATGGCTTAACCCTCCCAAGCCTCCTCCATAACCACGCTTCAGCTCCTACCTCCACTCGTGCCCCTAAAGTCCATGAGCCTGAGAATTTTGATGGCACTCAATCAAAATTCACTCGATTTCTCACCAAGCTTTCTTTGGTGTTCTCCTCCGATCCCTCACGATATATGTCACAACCGTCCTTTCCTAGCCGGGTTTGAGAGTCAGACGGGATTCTGTCCGACTCTCGTTATTGTTGATTGATATCGTTGTTATCTCTGTTCCCGAGATAAGGGGTCTCGGGAACCTTATTCCTTCCGGTGGCCTTGGCCAGCCAAGAAGGAATCCTGTATATATAGCTTGCTCTCTCCGCCCTCTCGTTGGATCCCCATCCAACGTCTTGTATACCCAATACAGGACCTTGCTTCCCCCAGTGCTTGTACACCTCCCTTGTGCACATCCTTGTCTCGAACATACAACTCTGTAGTACAGCTGCCTCCCTTGACACACGCGGCAACTGCCTCCGCATGTCTCGTGTCCCTTGCACTCTGCCTCTCTTGCCTCTTGCCCTTGCCCCCCCCGTCTCAGTCTTCCCCTAGTCACACACGTAGCGTTCCTACGTGTGTCTTACCCTAGCCTTTCCCTAGATCACACACGTAGCGCTCCTACGTGTGCGATTGCCCCTTGCTACTTCCCCGGCGTACCCCTTGGTCGCCTTGTCCCCCAGAGCCCTCGTTACACTACGTTAGATTTTTCAGACCAACCGGTACGATGTCTGCGAATATTCCACTACCCACCGATAGATTCGCAGCCTGGAGGGTGACTCCGATTCCATCAGACCCGAAGAACTATCAGCATACCGAAGAACGGTGATCGAAATATTCACAGAGACTTATGCCATTGGCGAACAACAAGGAGGGACCTTCAGAAAGCCGAAAAGCGAATCCGAGAAGCCGAAGACGAAATAACCCTCCTTCGAGAAGATGCAGCAGAGGACAGGATAACCATCCAGAGACTGACTCGTGCCTTGGACCTGGCCGACGGTCCAAAGAACCAGAAAACACAAGACCTACCAACCCCGCCCAAGTTTAATGGGGACCGGGGCCAGTTACGAGCATGGAAGAACTCTGTACAAATAAAACTCTCTGGGGACTCGGCGAAGTTCCCCACTGTCCACCACCAGCTCTCATACGTCTATGGCCTCCTGGAGGGTAAGGCCATGGACCAGGTACAGCCCTTCGTCAAGGCAACGGGGATTGATCTGGTAGACATCCCGGCACTAATGGCAATCTTGGACCGAGCCTTCGGGGACCCGGATCCTAAAGGAACCGCCAGCAGGGCCCTGCGAGACCTCAAGCAAAAACATAACGAACTGTCAACCTATGTCGCCGAGTTCTCCAGGCTGGCAGCAGAGCTCAATTGGAATGACGAAGCCAAGCTCGACCAGTTCAAAGACGGGCTTACCTTCGAGCTGAAAAAGGCTCTGGTCTACTGCCCACCGACCAAGACCTGGAGGAACTTATTGAGCAAGCTAGCTGGGTGGAACAGCAGACAGCGGCACTAAGAGCCCCCCAAAAGACACTCCCGACCTCGACTCCCCGTACCCCCTTCCCGATAGCACGCACCCAACAACAACCCACACCGGTCAACAAGCCTGCACACCCCTCCCTGGTAGCGGGTGGGGCTGCCCCCATGGACCTGTCAGCAGGTAGACCTCGTCTTACCCAGGAGGAAAGGGACCGTCGCCGCACTAGGGTTTGTGCATTGCATGCGGAAAGGGGGACCATTTTATTGCGGCATGTCCCCTCCGCAAGAACCGCTCCCTGGCCGCCCACGCCATATCCGAATCACGGATCGAAGAAGTTGGTGAAGAGTCGGGAAAAGGGGAGTCCCTTGCCTAGTTACTGACACTAGCAAGGGACCTGCCCAGGGTCATTTATCTTTGTCTGCATTTTCTTTACCCGCACCTATGTCCGTTGATGAATCTCGCTTGTTTGGCGAGCATTTTGTAGTACCAATAACTGTTAAATTCAATGGTAAAACAGTGGTAACATCAGCTCTCATAGATTGTGGTGCTTCGGGGATAGCCTTCATTGATCAGACCTTCGTCAGTAAAAACTCTATACCAACAGCCAAACTCCAGACCCCCCGCCTTCTCGATGTTATTGATGGCCGCCCTATCTCTTCTGGGGCTATCACCGATCTTGCCTGCCTGCCCAGTGCCATTGGGGACCATTCGGAGAGTCTACCGATGTTTGTGACCAAGCTCAAATACCCCATTGTTCTGGGGATTCCTTGGCTCCGAATGCATGACGTCTCCGTTAACTTTGGCTCTTACACCTTGACTTTCAACAGTGGGTATTGCAAGAGGCACTGCCGTACCCCACGAACTGCCGTTAAGGGGTTATGTGCACTACCCCCCCGGTAGAGGACCCTGCCCAGGTAGTACACCAAACCGCCGCACACATCAATATTGACAACCCTGTTCCCCTAGCTTCCCCGATATCCCCCGCCCCCGCGAAACCCCTGAATATTAACTTTATGGAGCAGGGGCCTTCGCTTATCTCACCAGGAGGCATAAGCTCAAGGCGCATACTCTCTCAATTTATGAGATCAATCTGGAGATTAACAAGACAAGGTCTAAGGATGAGTGGAAATCCCTGGTCCAGACGAATACCACGATTTCATTGACCTATTTTCGGAAAAAGCCGCGGAAAAGCTTGCCCCCCATCGACCATATGACCACACAATTCCGCTGGTAGAGGGCAAGACCCCCCCTTATGGACCCCTCTATGGAATGTCCTGGGTAGAGCTGGAAGCCCTAAAAAAGTACTTGGAGGAAAACCTTAACAAGAGCTTCATTCACTATAGCTCTTCACCAGCGGGTGCCCCAGTACTTTTCATGAAGAAATCGGACGGCTCTCTCCGGTTGTGTGTCGATTACCGGGGCCTAAACGAGATAACGGTCAAAAACAGGTACTCCCTACCCCTAATCCAGGAGACATTAGCCAGGCTCTCCAAGGCCAAATGGTTCACCAAACTGGATTTAAGAGGGGCTTACAACCTGGTACGTATCGCCAAGGGGGAGGAGTGGAAAACTGCCTTCCGGATACGATATGGCCATTTTGAGTATAATGTGATGCCTTTCGGCTTAACCAACGCCCCCGCCTCTTTTCAGCACTTTATCAATGATACTCTGCGGGACTTTCCGGACGTATTCTGCACCGCCTACCTGGACGATATCCTCATTTACTCGGATACCCTAGCAGAACACAAGATCCACGTCCGACAAGTGCTGGAGAAGCTGGAGGGAGCTGGGTTATATCTGAAGCTGGAAAAATGCGAGTTCCATGTGCAGAAGGTCAAGTATCTGGGGCTAATTATCACCATGGAGGGCATCCAGATGGACCCTGCGAAGGTTGCTGCGATCCAGGAGTGGGAAACTCCAGCCAACCTCAAGGATGTACAGGCCTTCCTGGGTTTTGCTAACTTCTATCACCGGTTCATTCTGGGATATTCGAAGATCATGGCACCACTGACAGCATTAACCAAGACTAAGGGCATGGAAAAGGGCCAACGCTTCCAGTGGGGTCTGGAAGCCCAATTTGCCTTCGAGAAACTCAAGGAAGCCTTCTGCTCAGCTCCGATCCTGGCCTACTTCGACCCCGACAGCGAGTGTATCGTAAAAACAGATGCCTCCGACTATGTGTCCGCCGGAATCCTGTCCCAGCATGTGAACAGCATCCTCCACCCAGTGGCATACTTCTCAAAAAAGCACTCTCCGGCAGAGTATAATTATGAAATCTATGATAAGGAGTTAATAGCCATTGTGCAAGGATTCGAGGAGTGGAGGCCACACCTGGAGTCAGCCAAGGGGATCATTAAGGTGCTATCCGATCATAAGAATCTTGAGTACTTCACCACCACTAAGCTGCTGAACCGACGGCAGGCTAGGTGGTCGGAGTTCTTATCTCGATTCAACTTCAAGATCAAGTATCGGCCTGGAAAGGCTGGTGGGAAACCAGACGCACTGACCAGGAGATCAGGAGATCTCCCTAAAGGGGGGGATGAAAGGCTGAATTACCAGAATCAGGTGGTACTGAAACCTGAAAATCTCGACCTGGCGGCCAATACCCTTGTGGAAGCTGAGGCTGAGGCTGACCTCCGACAACTAGTGAGACAGGCATATAAGGACGACCCCCTGGCCAAGGAAATTATTACCGCAGTAGATTCTGGCCAGCGCCGCCACCCCAAGATCTCCCTAGCCGAGTGAACCGTCCAGGAAGGCCTCCTCTGCCACCTCGAACAGCTGTATGTGCCGGAAGGAGAGCTGCCCCTTCGATTGATTAAGGAACACCATGACAGCCTGGTTGCAGGTCACCCTGGAGTGGCCAAAACGTTAGAGCTTCTGGCCAGGGAATACACATGGATTGACCTGCGGAAGGAAGTGGAGCGGTACGTACGGAACTGCCATGTTTGCAAGCGTGCTAAGCCTGTCCGCCACGCCCCATATGGCACTCTGAAGCCCCTGGATATCCCGGATCGGCCGTGGCTGCATCTGACCATGGATTTCGTGATGGGATTGCCAGAAGACTCGGGATTCAACGCCATCTTGATGGTGGTAGATCGGTTGACAAAAATGAGGCACGTTATACCTTGCCGGGATACCTGCTCTGCCCCAGAGTTAGCCAATCTCTACCTCAATAATGTATTCCGATACCATGGCCTCCCTGAATCGATCGTATCCGACCGTGGCCCCCAGTTTACCTCAGAATTCTAGCAAGCCTTCTGCGAACTTCTGGGGATCAAAGTGCGGCTGTCAACGGCATATCACCCCCAGACGGACGGCCAATCAGAGAGGATGAACGCCATTATGGAGCAATATCTGCGGGCCTTTGTCAACTACCAGCAGGATAACTGGGTTTCGCTGCTGGCCACCTGCGAATTCGCCGCGAACAACTAGTTCTCGGAATCCTCCAAAACCTCTCCTTTCCTGGCCAATTACGGTTGGCACCCCCGATTCGTGGACATCCTAGCTCCCCTGCAGAAAGCCCAACCCCCAGCCAAGGAATTCGCAGCCGGAATCGCTAAGCTCCACTCGACCCTGAAGGCAGAGCTGAGGTATGCGCAAGCCAGTCAAACTGAATATGCCAACGGCTCACGGTTGCCAGCCCCCAAATATCAGCCAGGCGACAAGGTATAGCTCTCCAGCCGGCACTTCCGAACAGAACGGCCCTCCCGCAAGCTCGACCACAAGTTCCTGGGTCCATTTGAGGTGTTGGCCGCTGTGGGCACTCATGCCTACCGCCTGAGGTTCCCCAAAGATATCAAATGACATCCAGTCGTCCATGTCTCCGAGATCGAGCCTGCCGCTAGAGACCCTCTCCCCGGCCAGAAACACCCTCCACCTCCCCCCGTGGTTATCGAAGGTGAGGAGGAATGGGAGGTAGAGAAAGTGCTGGACTCCCGAAGAAGGTATGGGCACCTGCAATATAAGGTCAAATGGCTGGGAGATGAGGAGACGACCTGGCAACCAGCGGAGGACCTGGAAAACGCACAGGACTTGGTCACCCTGTTCCACCAGCATTACCCCCGGAAGCCTCGCCCCGCCCAATGATGTTCTTGTCATCCTGGAATTGGTTATTAGTGTTGTTATTGTCGTTGTTGTTGGGATTATTGTTGGTACGTACTTCCGGCGTTGGGGTTGTGTTATGGGTTATTGGTTTTAGTCGCCTGTTTTGTTTGTTTGTTTTTGTCTTGCCTTTCGCCTTGTCTTTCGTCGCTGGGGCTTCGAGCCTAAAGGGGGGATAGTGTTGTCACAACCGTCCTTTCCTAGCCAGGTTTGAGAGTCAGACGGGATTCCGTCCAACTCTCGTTATTGTTGATTGATATCATTGTTATCTCTATTCCCGAGATAAGGGGTCTCGGGAACCTTATTCCTTCCAGTGGCCTTGGCCAGCCAGGAAGGAATCCTGTATATATAGCTTGCTCTCTCCGCCCTCTCATTGGATCCCCATCCAACGTCTTGTATACCCAATACAGGACCTTGCTTCCTCCAGCGCTTGTGCACCTCTCTTGTGCACATTCTTGTCTCGAATATACAACTCTGCAGTACAGCTGCCTCCCTTGACACACGCGGCAACTACCTCCACGTGTCTCGTGTCCCTTGCCCTCTGCCTCTCTTGCATCTTGCCCTTGCCCCCCCCGTCTCAGTCTTCCCCTAGTCACACATGTAGCATTCCTATGTGTGTCTTACCCTAGCCTTTCCCCAGATCACACACGTAGCGCTCCTATGTGTGCGATTGCCCCTTGCCACTTCCCCGGCATACCCCTTGGTCGCCTTGTCCCCCAGAGCCCTCGTTACAATATACTAGTGAAGCAGCCAAAATTGCCTATGCTGCTTCCTACCTCTCCGGATCTGCCGCTGATTGGTTTGAACCCCACCTCAATAAAACAAGTAGGACCATTGATTTTCCTACTTATGAAGCCTTCGCTAAGGCATTGAAAAATGCCTACGATGATCCCGATGCTCGCGCCACTGCAGAACGCAAATTGCTTAATCTCCGCCAAGGAGACCACGATTGTTCCTCTTACCATGCTGAGTTTGCAACTCATGCGACAATTTTAGCCTATGATGATAGGACTAAAATATCCTTCTTTACCAACGGGGCTAATACCGGGCTCAAAACAGCCCTTTCCTATCAAGCCTCTCCCCTAGAAACTTTCGACGAATTTGTTCAGCTTTGCATTAAGCTGGACAACCGTACTAAACTCCTCCGCACCCAACATCCTCTTAAAACCTCCGGCTCCAACCAATCCACCACTCCTACCCGTTCACCAGCCCTTTCCACTTCGGTTGGTACGCCACTAGACTCATAGACCTTTCGACCACATCAAAGAAAAAACGTGCGCCCTTAACCCCCGAAATCTGCAAACACCAGAGACAATAACCTGTGTATGTATTGTAGAGCATCAGGTCATTGGGCAACAGTCTG
This sequence comes from Terfezia claveryi, assembly GCA_015179025.1. Taxonomy (NCBI): domain Eukaryota; kingdom Fungi; phylum Ascomycota; class Pezizomycetes; order Pezizales; family Pezizaceae; genus Terfezia; species Terfezia claveryi. Next base: position 340,980 of record WHUX01000043.1, on the reverse strand, counting down.
CCCGGTTGTGGCCAAAAATAAGAAGTTGGCTGTAGCCGGTACTACTCCCACTGCCTCTCCTGATACCACGACCCCTAACACCACCCCTGACAATCTCTTTGAGTTGTCAAAAAACGAACTACTCTTTGATCAATGATGGCCGATCAGAGAGTGTCAGGATGCAACCTGGCACCATCAATCCTGTCCATGACCCTGTCCATGTGTTTAATTCATTTTCTGTTTTGAAGGAAGTCCACTTAGAAGGTACTGGTTATGTATTACCTATGGCTTCTCGTAAGTCCCGTCAACGACTAGCTCATCGACGGCGCCTTGCGAATGCGTTGCGAATTTCTAGAATTGCTGTGCTTTCTACTGATTGTCATGATTTGGGGTCCGAAGACTCACTTGCTTTGCCTTGTATAGTCAATGAAGAGCTTTCTGCTACGTGCATGGTAGACTCGGGAGCTAGCTCCCAGTTTATCGATATTGACTACGCCATGAACATGAACTTGCCATTGGACGTGAAAAACAAGCCGGAAGATCTCGTACTTGCCGATGAGAAACCCTCACCTATCGGGAAAATCACACACACTTGTACCTTGAAACTCTTATCGGCCAACATCAAGAAAACCTCACATTCCATGTTACCAAGTTGGCTGGATGGGATTTGATTGTGGGAAAAACATGGCTTAGGCGACACAACCCAACAATTGATTGGTCGGTTAATACCATTGTATTCGCTTCGGATTTTGCCACACTCATTGCCTACCGACCCGCCCCCTGATACCCAAAACACCCCCAGCGACTAACCCATTTCGGATATCAATTATTTCCAGAGCAGCTTTTCGGGTTGCTATCAAGGACCAGATGCTCGCCTCTGTATCGCAGCAATATATGCCTCTGACGACGAAGACGAGTCCGTTGAACCTGCGGCTAAACTAGTTCCTTCTGAATATCATGATTATCTCGCTCTCTTTTCAGAAAAAGAAGCTCAATATTACCCCCACATCGATACGTTGACCATACTATCCCTTTGCAAGAAGGAGCCAAACCTCCTTTTGGCCGATGTACTCTATGTCTGACTCAGAACTCAAGGAAGTACGCAAATGGATCGACGAGAATTTATCCAAGTCCTTCATACGAGCCAGCACTTCTTCTGCAGCCTCTCCAGTCCTATTCGTCAAAAAAAGGATGGTTCCTTACGTCTATATGTCGACTATCGTGCTCTAAATGATATCACGATTAAGGATAGAAACCCGCTACCTCGCATCGAAGAAACCCTGAACCAGATTCGAGGATGCAAATACTTTACACGCCTCGATTTACGTGCATGCTTCAACCAAATCGAATTAAAGAAGGTGATGAGTGGAAAACTGCCTTCCGCACTCGGTACAGACTTTTTGAATTTCTAGTTATGCCCTTTGGGTTGACTAACGCCCCTGCTACCGCTCAATGATTCATGAATGATACCCTCCGTGAATACCTCGATATCTTTTGTGTATGCTACATCAACGACATTTTGATTTACTCAAGGAATCTAAAAGAACATAAGGAACAGGTGCGAAAGGTTCTCCAAAAACTCAAGGAATCTGGGTTATTTATAAAACCAGAAAAATGCGAATTCTCGGTTGAGAAAACCTCATTCTTGGGATTTATTATCTCTGAGGATGGCTTGGAAATGGACCCGAGAAGGTTAACGCAGTTCTTAATTGGGAGACCCCTCGTTCTGTTAAGAATATCCAGTGTTTTCTTGGATTTGCCAATTTTTACCGCAGGTTTATCAATAAGTATTCTGCTCTTTGCCAACCTCTTTTTAACTTGCTTCGAAAAGATGTTCCTTTTGTTTGGAATTCTTCATGTGAAGAGGTTTTTAAACTTCTCAAGGAAACTTTTACCTCCGCACCCATCCTCCGCCATTTTGACCCTGAACTCGAGACCTTGGTCGAAACGGATGCCTCAGATTATGTCACCTCCGGAGTCCTGTCACAGAAACACCCAAAAGATGGGAAATTTGTTCTGCACCCAGTTGCATTTATTTCGGAAAAAATGTCACCCGCTGAATGCAATTATGGTATTGGAGATAAGGAATTGCTAGCAATTATGTTGGCTCTTGAAAAGTGGCACATCTACTTACACCAGCTCCCACGACCGTTCACTATCCTTACCGACCATCACAACCTACAGAGTTTTACTCCAAAGCCTTGCTTTCACGCCGACAAGCTCGTTGGGCGCAGGAAATAGCCCAATATAACTTCAAGATCGTCTTCAGACCCGGCACCCAGAACACCAAAGCTGATGCACTCACCAGGAGATCTGGAGACCTCCCTGAAGAAGGGGATGGTCGTGCTCGCCCAACACAGGCCCTAATACCCACCGAGAAATTTTCGCTTTCTGCAGCCTCAAGATTCGCTTCTGCAGCCTCAATCTAATAATGAAGACATTCTTGCCGCCCTCAAGACTGACAAGCTCGCCCTCGAGATTATGCACGCCCTCAAAAACAACGTCAGAAAACACCCGATAATCCCTTTGGCTGATTGTCAACTCTCGGAGGGACTTATACTTGTTAATGGTCTGGTTTATATTCCTGACTCTCTGAAATACACCTCCGCATTCTCCGTACCTACCACGACCACCCAGCTGCGGGACACCCGGTCAAGCAGCCACCTATGAACTAGTATCACAAGACTACTGGTGGCCAAAGATGCACTAGACTATAGCTCGATACCTCCGAAATTATGATACCTGTGCCCGAATTAAACCAGCTCGCCATACCCCTTATGGATTGTTAAAACCACTTCAAGTTCCATTTCGGAAGTGGTCATCTGTCTCCTTGGACCTCGTTACTGGCCTTCCCATCTCAAATGGATTCGATGCCTTACTGGTTGTAGTTGACCGATTGTCAAAAATGGCACACTATATACCTACCAACACGGACGCCAATTCCAAGCAGATTGCTAAGCTCTTTTTTATAATGTCTTCCGCCGACACGGAATTCCCGATTCAATCATCTCAGACCGTGGCACTCAATTTGTATCCGAATTCACTCGCTCCTTGACCTCCCTTGTTAGGATTCGACAGAATGTTTCAACAGCCTTCCACCCCCAGACTGATGGACAAACGGAATGAATCAATGCCATCACAGAACAATACTTGGGGCTTATTGTAATTATCAACAAGACAACTGGTCCGAATTACTCACCATGGCCGAGTTTTCCTACAACAATACCTTATCCTCAACCCTAGGTATCACCCCCTTTCAGGCTATGTACGGTGAAAATCCTAAATACCAGATCACTACGAACCCCACCACCAAGTTACCTGCCCCCCATGTGATCAAAGAATACACGGACCGCCTTACTGAGCTGGATGCCCATCTCCGATCAGAAATGATTTGGGCACAGGCTACCTACTTCGAGCAAGCTAATAAATCTCGGATTCCGGCCCCTAAGTTCGAAATAGGGGATCAAGTGTGGTTACTTCGTCGACATGTTAAAACAACTCGCCCATCGACAAAACTCGACTTCAAGAAGTTGGGAAAATTCCGGATAATCCAGAAGGTCTCCTCCCATACCTATAAACTCGACCTCCCCGCATCTATGAAAATCCATCCTGTTTTTTATGTTTTACTCCTTGAACCTGCCTCCACGGACCCCCTTCTGAGTCAAATCCAACCACCCCCACCGCCTGTGATTATTGAGGATGAACCCAATGGGAAGTGGACGAAATCGTCGACTCTCGTTTCCGCGGTTGCACACTAGAATATCTTGCCCGTTGTGTGGGCTATGACGAGCTTACCTGGGAACCTGCCAATTTGTTTTCGAATGCGCCTAGTGTTGAGAAAAAATTCCACACTACGTACCCCTCAAAACCACGTCCTCGCACTCTACCTAAATGAGTGGAATTTGAACTTGGTATCCTGCCTTGGATTCGCAGGAGCTCATCCTTGGAAGAGGGAGCTACTGTTACGAACCTTCCCGAATCACGATCCTGACCCCAGTAATACTGGCAACCCACGCACTTGCCAATACCGACCACATGAATACCCAGACCTTGTACCGCCGATACCACCCGTATCGCCGGTAACCAATATACTTACCGGATCCCCGTCACCTGGAAGCCTAGGCTTCGCCCTTGCCCTTGCACCATGACCCTGAGTGATATCACCGGCAACCCACGCACTTGCTAAAGAATATCACGTGACTATGTTTTCGACCCTGCCTCTCCTGGCTAGCCGACATCTGACCGCATCCCGGAAGTCCTAGTCGCTCGCTTATGGGTTGATATTTGAGAGTCGGACCAAAACTGACACGACTCTCAAACTAGGAACTACCCTGGAAAACCTCGAACCTTATTTTGACCCAAACCTTATTTTGAGAGTCAAACCAAAACTGGCACGACTCTCAGATTTAGGAAATACCCCGGAAACCCTCGAACCTTATTTTGACCCAAACCTTATTTTGAGAGTTGAACCAAAACTGGCACGACTCTCAGATTGGGAACCACCTCCTCTTACTCAAAACTCTTTCCTTAGCTTATCAGAAATTTCACCTTCGCTTATGTACAATTCTTCAAGCCTTCTGTTCGTACCAGTATTATCCATTATTTGCTAGACGCCTCGTTCTCGACGATCTCACAGGATCCGTGTATCCATGAGGTGGCTTGCGGTTCATCTTCTGTTAGTCGGTTTACATGCTTGTTATCCGTTATTGCCAGACGCCTCGTTCTCGATGATCTCACAGGATCCGTGTATCTATGAGCTGGCTTGCGTGTCCTTCTTCTGTTAGTCGGTTTGCATGCTTATGTGTAATGAATGGTACTAGACAGTATTCATTTGGTACCGTTTATGCAATCTATATCCGTAGGCACGGACGTTTGTGTATTTCGGTTCTGCTGAGGTAAGACCTCAGAAGGGTAGGGAGATTACTATGTGGGACGTTCCCGGAGGGAACAGTAATTAACTGGTGTAATCTATCTTATATGATTTGTGCTATCTAAGCTATATGATCTTGATCTGATCGGAATATAGGCTTGCTTGCTCTGTATGCTTGCTTGGTTGCTTCTTCTCTTTTTTCTGTGGATTCCAGAGGGAATCCAGCGGCCTATTTATACTCCTCTGAGATCTGATGACTAAGGAAATAAATACAATAAAGGATGGCACACCAGAAGGTGGTGCGCTGTACAAAAGGGGTCATGTGGCCATGGTAATGAGTCACATGCCTTAAACGATGGTCATGTGGCCATAGTAATGAGTCACATGCCTTAAACAGAGGTCATGCGGCCATAATGACGGTGTCCTCATATGGCAAGTGCCATGGAACTTCCCATGGCAAATTCCGCATGCTATGGACGCTTATAAAGCAATAGGAGGTGGTAGAAGGCTAGTCCTTCAACCGAGAGGCTTAGTTACATAACATAGTAGTAATATAGGAAATACAAAAGTATATAATCAATTATATAAGCAATGAGATAACGTTCTCCATTACATTGTGCTTGCGTGTCCTTCTCCCATTATGCTGATGATATAATTTGTCTAGACTGTTGTGTTAGCCAAAAGGGTGTTGTTCGAGATGGAGACAGGATCTCTATAAAAGAAGCCTGTCCTTGCCGCCTGTGTTTTGTTTCTTTCCTCTCCACGCAACAACTTGTCTACCTTCCTATACCTAGTTGTTATACGAATATATCTGCACCACTGTTCTTGAGTGTAGCTCAGACTACCTCGCCTTCTCGACCTTGACCTCGATACCTCGCTCGACTTTGGTTTCACCCGAAGTCCCTAGACACCTGATCACACACATAGAGCTCCCTACGTGTGCGATACCTCGACACTTGCGTCCATTACCTGCGATCACAGGTGATACTCCGAACCAGAATAAGTCGTTGTTTACCGCGTCGACGCGGGAATTACCTTCTAACCTCCATCTATTACACCTCCCCATCTAAGTGACCATGCACATCGATCGGAAAGACGTCAGCGTCGGCGTCAGTATCAGCACAGTGACAGAGGTGTCAAAAGCAAATAAAGCATGGGATAAATCAGATGTAGAAAGGCTTGTTGCTTGAATAGAGGATAATCAAAAGAAGTTGTATGGGAAGTAATCGGCATGGCATAAGATATGAAAGAGGGATGATGATATGACTATTAAGCAGATTCGAGAACCTATAAATCAAGTTTTCTAAAACATCAATTCCATGCCGACCAGCACTCACACTCTGAGAAACCATATACCTAGGCTCAAAATAAGATATCATAGATATCCACTAAGTCCCTAATGACTCTCCAGTCTGATTTCTTATCTTCTGAATCTTCCAAATCTTCCGAATCATCTAAATCATCTTCTTTATCTGAATCCCCCCTATTTTGAGTCTCCAGTACCACAATTGTGTAGATGTCCTCTATCACCTCCTCAAATTTAGCTCTTATCATAGACTTGTTGCTTGAACGGGGCATGCTGGGTTGGTTTAGGGTATACGGAACAGGTATGTGAAATAGGTATACGAAATAGGTATGTGAAATAGGTATACGGAATAGGTATCAGAATGCTGTATACGCAATGCTAGAATAGCCATGTTGATTTTCCTATGAGTTAGTACTTAAATAGAATACAAATAGTTGTGTTGTAAGGGCTATCAGCAATTAAATCATATTCTCATGTCTATTTAGTTAGACACCTAGGTTAAGCAACGTGTTTAAGCAGTTTCTTAAATTGGTAACAACCCTTAGTATATACATCATCAGGATGTTGATTACTTGGTTTGTTATATGCTTTTCGACGATATTAAGCCTAATACAAAACCAAGTAAGCTAATTTGAGAGTGCATAGGTGACATGAAATCAAGAGTGCATCATTATTTGATATCTACGACCATAGACATCCGCTCTGCTATATCTAAGTTTCAGATCGCCAGGCTAGTTTTTTTTTTTTTTTTTAAGGTTAAAGGTTTTCAATGCCACAGCAACAGGGGTATAATTTCTACAATACTACAACTTATTCGCAAGGTTTGAAATCTACAATGCAATGGATACTGCCATATACCGACATGAATAATAATAATAGAGAAGAAGTAGCCGACATAAATATGAGTGAGAATAACAGCTAACTACAAAGGAGAAACAAACAAATAAAGAACTTAAAGATGAGGAGTCTGACATGTATATAAGTTATGCCCAGGCTGACCACATATAGAACAGAGGTGTTCTTGTGCTCCAGGAGTATGCTGGTGAGCCTCACCACGCCGATATCATTCTTTCTTAAGCCATCCTCGAGGGATGCGAGTGTGAGGAGTATTACATGGAAGTTCTTCTACTTCTGAGTCTGAGTCTGAATGAGGTTCAGGATAAGGGGATGCTGGCAGTACATGAGGGCCAAATACAATAGGATGGAAATTGGTAGAATAGGTACCTTGCCAGGTTTGGATTGTATTTACTACGTACGGTATGGAATGATTATGGTATTGTAGAGATTATACCCCTATTGAAAACCTTTAACCATATTTCTAAAGCTATGGAATTAATTAGCACGCGTAGAAAACAACAAGTAACAAACATCCAATAACACATTTTGCAGTCACCATGTCAGCATCATTACTATTACTGCATGCCCAGTCTCAACGTAGGGGAAGAATACATCGAGTGATAGTTGGAGCACAAATAAAACAACGAGATGCGTGCTTGTTGCGGAAATACAGGCTGAGTTTTGTAGCTGTAAACACGCGCATTCCCTTTTTTCGAGTTGTGGTACCGCCACTCTTGGCGTTGTTGCAGGGACCTCTCCTCTGGAGGGATTTCGGAAGGTCTCTACTATGCGATGGAGGTTGTCGCACCTTACACGTACCTAACTCTCAGTCCGCCCTGCGTACTTCTTCAACCGTAACCACACAATCCATATTAGTACTAGCTTGAATTATCATACGCCACACAGGGCTTCGCCCCCCCCAAGTGGGACTCCTTATTTTAAACAATATAATTTATACAACAGAATCAATTAAAACTTGAATATAGTAAACTCTTCGATACACTTAACAGACTCCATGCAATCTAGCCGCCAACTCCAACTCAAACATCTCCTTTGCATACGGCCCCTCTCCAATCTCCTTTATCATATCTTTGTCCACAAAGTCGTGCTCGAACACTGGCTCTCCGGCGGCTCTCATATTCGCCAATACACACTGTCGAAAGTGCCATCGTAAAAGTTCATCAGACACTCTGTGTGGATCTGCCGGATTTCGACACACTGGATCAAGAACTCTTCCATCCGTCCCGTCTGAATCTACACCAAATACCACGATCTTATAGTTATCCTATCTTACTAGTCAACACCATGAAAAACAAACCAGAAATTCAACTTACGTCGGGATTCACCGACAATAAGTATTGATCAAACTCGCGATGTAAATTCGCTTGAAGCAGAAACCCATTCTGAATCGAGTTGATCTTCGATAACCCAACAGTATCGTCCATGTCCGTAATCCATCGTCCGTAATTCTCTTGAATCCAATGACTCTCTTGCTCAAGCGGAAAAATGTGTGCCGCTTCCCAACGGGCCCAGTTGAATGGGGCCATCCTGTTCACCACTCCGGATATAACACACTTTCCATCTCGAACACGTATTCCGTCTCGGAACGCATTGTCGCGACCCGATACATTAAACGACTGTACTCGTTTAATCCATGGCTCATCTGTCACATTAATAGCGCCTATGAACAAATCAGCAACAACTTTAATATCTCAACAGAGTACTCACTGTCGCAATAAAAATCATACATTCCAACCTCCAAACGCTGGTGAGTGCTCAATACGATCGCGCCAGTGGTTCTATGTTGCACGCGTATAGGTGCACCAGTATTAAGAACGATCCCTAACATCTGGAGGAAATTTGATTCCGTAACCGATCCATTTTGTATGAGTCCACCGAGTGCAGCATCGTCAGGCTTAGTAGCGTCGTAGAAGTGTACGTTGCGAAAGTGCGACTGATTCGAAGTCATTGCAATTGTGAGAAAGCAATTGCAACTGTGGAATCACAACTATGGTAGGATCAATATCGTGTTGTGAAGAGGGATTCTATTCCTGTACGTCTTGCTCAAGGTGATCGATGATCCTCCTTTCCTTGAGTTTCGGTTTCGGTCCGAGATTGTACCCCTCTGCCAAGCCAAGTATCACGTGCTCCCACAGCAACTGGCTTAAACAATCCCATCCAAAAACCGCATAAAATCTCTACTATTTCTCTTTACCATCCTCGGTCTTCTTAGATTCTTCAATATTGTTCTTCTCTTCTTCTTCAGCTTCAGCTTGTTCCTCTTCTTCATAGTTATTACAATAGTACTCATGCTTATATTCCTTTTCTTTATAGACCTAGCATTTCCTATATAGCACTCACAAGCTTGCACAATTTATGATGGCTTGAGTGTAGTGGCAGCAGGTGTAAAGGCTGGTGAGGGTAGGGTTGGTGGGATTTAGTAGGGTAGGCTTATTATGACAGAGAAAAAGTGGGCATACAAATATTTAGTTATTGTACTAGACTCTCTTTACTGGTACAATTAGATGATAATGACTTTAGTACCTCCCTTGTATTAGAGTCTTGCATTAGCACATACAGGTAAACCTAGCTATAATAAATACCAAAATTTAGACCTTTTCCTTTCATTATACTCAAGTTTCATAATAATACTCATCAGGTAAAGAAGAAGTATAGAGTAAAAAGATAGAATATAGTTAATTTGTAGTCTCTCTACTTTAGCTTGATCAATTTGTATATTCTTTATCTCTATCATACAGCAAGATATCTCCCTTTTAAAGATATAGATATACTGTATTGCTTTAGAAAAATAGTAGATATATTAAGTATAGCAGATGTAAGGATAGTAGCTTTAAGAGATGATATTAGAGGAATTCTGTAAGCTTTTTCTAAATTATAAGGGAAATTCAATACTTTTATCTACTATATACATAATCTTAAAGCAGTCTGATTAGTTACTCATAAGTGAAAAGGTATTAGAGGAAGCTAATATAGTAAAAATAAAGCACTGTGTAACAACCGTGTGTTCAGTTGTCATCACTTGCGATCGCAGGTGACGGGTCATTGCCATTGGTGTCTTTGTCATCACCTGCGATCGCAGGTGATGGGTTATTGTTATCATTACTTTGCTTGGCTTCCGAGATAGGGAAGCTTATTTCCCCCATTGCCCTGGCCGGGTTATGTATATATAGAGCCTGTCCCTCGTACTGTCATTGGATCCCCATCCAACGTCTTGTATACCCAATACTGGACCTTGCTTCCCCCAGCGCTGGTGCACCTCCCTTGTGCACATCCTTGTCTCGAACAAACAACTCTACAGTACAGCTGCCTCCCTTGACACACGCGGCAACTGCCTCCGTGTGTCTCGTGTCCCTTGCCCTCTGCCTCTCTCTGCCTCTTACCTCTTGCCCTTGCCTCCGTCTCAGTCTTCCCCTGCCGTCACACATGTAGTGTTCCTACGTATGTCTTACCCTAGCCTTTCCCCCGATCACACACGTAGTGCTCCTACGTGTGCGATTGCCCCTTGCCACTTCCTCGGCATACCCCTTGGTCGCCTTGTCCCCCAGAGCCCTCATTACATACTGACTAGAACTTTTCCTAATCTTTGAGAAGTTATTAGTAAAGTAGATTAAAAAAGCTATATATACTAAAGTCCTGATTAGTAATGAGGTTTTTAAAAAGCAAGTAAGAAATCTGATAATAGAATTAGAGCAGTGAGTGAATATTATAGATATACAAGATTTTGAAGAAGATTATATTGGGTTTGAGCTTTCAAATAGTTGGTTAAGTAGTTTCAAAGCTTATAATAGTTTAGTAAAGTAACACTTTACTAGAGATACTAGTTCTATAGATCTAGCTCTAGTAGAACTTAGATAATAAAATCTTTATATTACTTTTATCAATTATTTTCTATAAAATATATATAATATTAATGAGATAGCATTCTAGTAAGTAAGTTCAAAAGTATAATACTAGCTAGTCATATACTTATAAAACCTAGATATAATTTATACACTAGTACTACTATTAGATACAAAGGCAAAGCACTTTAAGGGAAAAAAAAGATCAAAATATAAATTACTGTATTTTTTATTACCAATACCAATAGCTCTAATAAATATAAGTTATCAGTTATTAATAAATAGAAATAGCTATTATATTTCAAGGCAGTAAGTATTAATTTAACAAATCTACTAATCTATTATTATTATAATAAAACTACTTAGATGTAAGTTACAATCTGGTTCAACTTTTTATAATAGTTTAATAAATAAATATGAGTTACTTAATAGTATATTATCCTTATTTCCAATAATGCTTCTATATATTCTAATTTTGCTTTACTTTCACAAAATTATTAAAGACAACTACCTCCTATACTTAGTAATATCTAATTGATCTATATTAATCTAAATCTTATAGCTTATTTGCAACCATTAGATGTAAGTATTATTGTAACTTTTAAAGCTACTTATTAATACAAATATACTAGCTTCCTTATTACTTAATATAATATAAATCTGGAGGCTACATTAGTTTAGAAACTTAATATACTTAAAGCAATTAATCTTGTAGTAAAAGTATAAAATAAGATTCCTACAAGTACAATTTTTTATTGTTGGCAAAAGACAGGTATCCATCCTTAAATAGATTATAAGTTATTGGATACTATAATTAGTTCTTAGATAATTTCAAGAAAGTAATACAGATTTCTATTACTAGCCTTCTTAACTCTAATGTAACTTCAGTAGATATTAAGTAAGTTACCAATAACTATCTTCTGCATAATGAAAATTTAATAACAATCTTAGTTGAACCTCATTCAATTGAGATGTCAGTACATATAAAAGAATGTATGGATGCTAGACTTACTTCACTAGCTGGTTTAAATAATGATCTTAAATCATTTTATAATAAACAAATACCAGATTATCTATCACCACCACCACTTATATTAGGCACTACCACAGTTACCTTTCTTTAAGAACTAGGACATTATTTCCAGTCCCTACTAGTTGCGACTCTTCTATCAGTTCCTGGTTCAGCTGATATTAATATTTCTGATTTGGCAAAATCTCTTGCTTATACCAAGTGGTCCCTATGTCAGTATGTAGAGGTACATAAGAAACAAAATACACTCAACAAATGGCTACAACCATACTCTGGCCTGTCACTTTCTTAGTTTTTTATTTTGTAGTGCACTACTAGTTTCACTATAGCCAATATAGTTTTGCTATTATTTAATTTATTAGGCACGGAAATCTCTTCACTATTGTTATACCATTTAGTTTCACTATAGCCAGTATAAGGAAGTGGCTTACTAATCTCTTATGACTAACCCTCTACCTCACAAATGTATTTCTTATGTATTTTCTTACTCAGCAAGCATCTCAAAACATACAACATTGTGTACTGTCTGCCTTGCTAATATTTCACATATTATCACATACTTTCACATGCTATCACATGCTTTCACATGTATAAGTCTAGGAAAGACTTAACCTATTTTATACTAGATAGTACATGGAAGTACTATCTAGAACCTTCTATTGTGTTGATTTCAAATTATATAAAGGTCAGATGATGGTGCACTGCCTCAGCACTGCCCCAACACTGCCCCACTTAGAATATATATAGTCCCCTGAAGTTCCCTTCAGTTGGATAGATAGTTAGAACTCAGAACATAGTTAGAGTACAATCAATATAGAAGTTCCACTGGTTAATCTTCTAAGTGCCTTTGGCACTCCTATACTACTTTACCTATTACAGTAATCTTATACTACTGGTATTAACTTTAATAGTGAGAATAAACAATACACTATTAGTAATCTACTTTGTAGTATACATTACTAGCCTGAGATTATCTGATTAGATAAGATCCTTATCTTATCTAATCTAATCTTCCAGTCCCTCTGACAACACTTTATATTTTTTTAACCTAAGAACTTGATTCTTACCTAACTAGGAAGGCCTGATCAACCTTACCTAATCAATAAAGTTTCTACCAACAAGAGTAGAAACTAAAGCCAGTATAAGCCTACAGCACAAAGCATAGTAGCACAAAGTCTGACAGTCAGCAGTAAGACTATCCTCCAAATAGCAACAGTAAGACTATTCAACAAATAGCAATAGTAAAAGCCTACAAATAGTAGCAAACAATATAAGAGGGCAATAATAATTGTATTTAACTAGCAAATACAAAAAAAACAACTATTACCTAATCTGGTAACTCTGAAACCTAGAAACTGCTTCAGAAGTCCAATAAGGGTGAAGATTATAGGAACTAGTCCTATCAACATCCAAACTCCAGAGAGTATCTCAGTCCCACTCTCTACTTAGCCTAAAGAAAAATTAGGAATTCTCCCAGTAAGCAGAACAAGGAAAGTTTCTGTACCTCTCCCTCCAAAAGGAACACAAGTACCTAGTAGTCCAACCTCTATCCTTCCACTCAACTTTCTTCCTAGCAGATAAAGGAAACCCTGCTTCCACAACAATCTCATCAACAAAAGTAACCCTTTTACTCTTCAGCCTCCTCTCTCCCTTACCATAGTCAACCTTAGTATCAGAAGCAACAGAAAGAGGATAAGAAGGAAGTTGATAAGAAGTAGATCCTTCCTCATCAGGATCCACCTTAAAGAAAGCAGGAATAGAAGAAATAGAGTCTAAGGAATCAGTAGTATAATATCTGATAGACATAGAGACTCCTAAACAAAAAAGTACTAGTGTAATGGAAGGAGGAGCTAGAGCTAGGAAAGGCAGGAGAAAGACAATGACAAGTGAGGAACTAGAAGCACTTAAGGCCAAGTTAGTCAATACCCCTAAAAAGAAAGTTCCAACTGGGAAGGATATTCCAGAAAAGGAAATGGAAACTAGAAAAATAGTTATTGGGCCTAACTCATCAATGCCTGAAGTAAGGATTGTAACACCTCCTGCAACAAAAGCCTTTTGGGACAAAAATGAGTCTTCATGGTACTAAAGGATATCACAGGTATTTATATACCTAACAATAAATAACATGTTATTAAAAAGGAAAAAGGAACTATTGGCTGAAGCAGCAGAAAAGTTCATGATTTTTCAACAGAAAGACCAATTTGACAAATTAGTTCAAATGGACTTTCAACTCTCATCTACTTCAAAAGCAGTATGGCCTTACCTAACCTATAACCCATGTAAAGGAGTTCCATGGCTAGCATTAAACTGGCCTTTCCTGACATAGTACATGCTTATGGGTAACCTGTATGATCTGGAAACTCTAGAAATAGTGCCTCCAATAATAGAACCTGTGGAAACTTATGAGGAGATAGGAAGGAAACTGTTTGGAGCTGGAGGCAAGGGTAAGGGGAAAAGTGTGCAGTATGAAGAAGAAGATGATGGAGATTATGAAACAGATATAGAGGAAATATCTGAAAAAGATATGCCACCACCACTTAAGGATAGGAAAAAGCCATCATATACCAAAAAGAGTAAGAGCCCTAACAAGAAGTCTAGTAGAAGCTCTAGTGGTGTAGCTGGAGGTGGTAGTGAGGACCCAGGATCTGGATCTGAAGGTGATGAGTCAGATAATGGCTCTGATGATGATAGAAAGAAAAGGTCTATGAGAGAACCTAGTCCTCACCACTTGGAATGGTCTAAAAAGACTGGTCAAAATATACCATTACAACAAATCAGTAAATCCCTAGTAAAAAAGGCAAATAAACTTGCAAAAATTCCCACTCCCCCAATGATTGATTGAGTATCAGAGAAATGGAGGGATCAAACTACCTTTGACAATTATGTGCAACAGTTGCAGAAGTAGGTAGAATACTAAGGGATGGATATAGCTGATTGGAAAAGCTTGGATAAAGCAAGCTTTATATTTGAGAAAAGTGCTCAGACTTGGTATAATCAGTATTGCTCTGAGAAAACCAATGTTGAAGATAGGAATTTCCATGAATTTATGTTAAAACTTAGAGATAAACTTATCTCTACAGTGGCACCTGAAGTCCTATGGAAACAAAATCTGGCACACCATCAGAGGCCAGAAATTACTGTCATGTAGTATACACAGAACCTGCAAGAGTTTAAAATAAAGTGCAAGGATCTGAATAGACAAGATATAATAAGTAATCATGCACTTAAAATGAAACTAGTAGATGGACTAGTACCCTTACTTAGGGCTAAGGTCAAAGGGCTAATCTTATATCAGTCAACCTTTGAGGAAATATTGAACAAAATTGCTGTCCAAGAAGATGTGCTAAAGCAGGAGACCAAATCCCTGCAACAACACCAAAAGAAGTCTGAGAGGCAATGGGGTCCTGGTAAACCTATGGAATAGACTAAGTCTGAATTCAAATTACCTGAAAAAGTGGCTAAGAATGCAGCTAAAGTAGCAAGCAAGAAGGGTGGACCAGGAGGTCTCTATGGTAACTTCCCTAGTGCCAGAAAGGATAAAACTAAGTATACTCCTTATGGTGAACAAGAGAAGAAGAGGGAAGAGGCTGCAAGAACAGGATCCTATTATCACTATGGTTAAAAGTCACACTTCTAGGGATTGCCCTAATAGGAAAGTGTCTTCAGCTTACCAATATATGGGATCTAGACCAGGAGTCAGAAGATTCCTACCTTATCAGCCATACTGACCTGCGCCAACTTGGCCCCTACAAAAGGTAAAAACAACTTATCAGGAAATTGATGTGAAATAACAAGAGTCAGCTGCACTTCAGGTTATGAGAAACCCTAATGACTCAAGGAAGTTCTTAGTGCCAGAAAGCCATAGAACTTCTAAAGCAGCTGAAATTAAAATTAATGGACATATTGCTTATGTACTATTTGATCTATGTACATCAGGTGAAGACTTAATATCAGCAAATTATTGTCAGCTGTTTAATATACTTTTGAAAGAGATCAGCAAGAAACCTCTAGAAACTGCAATTAAAGGCAGCAGATCTCAAATGACAAATACAGCAACAGTCACAGTAAATCTATAAGGATACCAAGAAACTAGGACATTCTATGTAGCCAACCTGAAGGACTGGGATATTATATTTGGTGAACCTGCACTGAGGGATTATAAAGCAATTATGAATGTCAAAGATAATGCAATTACTATACAACCTACAGGCAGGACAAGGATTGATATTAATATGCTCAAAACCAAGGATACACTTGGAACAGTCACAACTGCAGCAATGAATATAGGCAGAACAGAACATGACTGGGATGATAATGAAGACCTACATGCTATATTGACTGAAGTTGGAGGTAGACTACTATACCATCCAAAGCCAACTCCAGCAATTCCATGGATACAGCATGATCTGGTGGATGAACTGAAAGAAGACCAGGAATGGTCACAAGAGTGGTTTGACTCATCAGATTGGTCAGAGCTAGAAGATGATGGAAGCTCTCCAGTCATTACAAATATAGTTAATCTGGAAGAAGTGGAGTTTAATATATTTGAAGAATTCCCTGAATTATTCCCAGAAGAAAAGCCAACTGCATTGCCACTAATCAGAGAACCTTATGACATCATGCAGCATAAAATTATAGTTCCTGATGGTGTAACCTGGGAACCTGCATACTATACAAACTATACAAGGTTTCTGGATCAAGTGACTGAGAAAATGAGAACAGAGCTAGAATCTGGAAGGATAGTACCATCTAGCTCACTCAATAGTATCCTTATGTTTACATAGCCTAAAAGAGATTTAGATAAGAATGGCAAACAACAGGCCAGATTCTTATTGCACTGTATATCTAGAAACAAGCTAGTACAAAAGGATAAAACACCTATACCTAATATCAAAGCAATACTGGACTGGATAGCTAGCAAGGAATACATCTCAGCAGCTGATCTGGCAGATAGCTATCATAATATTAGGCATGCATATGAATTAGTAAAACATAGCACCTTTACAAATTATCTAGGGAAATTTGACTCATTGGTCATGCAGTAAGGTGATTGTAATACACCTGCAACCATGATGAGGGCTATGAACTAGTTATTAAGGGATTATATTAGCAAAACTATCATGGTTTATTTAGATGACATTCTGATTGGAACAGATACCCTGGAAGAACATAAAGAAGTGTTAAGAGGGATCTGCAGGATATTGGCTAAGGAAAAGTTTTTCTTCAACAAAAAGAAATGCCAAATCCTTACTCCAAGGCTAAAAGTGCTGGGATTCATTGTCACCAAGCAAGGGCTAGAAATGGATCCAGAAAAAATTAACTTAATAGCTAATTACCTAATCCCTGACTTAAAAAAGAAATTGCAAAAGTTTTTAGGGATGGTTAATTACTTGAGAAGGTTTTGTCCAGAATTGGGAGCTATAGCCAAACCACTATCAGAACTGCAAGGGTCAACAAAAAAGCACATGTGGACTCCTCTACATAATGAGTTATTCAAGAAAATTAAGGAATTAATAATGAGCAATAAAGTACTCAAACCAATTAACCATAATTCAGGCCTTCCAATCTATTTAATTACTGATGCCAGTAATACAGAGATCTCAGGATGGATTGGTCAAATAGAGAATGGTGTTATCAGGCCAGCAGAGTTTCACTCTAGGAAATTAAATGATAGACAAATGAATTACACAACAACTGATAAGGAATTATTAGCAATTGTTGACTCACTGAGGTATTTCAGGCCTGAACTACAGGGTCATAAAGTGATCATTCAAACAGATCACAAACCCTTAGTCACATTTATGGATAGTATTCCCGAAAGTCAGATGAAAAGAAGGTGGCAAGAGACTATGAGTCAGTTTGACCTAACCCTAGAATACATTCAGGGAAAGGACAACTACATAGTAGATGTACTATCCAGAGGAGTATATAGTCCCCCCAAATCCTCCTCTATTGAACAGTCTTCTCACCACACAACTGCCTTACTACAACATCCAGTAGTAACTAGCCACCTTTCTATTCCAATACAAACTTTTAAAAAAACTCCTCCCCTACCACATTCTCTATTACCAAACATGCTTGTATCACCAAGCCAACAGCTCAGGATTAGGGGAGCTACTGGGAGACCAGTGACTCCATCAATCCTTGGGAGAAATTCTCCCAACACTAACAACAGGAAAAGGAGACTTCTTCCTCTCCAGATCACCACCACCAACCTCCCACAAAGGCTTGTGCAGGGGGTTGATGGCACTAGGCCTACCTGGCATGACAGGGAAGGCCTCAATGTAATCTTTGAGACTGAAAGGTACCAACTAACAGTTGAAGATGATCCTGACCCTGAGATATCTAATATCAGAGAAAGAAATTTCAAGCTCAGACAGCTCTAGCAGGAGCCAGCAGCAGTACAAACTACTGCCACCACTACCAGGGCCCAGGCCTAACAGCAACAACAAGAGGAGGAAGAGAGAGGAAGATCAGTTACAAGAAAACCCAAGTTTTAAGTAGTCATTAACAAAGAACCTAGTACCTCCTCTCCCTCCACTCTTGCTGCCCCTAAGGCAGAGGACCTACAGGAATGGACACTTGTGGATAAGTCCTCTGACTCAGATGAACCTGAGGAATGGGAAAGAGCCAAGGAACCCATGACTACAGAATAGATGGAACAGTCCTTAAGAAGGGCTGATAGGAGTTCTATGGTTATGGGAAACCTTCAGGAGTAGAACCCCATTCTTGAAGGTACCTTGAAAAGAAGGGCAGCCTCACGTAAGTGCAAGAATGAGGCAGACAATAAGAAGGTGCACTTCCAGCCTCTTCCTCCTCCAGGAGCCTCACCTGCATCCTCTGTCAGCACCCTTCCTGACATTTTCCCTGAGGATTCAATCTTCCCATCCTCCTCCAACAAAACTCAGACCAAAGAGTTTTGTTCCCAATGTGGTAAAGTGGGCCACAAAACTTCCCAATGCAACAACAAAGATTCTGGTATTAATCTTTATAATTGTAACGAGGGCTCTGGGGGACAAGGCGACCAAGGGGTACGCCGGGGAAGTAGCAAGGGGCAATCGCACACGTAGGAGCGCTACGTGTGTGATCGGGGGAAAGGCTAGGGTAAGACACACGTAGGAACGCTACGTGTGTGACCAGGGGAAGAATGAGATGGGGGCAAGGGCAGGAGGCAAGAGGCAAGAGGCAAGAGACACGCGGAGGCAGTTGCCGCGTGTGTCAAGGGAGGCAGCTGTACTGCAGAGTTGTTTGTTCAAGACAAGGATGTGCACAAGGGAGGTGCACAAGCGCTGGGGGAAGCAAGGTCCTGTATTGGGTATACAAGACGTTGGATGGGGATCCAACGAGAGGGCGGAGAGAGCAAGCTATATATACAGGCTTCCTTCCTGGCCAAGGCCACCGGAAGGAATAAGGTTCCCGAGACCCCTTATCTCGGGAACAGAGATAACAACGATATCAATCAACAATAACGAGAGTCGGACAGAATCCCGTCTGACTCTCAAACCTGGCTAGGAAAGGACGGTTGTGATACTATCCCCCTTTAGGCTCGGAGCCCCAGCGACATAAGGCAAGGCGAAAAACAAACAAACAAAACAGGCGAATAACCAATAACCCATAACACAACCCCAACGCCGGACAACCTGACAACAACAGAAACAACAATCATAATTCCCACTCCAAATCAACGAAGACAAGACAAAAAATATCATTCAGCTGGGCGAGGCTTGAGAGGGTAACGCTGGTGGAATAGGGTAACCAAATCCTGCGCATTCTCCAAGTCCTCTGCGGGTTGCCAGGTAGTCTCCTCGTCCCCTACCCACTTGACCTTATACTGAACTCGCCCATAGCGTTTTCTGGAGTCCAGTACCTCCTCAACCTCCCACTCCTCTTCACCTGTGATCACCACTGGAGGAGGTGGGGGGTGCTTTTGCCCGGGAAGGAGATCGCTGGCGGCTGGCTCGATCTCCGAGACATGAACGACTGGATGGCGCTTGATATCCTTGGTAAATCTCAGCCGGTAAGCATGAGTGCCTACAGCTGCTAACACCTCATAGGGGCCTAGGAACTTGTGATCCAACTTACGAGAGGGTCGTTCTGTCCGGAAGTGTCTGCTAGAGAGCCATACCTTGTCTCCTGGTTGGTATTTGGGGGCCAGTAACCTAGACCCGTTGGCATATTCTGCTTGCCTGACCTGAGCATAACCCAACTCAGTCTTCAGGGTAGAGTGGAGTTCAGAAATCTGCGTGGTGAACTCCTTGGCTGGGGCATTCTCCCTGGCCTTGCGCAGAGGTGCTAGGGAGTCTACGAACCAAGGGTGCCAGCCATAATTGGCCAGGAATGGGGACGTTTTCAGCGACTCGGAGAACTGGTTGTTGGCAGCAAATTCGCAGGTTGCTAGCAACGAAACCCAGTTGTTCTGCTGGTAGCTGACGAAGGCCCGCAGATACTGTTCCATAATCGCATTCATCCTTTCCGATTGGCCGTCCGTCTGGGGGTGGTAAGCTGTTGACAGACGAACTTTGATCCCCAGAAGTTCGCAGAAGGCTTGCCAGAATTCTGAGGTAAACTGAGGGCCACGGTCGGACACGATCGATTCAGGGAGGCCATGGTACCAGAATACATTATTGAGGTAGAGGTTGGCTAACTCCGGAGGGGAGCAGGTATCTCGGCAAGGTATAACATGCCTCATCTTCGTCAACCGATCCACCACCATCAGGATGGCATTGAATCCCGAGTCCTTCGGCAACCCAGTTACAAAGTCTATGGTCAGGTGTTGCCTGGGCCGATCCGGGATCTCCAGGGGCTTCAAGGTTCTGTAGGGGGCATGACGAGTGGGTTTTGCACGCTTGCAGATATGGCAGTTCCGTATGTACTGTTCTACCTCCTTTCGCTGGTCGATCCATATGTATTGTCTAGCTAGTAGTTCTAACGTCTTAGCCACTCCAGGGTGACCTGCAGCCAGGGTATCATGGTGTTCCTTGATCAGCTGCATCCGCAGCTCCCT
This sequence comes from Terfezia claveryi, assembly GCA_015179025.1. Taxonomy (NCBI): domain Eukaryota; kingdom Fungi; phylum Ascomycota; class Pezizomycetes; order Pezizales; family Pezizaceae; genus Terfezia; species Terfezia claveryi. The sequence continues at coordinate 320,094 of WHUX01000043.1, read as the reverse complement.
TCAGGTATATAGAGCCGATCTAGGTGGTATAGGAGGCCGTCCTGAGTGGTGCACTCGGCTAGGGAAATCTTAGTGTGACGGCGCTGTCCAGACTCCACTGCGGCGATTATATCCTTAACCAGGTCGTCCTCCGCATATGCCCGTCGTATTCGCAGAAGGAGATCTGTTCCGGGGTTCGCTTCAGCTTTAGCATCAGCCTCAGCAAGGCTATTGGCCGCCAGGTCGAGATTTTCAGGTTTCAGTACCACCTGATTTTGGTACTTCAGCCTTTCATCCCCCCCTTTAGGGAGATCTCCTGATCTCCTGGTCAGTGCGTCCGGCTTACCCCCAGCTTTTCCAGGCCGATACTTGATCTTGAAGTTGAATCGAGATAAGAACTCCGACCACCTAGCCTGCCGTCGGTTCAGCAGCTTAGTGGTGGTGAAGTACTCAAGATTCTTATGATCGGATAGCACCTCGATGATCCCCTTGGCTGACTCTAGGTGTGGCCTCTACTCCTCGAATGCTTGCACAATGGCCATTAACTCCTTATCATAGATCTCGTAATTACACTCCGCCGGGGAGTGCTTTTTGGAGAAATAGGCCACTGGGTGGAGGACTCCATTGACATACTGGGACAGGATTCCGGTGGAGACATAGTCGGAGGCATCCGTTTCCACGATACACTCGCTATCGGGATCAAAGTGAGCTAGTATGGGAGCTGAGCAGAAGGCTTCCTTGAGGTTCTGGAAGGCGGATTGGGCTTCTGGACTCCAGTGGAATCGCCGGTCCTTTTTGGTCAGGGCTGTGAGGGGGGCCACGATCTTGGAATATCCTAGAATGAACCGTCGGTAAAAGTTGGCGAATCCCAGGAAGGCCTGGACATCCTTGAAATTTGCTGGGATTTCCCATTCCTGAACGGCGGTGACCTTGGCAGGGTCCATTCTAATACCTTCTGTGGTGATGATCAACCCTAGATACTTAACCTCCTGCATATGGAACTCGCATTTCTCGGGCTTGAGGTACAATCCGGCTTGCTCCAGCTTCTCCAACACTTGACGAACATGGATTTTGTGCTCTGCCAGGGTATCCGAATAGATCAGGATATCGTCAAGGTAGGCTGTGCAGAACATATCCAGAAAGTCTCGCAGGGTGTCGTTAATAAAGTGCTGGAAAGAGGCCGGGGCGTTAGTCAACCCAAAAGGCATAACATTATACTCAAAATGGCCATAACGAGTTCGGAAGGCAGTTTTCCACTCCTCCCCCTCGGCGATCCGTACCAGGTTGTATGCCCCTCTCAAATCCAGTTTGGTGAACCACTTGGCCTTGGAGAGCCTGGCTAATGTCTCCTGGATTAGGGGTAGGGGGTACCTGTTTTTGACCGTTATTTCGTTCAGGCCACGATAATCAACACACAACCGAAGGGAGCCGTCCGATTTCTTCACGAACAGCACCAGGGCACCCGCTGGTGAGGAGCTGTGGCGAATGAAGCTCTTGTTGAGGTTTTCTTCCAAGTATTTCTTCAGGGCTTCCAGCTCAACCCAGGACATTCCATAGAGAGGCCCATAGGGGGGGGTTTTACCTTCTACCAGCGGGATAGTGTGGTCGTATGGTCGGTGTGGTGCGAGTTTCTCTGCGGCCTTTTCCGAGAACAGATCAATGAACTCGTGATATTCATCCGGGACCATAGCCTTCCACTCCTTCTTAGGCCGCATCTTGTTGATTTCCAGGTTAACCTCGTGTATAGATAGGGCATGAGCCTTCAGCTTGTGCCTCCTGGTGAGGTAAGCGAAAGCCCCTGCCCCGATAAAGCTAACGTTCAGGGGTTTTGGGGTCGCCAGGGGAACAGGGGGGACAGGGGTAACCGGGGAGTGGACAGCATTGATGTGCGCGGGCTGGTGTACCACCTGGGCTGGGTAGATTATCGGGGGTAGTAATGCGCATAGCCCCGTGACGGTGATTTTTGGACCTCCACAGTTTTTTCTGCAATAATGGCTGTTGAATTGCAAGGTGTACGAGCCGAAGCTGACTGACACATCGTGCATTCTGAGCCAGGGGATCCCAAGCACAATTGGATATTTTAGTTTGGTCACAAACATTGGGAGGTCCTCCGAATGGTCTCCAATGGCACTGGGCAGACATGCGAGGTCGGTAATAGCCCCAGAAGAGATGGGGCGGCCATCAATGACGTCGAGAAGGCGGGGGGTTTTTAACTTCGAGGTTGGTATGGAATTTTTACTGACGAAGGCCTGATCAATGAATGCAATTCCCGAAGCACCACAATCGATGAGAGCTGATATTACCACTGTTTTACCATTGAATTTAACAGTTATTGGTACTACAAAATGCTCGCCAAACAAGCGAGATTCATCAATAGACATAGGTGCAGGCAAAGAAAACGCAGACAAAGATAAATGGCCCTGGGCAGGTCCCTTGCTAGTGTCAGTAACTAGGCAAGGGACTCCCCTTTTCCCGATTCTTCAACCTCTTCAATCCTTGATTCGGATATGGCGTGGGCGGCCATCGATCGGTTTTTGCGGAGGGGACATGCCGCGATAAAATGGTCCCCCTTTCCGCATGCAATGCACAAACCCTGAGTGCGGTGACGGTCCCTTTCCTCCTGGGTAAGACGAGGTCTACCTGCTGACAGGTCCATGGGGGCAGCCCCACCCGCTACCAGGGAGGGGTGTACAGGCTTGTTGACCGGTGTGGGTTGTTGTTGGGTGTGTGCTATCGGGAAGGGGGTACGGGGAGTCGAGGTCAAGAGTGTCTTTTGGAGGGCTCTTAGTGCCGCTGTCTGCTGTTCCACCCAGCTAGCTTGCTCAATAAGTTCCTCCAGGGTCTTGGTCGGTGGGCAGTAGACCAGAGCCTTTTTCAGCTCGAAGGTAAGCCCGTCTTTGAACTGGTCGAGCTTGGCTTCGTCATTCCAATTGAGCTCTGCTGCTAGCCTGGAGAACTCAGCGACATAGGTTGACAGTTCATTGTGTTTTTGCTTGAGGTCTCGCAGGGCCCTGCTAGCGGTTCCTTTAGGATCCGGGTCCCCGAAGGCTCGGTCCAAGATTGCCATTAGTGCCAGGATGTCTACCAGATCAATCCCGTTGCCTTGACGAAGGGCTGTACCTGGTCCATGGCCTTACCCTCCAGGAGGCCATAGACGTATGAGAGCTGGTGGTGGACAGTGGGGAACTTCGCCGAGTCCCAGAGAGTTTTATTTGTACAGAGTTCTTCCATGCTCGTAACCGGCCCCGGTCCCCATTAAACTTGGCGGGGTTGGTAGGTCTTGTGTTTTCTGGTTCTTTGGACCGTCGCCAGGTCCAAGGCATGAGTCAGTCTCCGGATGGTTATCCTGTCCTCTGCTGCATCTTCTCGAAGGAGGGTTATTTCGTCTTCGGCTTCTCGAATTCGCTTTTCGGCTTTCTGAAGGTCCGCTCCTTATTGTTCGCCAATGGCATAAGTCTCTGTGAATATTTCGATCACAGTTCTTCGGTATGCTGATAGTTCTGTCGGGTCTGATGGAATCGGAGTCGCCCTCCAGGCTGCTAATCTATCGGTGGGTAGTGGAATATTCGCGGACATTGTACCGGTTGGTCTGAAAGATCCAACATAGTGTAACGAGGGCTTTGGGGGACAAGGTGACCAAGGGGTACGCCGGGGAAGTGGCAAGGGGCAATCGCACACGTAGGAGCGCTACGTGTGTGATCGGGGGAAAGGCTAGGGTAAGACATACGTAGGAACGCTACGTGTGTGACCAGGGGAAGAATGAGACGGGGGCAAGGGCAGGAGGCAAGAGGCAAGAGGCAAGAGACACGCGGAGGCAGTTGCCGCGTGTGTCAAGGGAGGCAGCTGTACTGCAGAGTTGTTTGTTCAAGACAAGGATGTGCACAAGGGAGGTGCACAAGCGCTGGGGGAAGCAAGGTCCTGTATTGGGTATATAAGACGTTGGATGGGGATCCAACGAGAGGGCGGAGAGAGCAAGCTATATATACAGGCTTCCTTCCTGGCCAAGGCCACCGGAAGGAATAAGGTTCCCGAGACCCCTTATCTCGGGAACAGAGATAACAACGATATCAATCAACAATAACAAGAGTCGGACAGAATCCCGTCTGACTCTCAAACCTGGCTAGGAAAGGACGGTTGTGACAATAATAAATGTTGGGCATTTGGACACTTCAAAGAGGATTGCCTCAGGCACATTAAATTTCCTCTTCCCAGATGTACCAACTGCATGGAAACTACTCACCTCAGCAACAAATGCCCTCTTGACAACAAACTCTTTCTACTGCAATATCTACTCCTAGTAGAAACCATCAGAAATTGCAGCATATGCAATAAAGATGGTCACTGGTCCCACCTATGCCCAAATCTTCCAAAAGTCACTACTACAGGAGGAAAAGTGATACCAAGATGCAAGTATTGTCTTAGTTACCATAACCTGAACAAAAACTTTGTCAGCTCTTGTGACACTAGGAAAAACAACCTGAAGGCCCTCAATAAGCCCTTCCACAATAGTGACCACCTGAAAAAGACACTAGGAGTCCAGGATGAAGATGAAAAGAGCATGGAACCAGATTTGGTAATTGCTGAGTGGATAAGAGATCATGAGTTGGAATGGCATTATGGAGAAGAGCTGGAAAAAGATACAGTATTTGGACTACTGTACTTAAGAGTTAAGAAAGGAGAACAAGTACCTACAGTGAAAGTACAGAATAGATTTATGTATCTCCTAAAGAGTTTTACTTAGAGGATGGTTATTTCTAAAGGACTACAAGTTAAAGGTAACCCTGCCTCTGAAGCCCTTATCCAACAGGCATATGTCACCACTGGACATAGAGGCCTTGCAAAAACAGCAGAAGAGCTTACCAATAAGTACATCTTTTAGGATTTTTATAAGCAGGTTGAATAATTTGTGAGGAGTTGTGAAACCTATCAAATCACCAAAGGATCTACACAGAAACCCCCTGGATTTCTTACTCCTCTGAATGTACCTACTAGGCCATGGGGTAGTATAGCTATGAATTTTCTTAGTATGGAACCTGTTATGATTTCATGTACTGAATTTACTCTTAGTTATAGAACTCCTGTTGATGCTAAGCCTTATATGTTGACATTTTATAAGTTATTAGTCATGACTGACAGACACTCTGATTTTACATTTTTACTACCTGTTGCAGACAATGTTGACATATTAGGGGTTATTGATATCTTTGAAAGATTCATTAAGCCTAATATGGGATTTCCTTATGAAATTGTTTCTGACTAAGACCTCTTATTTATGTCTACTACATTTCAAGATTGGATGCAGAAGAATAGAATTATGCATAAAGTATCTTCCACATATCATCTCCAGACTGATGGGACAAGTGAAAGAAAGAATAGGACAATTATTCCTATGTTTGCAGCTAAGAAGCTGGAACAGGGAATGAATTGGGTACAAGCCACACCTTCTATTTAAACAGAGATGAATGCAAGAGTTAGCACTACAAGAGGACTTTCCCCCTTTGTTACTAAGCTAGGATACCAGCCTAATTTGTCACCACCTATCCTACCTTACCCAATTCCTACCTATTCAAACCCTACAACAAGATTTTACCAGGTTGCTGAAAACCTTAGTAAAGCAAAAAAGAACCAAATTCAGCAAGCCAACAGATACAGAAGAGCCTCCCCTGATTACCAAGTCAATGATTAGGTGATGCTATCAACAAAGAACCTCCCAACAAGGTACCACTCCTCCAAACTATTCCCTAAATGGATAGGCCCCTTCACTATTACCAAATATTTACCATGGAGTCAAAATGCTAAACTTGACTTCACTGACTTCCCTGACCTCAATAATATCAACAATTCCTTCCACACCTCACTTCTCAAACCCTTCTTCCCTAATCCAATACAACTGTTCCCCTCCAGAACTCTGGAACAACCAGGACCAGTTAAGGAAGACAGGTATGAGGTAGAAAGAATTTTGGAATTTAGGTCACAACCTAGAATAGGAAAGTTACAGTACAGAGTGAAATGGAAGGGATGGCCTCAAAAGTGTTATGGACGGAGGTTGGAAGGTAATTCCCGCGTCGACGCGGTAAACAACGACTTATTCTGGTTCGGGGTATCACCTGCGATCACAGGTGATGGACGCGAGTGTCGAGGTATCACACACGTAGGGAGCTCTACGTGTGTGATCAGGTGTCTAGGGACTTCGGGCGAAACCAAAGTCGAGCGAGGTATCGAGGTCAAGGTCGAGAAGGTGAGGTAGTCTAAGCTACTCTCAAGAACAGTGGTGCAGATATATTCGTATAACAACTAGGTACAGGAAGGTAGACAAGTTGTTGCATGGAGAAGAAAGAAACAGAATACAGACGGCAAGAACAGGCTTCTTTTATAGAGATCCTGTCTCCATCTCGAACAACACCTTTTGGCTAACACAACGGTCTAGACAAAGCATAACGGAAGATGAACACGCAAGCCAGCTCACGGATACACGGATCCTGTGAGATCGTCGAGAACGAGGCATCTGGCAATAACGGATAATGCTGGTGCGAACAGAAGACCTGAAGAACTGTACATAAGCGAAGGTGAAATTTCTGATAAGCTAAAGAAAGAGTTTTGAGCGAGAGCAGGTTGTTCCCAATTTGAGAGTCGTGCCAGTTTTGGTTCGACTCTCAAATAAGGTCTGGGTCAAAATAGGGTTCGAGGGTTTCCGGGGAATTTCCTAAATCTGAGAGTCGTGCCAGTTTTGGTCCGACTCTCAAATAAGGTTTGGGTCAAAATAGGGTTCGAGGGTTTCCGGGGTATTTCCTAAATCTGAGAGTCGTGCCAGTTTTGGTTCGACTCTCAAATAAGGTCTGGGTCAAAATAGGGTTCGAGGTTTTCCAGGGTATTTCCTAGTTTGAGAGTCGTGCCAGTTTTGGTTCGACTCTCAAGTGTCGAATCCATAAGTGAGTGACTAGGACTTCTGGGATGCGGTCGGATGTCGGCTAGCCAGGAGAGGCAGGGTCGAGAACATAGTCACATGATATACTTTGGCAAGTGCGTGGGTTGCCGGCGATATCGATCGGGGTCAGGATCGTGATTCGAGAGGGTTCGTAACAAAAAGTTTAATGAGTGGGTATATGCTGATAGTGTTGATGAGTCACTGAAAAAACAATTCTGGTTGACTGGTAGTAAGCAAGCAACTTACAAAAAGAGGAAGGTTGGTAAGCATAAGCTTGGCAAAAATAAGACAAGGAAAGAGACACTGGATATGATTAATAAGGAAAGAGAAAAAGTCCTTACTCCCCCTGTTTTATCCAATGCAGTCAAGGTTAACAAAGGCAAAAGAAAAGAGATGGACTTACCTCAAATGATGCTTAGATATTTCTTTTTGGAAAAACAGCCACAAGAGGTGATTGGTTAGTATTTTGATGACATTGCTGTTAATAAGGATTTCAAGTAGGGGTATAATAATGTCAGGTATGATACAGGAGCAGAAGGTAGTACCATTCGCAACCTAGTAGTGATCAGCCACTATCTTATGACTATCCTTGCAACCCCCCAGCAGCAACACCCCCAGCCACATCTCGTAATATATTATAACTCTACTGATTCTGGCTATATTCACAACTATGGAAGCAAATATGCTCTACAATATGGTTACCCTCACATCCCGCTATATTCAACTCAATACTCCCATACCACCTCCCCCAGCATAACCTTTATCATACCCGACCCCCCCCCCCAAACCCCTCCCAATAGGACGAGTATCATGCAGGTGAACTTATCACCATGAGAAGGCCCTTTACCTAACATCTATATTCATGATTAAACAGCTTCTAGGGCAGCAAGCAACAATATATGCAAACAGTTAGCTATCATTACAAGCCGTTCACTGCTCCAAAAATAAGCTATTTTTAGAATTAGGTATATTTCCATGATTTATGCTATTATAACTCCCATATACCTCAATCCGCTGCAATACTCTCTTCCTAGGCATTCTCAGCCACCGCCGAAAGGTCTCCAATAGCTCTAAGAGTTTTAATACCTTCCCTTTGGGCTTTATGGGTTGCTTCCATCTAGGAGGTTTTGTCACCCTCCTCTAGGGCCATTTCAACCCCTTCATAGCAACCAACAGCAACCCCACACTCATGAGTCCAACTCAGCGTCAACTTAGCTGCTCTAAATTCCTCAACACCTAACCTAGCGCTTTGTCTAGTCTCGTGCCATTCTAGTGCTATACTCAGTGTCCAACCTAGCGTTTACCAATGTAATAACCAGACTTAGCATCCAACCTAGTGCCCAACCTAGCATGCTCTCAACACCTACTCTGGTACATATCGGTAATGCTTGGGCTGATCTGGTAGCTATAAAGAGTATAAAGGGTTTAAAATACCTCGAGAAAGGCCAGCATACCGCTATAGAGGCACTTCTCTCCTAACGGAGGAACATGCACTTTGTGACCGGTTGGTGAGAGCCACTATAGACAATGAAAATAAGGAGAGTAATAGTAGAAGGTGATTTCGTTCAATTCATGTGATACTGTCCTCAACGCACGGCCTAAACACGCACGGAGAACAATACACGATCTCTGCTGATAAACTGCTAACTGCTGCGCTGCTATACACGTTTCTATGTCTGCATGCCTATCTCTATCACCGCAATTTTCCACCTCTTTTATCTTCAAAAACTCTCACATGTAAACTAATCTGCTGCCTTACTTAGGCCCTCATCACACGCGTTACCCTGTTCCTTTGTGTTATTTAATCGATCATTCTTGTGACATCCATTGTCACAACTGTCCTTTCTAGCTGGGTTTGAGAGTCAGACGGGATTCCGTCCGACTCTCGTTATTGGTGATTGATATCATTGTTATCTCTGTTCCCGAGATAAGGGGTCTCGGGAACCTTATTCCTTCCGGTGGCCTTGGCCAGCCAGGAAGGAATCCTGTATATATAGCCTGCTCTCTCCGCCCTCTCGTTGGATCCCCATCCAACGTCTTGTATATCCAATACAGGGCCTTGCTTCTCTCCACGTTGGTGCATCTCCCTTGTGCACCTCCTTATCTCACCTTGTCTCTGCAGCCCAGCTGCCTCCCTTGACACACGCGGCAACTGCTTCTGCGTGTCTCGTGTCCCTTGCCCTCTGCCCCTCTTGCCTCTTGCCCTTGCCCCCCGTCCCAGCCTTCCCCTAGTCACACACGTAGTGTTCCTACGTGTGTCTTGCCCTAGCCTCTGCCTTCTCCCCGGCGTACCCCTTGGTCGCCTTGTTTCCAGAGCCCACGTTACATCCATTACCGATATCCAACATCATCCCGACACTTCAACAGTTTTAACTTCAGTCGACAAGAACTAATTCTTTCACCTTTCAATAAAAATAGCAACTTCTTATCATCAATCCGAGAGTCATACCAAAAACTGTTCGACTCTCATAATCATTTGAAAACTTTTTGCTTGCAGGGTAATCTCAACCGATTTTCGCTTTTGCCAATGACTTCATTTGCGTTGTTTAGGGTCTTCAGGAGTCTAACAATATAGCCTGATATATCCCCTAAACCAATTCTCCGCTAAACTAAGTCAAAGGTAATCGAGTCGTGTTGTAATCTAAGAGTCATACCAAATCCTGTTCGACTCTCAAAATGTTAAAATAAATCAAAAATAAATAAATCTCAAAAAAAAACCTAAAAAATAACTCAAAGAAAAAATAACTAAATAAAAGATAAATAAAAACCAAAAAAAAACCCAAAAAATAACCATTCCCTCCATATCCGTCCCCCCTTCTTAAAGTTGGCATCCTCATCAACACAGCCCGTCAATCATCTTGGTCCTGCCACTCCTCTTCACCATCATCCCCTTCACCTTCTTCCTTATCTTCATATTCATCGGAGGTGTAGACTCCGGTATTCCTACGAGCTTCTCTGACCTTGTCGATTGGCGATTCAGTATCTTGGCGACTTGGTGGAGCTGGTTGTTTTGACGGCAGCTGTACACTAGGAGATGCTGCTATAACAGGTTGTGTTTGTGGTGGGTCTTGTTTTCTCATTTTTGGACGTGGAATCCCCTTGTCTTTTCGAGTTTTCCTGGGAGGAATGGGGTCATCATTTTCAATTGACACGACCTTCATTTTGATCCCCGACATTAGCATCCGTAGTCGTCTTGCTATCCTGCTTGTCGGTATTTGTTGATCCTCTTCAGCTTCATTAGTGGCTGCTGATAGCAGAAGTTCTCGAATCTTTTCCACTACTTCGATATCGGTCTTTGTGTCATCGTCGAGATCCTCGATATCCTCCTTATCTAGTAGTTTGATGTATTCCGGGTCACAATCTTCAACCTCTGCCTGTTCAAATCATACTCTGGTATATACTGGTGTTACCTCCTCTGGGACTTCGCCCTTTTTCTCTTCGATAGCTCCCCTCCTTGCTTTGACCGTACTCCCTTCTTTGTAGTAGACTGAGCTGCAGTAACACTAGCTCTTCATATTCACTCGCTTCGGTGCACAGTAGCTACCGAACTACCTGCAGTTGGCACTACTGTATCTTCGGATTGTGGAAGTTCATCTATACGGGATTGGCATTGTTCAGCTTCGGCGTTCTGGATAAGATCTCTGGCATTTGTTGCCCCTTGTTTTTCTGCTATCGATGTCATCATAGCTACATACGCAGTATGATATTTCTTCTGATCGTTCGGGAGAATTGGAGGTAGGTCTCGATCCTGCAAGACCCATCTAATATCCTCTACCATAAGCCACTTATCTTTCTGCGTGCGGGGGGTTGATTTTCGGTCTTCAATTTCTATGACGAACCGCGGTAAAATGTCGCGCACTAGATCCATTCCTCTATGAAATGACAATTCTTCCGCTGCGAGTGAACATTGTCTGGCAAATTCAATCGATTGCCAAGGGGGTTGTATATCCTGAAGCAATGGCATCTAATTTGGACCCCAGAATTTTTCGGTAGACAGATTGTAATTCTGTCTCCTCTTGACTGATGCATTGTATACTTCGCCAAACTTATTGAGTTCGTCCATTCTTAGATCGTCACGTGCATCTTCTCTAGAGACTCCCCATGCTTGTAGTTCTGCTTCGGTTGCTTGTTCGATTAGGGTGGATTGTGCTGCGGCCAAGGCACCAACTTTCTCACCGCATTGTCTAGTCAATCTTGCTATACCTTTGAGGAATTTCCATTGATTTTTTCCGCCGACAATGGACTTTACTGCTCCTTCGAATTGGGTGTTGACGGTTGCCTCGCAACTCATCATTTCTTGGAACTTCGTCTGTAGCTCACCCTCTGCAACCGTCTTGGGTCGAGCCAGGATAATAGATGCTAACATTGTGTATAGAAGTAAAAGAGAAGATATAAAGATATGTGAAAGTAGAGGTGTATTTGGGAAATGTAAGTAAAAGTGCTGTGTGTGTATGGTATGAAGTTCGAAAGAGAGGAGAATGGGTTATTCGTCCCCCCTTCTTAATGGTAGTAAACTCCAGGCCATTCTGAAGTTCCCTTATGACCAAATTTCGAATTGAAAATTTTTGCACTATTTCCTATTGGTCGAGATCCATTTCATTTGTTTCATCCTGTACTTCGCCATATTCTTCACAATCTACCCCTGTTCTTGGGTAAAACCTCTTCAATCTTTCTCCTGAATATGGTAGTTTCATGGGAGTGCCATCCAATTCCTCCAATAGGTAAGTTCCCCGATCCCTGCGTAGATCTCTTATCCGGTACGGGCCAAGCCAACGGTTTTCTAGCTTTCTTGACCATTGCTTAGTTAGGACGCTGTTATAGAGAAGAACCAAATCTCCGATATCTAGATCTTCCTTCCTTTGTCTTCTATTCCAATCAAAGAATGTTTTGTTTGCTTGTCGATTCTTCGCTAACCGATCCGCTGCAATCTCTAAACGCTCTTTCTTTCTTTCCAGTTGTTTTGCTTGGGTGGCAAGCAGTTGATCTCTTGTAGAAATACGATTCCAATCAACCATTGCCCATGATATAGCTGTCAATTCAATTGGAAGCACACAATCTTGTCCAAACACCAGTGTAAATGGCGGATATCCCATAGAAACTCGTGTTGTAATTCGATCAGCTCAAAGAACAAACGGCAAATTTTTAGTCCAGTTCTTCCTCAATTTCGCAAGCACATCTATGATTTGTTGATGTCCTCTTTCCACTAAAGCGTTGGATTGAGGGTGGTATGCAGCAATCACGATATTGACAATGTTGTATTGCTTCAATATTTCTTGTACTTCTCCTTTATTTTCCGATCCATTGTCGCATACAATGCGCGCTGGTACTCCAAATCGGGTAATCCAATCTAGCACGAATACTGCAACAGTCTTAGCGTTTGTACTTCGAATAGGTTTAGCTTCAATCCATCCAGTAAAATCATCCCGCATTACCACAATGTAACCACAACCTGCATCTTTCGGCATATGAATTATGTCTAGTCCGACTTTTCTCCACATGGCACTATACAGTATTGGGTGTAGTTCCTCGTCAAACTGGTTAGGTTTACGTCGTTGACATCCATCGCATGTACGGACATATTTTCTTACGTCATCGTATAGATTTCTCCACCAATAACGTAGCTTAATTTTCTAGTAAGTACCATTCCTTCCGCGATGTCCACTTTCATCGTGTAGTTCTTGCAATATTCGCCTTTTTTCTGCATCATCCCAAATAACTCTTGCGGGTGGCATATTTCCTTTCATCCGTTTGTATAGATTCCCGTCCCGAATCATATATCTAGTTGCTTGATACCGGATTTTTCGAAAATCTTTATCCGCTATACCACCTGGTCTTTGCATCGTGGTAAGGTAATCTATAATGTTGCCAAACCATTTCGTATCTGTCGCTGATATTTGAGCTGGCAATATGCATTCTCATAATCTATGGGTCTCTGGCTCCAATTTTGCACTAATGAGGTCTAGATCTGCGTCTAGAATGTCATCAAACTCATCAGGTGAGAGTTCTTCCGGTGAATCAACTCCTCTTTCTCTTCTAGATAATCCGTCAGGTCCACTATGTTTGACTCCGGAGACATGCTTGACCTCGAAATCGAATAATCGAATCCACGCTAACCATCTCGTAACTACTGATCCTGGTAAATCAGAAGCTGGCTGGTTTAATTGATGCACTAAAGTCTTTGCACATATCTCGACCAGAAATCTTACTCCATACAAGTAATTTCTTGTCTTCTTCAATGCCTTCAATAGTCCTCGACATTCCAATTTTCCAGAATCGTAGCCTTTCTCAGCTCCTTTCCATACACCGTTTTCGTACCTCGCAGGATGCCTTATCTTTTCGTCCTGCAGTTCAGCTTGTTGTAATATTGCGCCCCACTGAATTAATGAAGAATCCACCGATAATATGATCTTCCCTTGTCCAGGTTCATAATCTATCGGTTTAAGCGCAGGCGGATTCGTCAACTTTTCCTTCAGAATCGCCATTGCCTTTTGTTGTTCTTCTCCCCAATTAAACTCCACATTACCTCTTGTTAACTTATATAATGGTTCCGCAATCCAAGTAAACTTTTCGATCCAAATCCGGTAATACACACAAGTTCCTATGAAAGCCTTGACTTCAGTAACATTTTGGCAGGGTGGCCAATCAATTATCTTCCTGACTTTTTCCTCGTCAGGCGTTCTGCTATTTGATCCACAGATAAAAGCCACAATTTTGAGACCATCCTTAAGAAATTTGCTCTTTTCTCCGGAAATTGTAGCCCCTGCTCTTTCAAGGTCTGCTAATGTTTGATCCACCGAATAGATTGCTTCCATAACATAACGCCTAACACCGGGTAAAACTTCTTCAAATGTTCCGTCTTTTAGAAGATACCAACTTCTTGAGCTAGCTTTTGAAGCAACGTCATCAATAAAAGGTGCAGCTAATCGTCTTGCAATCTCAGCTCGAAGTGCTTTCTTAATAACTTGATCGAACACTTGAACACCATTCGTATATCCTTGTGGTAAGGTCGTCATACGAAGTAAACCGAATGGAGTAATAAATGCAGTCATATCTCTGGATTCAGGCGCCAAGGCACATTGATCGTACCCGGAAAATAAATCCATTAAAGATACCAATGGATATTCCACAAATTCTTCACTGAACATATCGACATTCGGAGGAAGAGACGCATCCTTAATAGTAACCGCATTGAGATGTATAGCCGCGTTAATTAACCGATATTTCCTATTTTTCTTCTTGACCAGGAACCATGGATTTCTGTATGGCCCAAAACTGTATTCTAGCGTTCCACACTTAATTCTATCCTCGCAAATTTTCGTAACTTCAGGAATCAATGCCTTAGGTATATGAAAACTTGGTGCTTGCCACGGTATATGTGGAATAGTCGGTATTTTATGTGGCGGTTCAACTTCTTCCCGAAATACCCCTTTTTGTGAGAAATCATAAGCACATCAGGAAAGAATTATAGTTTGCCTTTAGTGGTATCCAGGGCGCCTGATGGCGCCTACTGGCGCCCACTGGCACCCAAGGCACCCAGTAAACAAATAGTACTTGTTTTATAGGTGCCTTGGGTGCCACTAAAGGCAAACTATAATTTTTTCCTGATGCAATAGCTACTTCCCGATTATATAATACTTCTATCAGTATCTGTTTTTCTTGAGACATAATGCTTTCTCCTATATGTAGATTTTGTACTCGTTCCGGTGTTAATCTCGATCCCTTAGGAATATCTGAAAATTTCGGTACTAGCCATCCGAGTTCGTAAAGGGATTGGTCTATATCCGATCTGAGAGTCATACCGTTTTTTGTTCGACTCTCAAAAAGCGCTTTTTCGGAAGCAATTCTTTTTTCTCTCCAATCTTTGTCTCCCACTGGCTTCGCTCCATCTTCATGCGGCACATTAACCGGTCGTACTTTATCCGCTTTCTTCTTATATAACGTCTGTATTTCTTTTTTCGACAAAACAGAATCCTGAAGACAAAAATTATCCGTATCCATATTAGTATTATCATTATTCTGTTCCGGTATTATCCTCCAATCAATGAGCTCCGGGAAGTTCATTGATTGTCCTCTTTTCCCACAATATACCTGATCTTTGCTTCATCCCGGTTCCTCCCATGATTTGCCGGAACTACGCAGAACATTACTTCGTCTCCATTTGTTCCTGTAACCGTAATGTAGCAATTACCATCATCTCGATTATCTTCCTTCATTCTCACTGACCTTACCCAAGGTCTACCCAAGATTACTTCACGTGTCATATCTTCCATCACAAAGAATCTTCCAGAGGTAACAACTCCTCCTATCATGACTGTGACCTTATGACAAACTCCTAGTACTCATGTACTATGTCCTGTCGCTCCTCCTACCGACCAATTGACCTTAACATCCATGGAAATATTGTATTCTCGGACAATATCTTCGTGCACAATATTGAGTTCAGAACCTCCATCAATAAGCATCTCGAGTGCTTCTCGATCTTTGTCATTTAGGACAGCTATGCATGTAGGACATGCTGCTGTATACAGTTCCCGATCTGCTTCTTGCCTAAAAACTCTGTTCACAACTGCGTGTATATTTTGTTCGAGTCTTTGCTGAATTTCATTGATCTTCGGCACACGCTTGATCCTAGTGCACCTTTGTACAAGTTCAGTTCACGCAGTTGCTAAAATTTCCTCCGTATTTAGACCTTCTCCACTCATCAACTTATGTGCGAGCTTGTCCAAATCGACGTTCTCACGCATTTTTACCCAGTTTGGCACTATCTTTAACTCCTCTTCTTCCTGAGTCTTCTTCTTTGTCTTTTTTGTAGGTTCCTCAGGCTGAGACCGCAGATCTTGTAGTTCTTCAATATCCTGCATGATCTCATCTTCCATTGACAGTTCTTCCTTGGTTGGCTCGGGTTTCTGGATTTCCTTAGGCTTCCAGAACTTTATCTTTTCACGAACATCTTTCTTAAGAATTCCCTGGTTCATGGTTTCAGACTCGGGTTTGGCTTTCTTGACGATCACAGGTTGGTCGTGCATCATCATCGTTTCACTGCAATCTGCAGCAATCGTTTTTTTCGCAGGAAAATCCAAATTAATGACACTTGAAGTTGAACTTATTTCCTCCATTTTCGACTCCTTTGTCTTCATGGCCTTTTCAACCCATTCTTTTTGCCATTCAGTCACTTGCCCATCTTCGTCCTGTGTTGGAAATGGTACTCGGGTATTCATTGACGTTTCTGAATCCCCCAGGAACAACGTATATCCCTTGAAATGCACTTCTCCTCGTTCGATGGCCTTCTTAAGACTTCTGCATTCTTCTCTTCTGTGTTGCCCTCCACACCAGTAACATCCTCTAGGTCTATCGAAGAGCGAGTTATTCTGTGGATAGCTTCTATGGCCGTATTGATTTGGGTTGAAAAGCTGCTGAGGCGGTGTCGTACCAGTGCTCACCATTTTCTTAAGCTTGGTATTCTGTATTTTCAAGTCCTTTAGTTGTTGAATGATTTCGTCCATTGAGTCAGGAATCTCTTGTTTTTTCGGGGCTTTTTCCTTTTCCTTCTTTGCATTATTCTCCTTTTTCAAGATCTTCATTGCTGGAGTATCTGTAATGGAGAACATTGTTTCATTGCTTATATAATTGATTATATACTTTTGTATTTCCTATATTACTACTATGTTATGTAACTAAGCTCTCGGTTGAAGGACTAGCCTTCTACCGCCTCCTATTGCTTTATAAGCATCCATAGCACGCGGAATCTACCATGGGAAGTTCCATGGCACTTGCCATATGAAGACACCCTCATTATGGCCGCGTGACCTCTGTTTAAGGCGTGTGACTCATTACTATGGCCACATAACCATCGTTTATGGCGTGTGACTCATTACTATGGCCACATGACCCCTTTTGTACAGCGCACCACCTTCTGGTGTGCCACCCTTTATTGTATTTATTTCCTTAGTCATCAGATCTCAGAGGAGTATAAATAGGCCGCTGGATTCCCTCTGGAATCCACAGAAGAAAGACAAGAAGCAACCAAGCAAGCCTTCAGAGCAAGCAAGCCTATATTCCGATCAGATCAAGATCATATAGCTTAGATAGCACAAATCATATAAGATAGATTACACCAGTTAATTACTGTTCCCTTCGGGAACGTCCCACATAGTAATCTCCCTACCCTTCTGAGGTCTTACCTCAGCAGAACCGAAATACACAAACGTCCATGCCTACGGATATAGATTGTATAAACGGTACCGAATGAATACTGTCTAGTACCATTCATTACATTTTTTTTAACTCACTTACCTAATCTTTACTCTTAAATCCAAGGCCTGATCAACCTTCAGATACCTTTATTACACTCACGCCAGTGTATACAATTCGATACCTAAGTGCACATATAAAATCGATATCGTTATTCAACTAGCTAGCCAATAAAATATCCAACAAACGAGACATCAGACTCTCAACTGCAGTATATCAACAAAAGACTTAGAAGCAAGCTAAGCAGAGCTCTAACGGGCAGTGGTATCCCACATTAAACAATCCCACCCTCGTTCACAACACTTTTCCCAATAAGATCGACAACTTATCTTGCACTCCTGGCAACCGCCATTACATCTGTACCTATAAATCCAGTACACCATTGAAAAACCGGCCCCCCAGGTCCCAGGAATAATTGGTCTAAACAACCAAGCGTCACAATCCCAAGGCTCAAATCTCGCTGCCTCCACTGTAGCCATTTCCTCCAGAAAAGAATTATCTCCATCAGAACCTTCCTTAGGTCCAGACATCTCTACCAATACCTCTGCGCCCCCAACGTCTACCTCAATACACCAATCAGAAAACATGACACTCTTGTCAGAAGAACTAGAACTAGATTCTAGACCAGTAGACGAAGAAAAACCAGGACTATAAGAAACATCAGGATCCTGACATCCAGCCTCACCAGCCTCGTGAGCCACCGAGCCAACAGAACCCTCAGTCGAATGGAGATCATAAGGATCATCAGCCACCACACCATCAGCACAGAAAGGTACTAAAGAAGAAAAGTAACTCGACGATCGTATCGCATAACCAGCTACATTTGGTTGCGGACAGACGACGAAATCAGACATAATGGCGTCTGAACTTAGTAAGAAGACTAAGAGGTCGAGACAGTTAACTATGTTACCCGAAGATATTAAGAAATTAGTAGAAGAAACTCCCAGAAAAACTAGATTTATAATTCCTAACACCGAAGGGGAAATAAATCTGCCCATCGATATAGAAATAGGAGAACCAAGTGAAGCAGGAACCAAACTATATTTTAGTATGGCTTTACCTCTCGCATCAGAAGAATTTTGGAATAGACATCTTCCAACAATTGAGGAGATTTTGAAATATACTCACTCAATGGGACATGCCCAACAGTATCATCCTGATGATACTCGACTCTTAATGGAAGCCGTAGCAAAACACTACTTATGGCTAACACCTTACCCATTCAAAGAAGAAGACTTAGAAATGAATGCATTTTTAAGTAAAGAATTAAGGAAACCTGTTGTTCCACTTTTAAGGAAACCGAATTGGGTAATAAATAACTGGGAAGAAATAATGGCATTCATGATGAGCGGCACTCATCTAGAAGAATCAGCACATACCACGGAGGATTTTTTCAATCCTAGCAAAGAACTTCCAGGAGCGTTCCTGAGAACACCAAAAGATCAATCGAAAGGCAAAGGTCGAGCACCTGAGACACCAGAAAGGAGGACTGGGTCAGCCAAAGAACCAGACAACAAAGACCAACCACCAGAAGATATAGAATTACCAGAAGACGATGATGATCTAGATACAGGACTAGACCAACAGCAGCAGAAAACACAAGGAGGAGGACGAGACCCCGATGATAGCGGAGATGATAGCTCGGACTCTGATAAGGCATCGTCAGTTGCAAGTCAAACTCTTAAAAGAAAACCCAAACGAGGAAAATCAGTTGAACACCAGCAATGGGAATCTACAACAGGAATGGTTACAATGGGTAACCATAAAGCAACGAATGCTTTAAAAGGAATAAAGATTGATATGCCAGAAAAATTAAGAGGAGAAGACAAAAAATGGCAAGACTCACAATATTTTGACTCTTGGGCCACAGCAATGCAACGTTGGTTTGTTCTCAAAGAATAGATTTGGAAGGCGCTTCAGCTTTGGAAATTGTTGGATTCAGAATGGAAGGAGCGCGCTTACTACTTATAATCAATTCCTAAGAGAAAAAGGAAAGAATGCGACATTCTTTGGATTCATACTAGTGCTAAGGGATTTTCTGATACCCTCTACTAGTAAGGACATTTTGTGGAAACGATGGGAGACAGCCACACCATACAAGGACGGACGTCACATGGGAATCAAACAGTTTGCCAACTGGCTTACTGAAATGCAAATCAAATTGATTGACAAGGATGGCAAACATCAATATCGCAGGAAGTAAAAAGAAGAAAGTTTCTTAATCACCTGCCGCCATACATGTCAGCTACATTAATTCCTTTAATTAAAGAAGAATGTCATATGATCAGCTCGTACATCAAGCGAGTCATATGAAGCTTCCAAGAAGGATATTGCCCACCATCCACAACAAATACATCCCGACGACAACACCCTCAGAATGAAAATCGAAGTCACGGTCCACCAGGGACCAGAATCAACGACAAAAAACAGGATTTAATCTAGCAGCAATCCCAACACCAAACCCAACACAAAGAATCGGAAGGACTCAGATTGGGACACCATCACAAAAAAATTGGATCAGAAGACGAAGATGCAATTAATTAAAGACAAGAAATGTCTATGGTGTTGGAACCCTGGACACTCCTACAAGGACTGTAGGAAACGAAAAAATAAGGTACCCATGCGTACAGCCGCACAAGATTTAGCTATGCCGATAGCCACCAAGGATAAAAACAACAAGGATAAAATCAAGGAACGACCTTGTCAAGACAGGTACCAGATTTTAGCAAGGTATTCGTTAAAGCTAACAACACCCCGCACTAGCTTTAATTGATCTCCAAACGAAGGGAGGAGACTTAATCAATTCTCAATTTGTATACCTATACAAAATACCAACTAGAAGTATCGAGAAGAAATCATTAAGTACTGCAATTAAAGGCTCAAAAGGAACGATAGACAAAGCTTGTACTATCAAACTTGATTGGATAGGTTATGTAGAAGAACGAACGTTCTATGTAGCTCATTTGACTGGATGGGACATGATACTAGGAGAACCTGCTCTCAGCAAAGTGCGAGCAATAATTCCTGCCATCAGGAACCAGTTACTATCCAACCGGAAAACATTCCACGATTCAGCTAAGTGTATGGAAGGGATCTAGAACCATGCGAATGGTATAAGATCAGCGTATACACAGGTCAGCTGTGAATCAGTCACAGATTATAGTGAACCGGATAATTGGGAAAATATTAGTGACGCAGACGAAACCGATTCAGAAAGAGAACTCGTGACAGCTGTTTCTACGGTACAGAAACAATTCAACCCTGTAACGGAGTTTCCCTTATTATTTCCCAAGACAATTCCACGGGAATTACCGCTACTAAGGAAAATTAATCACTCTATCAAACCAAAAGCAGGAGCTACTTGGATACCAAAATGGCGACCCTCAGGACATCGATTTAGACAACAAATCCATGACAAATTAGTCGAAGAAGAAGCATTAGGTCGCATATATAGAGTAGAAAATGACAGAAATGCTGTAGTCATGTTCACTATCCCTAAACGAGATAAACCGGAAGAAGCCCGACATGTCAATGACTGTCGAGACCGCAATTTAGCCGTCGAACCGATCACACCCCATTGCCAGATATTAATGAAGCTATTGAACTAGTAGCGGAAATCCCATTTGGACTAAGGTCGACTTAGCCGACGGATTTTTTAATATTAGGAACGATGAAGAATCTGAGCAACACTCTACCTTTTTATGTCACATGGGATATTTCAGAAGTAGAGTCATGCAACAAGGGGATCGTAACGCACCTGCTACCATGGTCGCGTTATGCATGAAATTTTTAAGGACATGGTCTATAAAAATTTAATCATCTATATTGATGATATTATTATATTCTCTAAAACGTATGAAGAACATGTAGAATTATTGAAGAAAGTACTTCAACGTCTACAGGATGAGAAATTCTATCTCAAAGAAAGCAAATGCCAGTTCTTTACTCCAAGATTGGAAATCTTAGGACACGTTTTGACATCAGATGGATTACACGTAGACCCGAAGAAAGGACTACTATATTAACATTTCCAACTCCTACAAGAAAAAAGGATCTTAGAGGATTCCTTGGAATCGTTAATTATCTCAGCAGATTTATTCCTGACTTGGCATCGTATGCAAGCACCCTGTCAGAACTGCAAGGAGAAACAAAGAAATGGGAATGGACAGATACTCATAACGGCATTTGAAAAACTCAAGGAACTCGTGAATTCCCCACATGTTTTAAAACCCTGGAATAATGAATCTACTGAACCCAAATATTTAGTCTGTGATGCTAGTGATGTAGGACTAGGATCTTGGATAGGTCAAGGACCGTTGACGCATATCAGACCATCATGCTTCCACTTAGAAAATTTAATCCAGCACAACTCAATTATCCTACCTTTCAAAAGAATTATTAGCGATTATTGACTCATTAAAATTTTTTGAAGCACAATTGAGAGGTCACAAGTTCACTATCCTTACCGACCACAAACCATTAGTAACCTTCCATACTCAAACGCCTGCAAGTCAAAAATTGAGGTGATGGCAAGATTACCTAATGGAATTTGATACAGACATACAGCATACCGCAGGAAAGGAAAATTTGATAGCAGACGCTCTATCAAGAAAGCATAAATACTTGGACACTCCCACCACTGAGGACGATTATATTTCCAATAGCATGATCCTCCTAACCATACCTACAACCGCAACATCTCTACCAACCTTTAAGAAATTTCTACTCACCAGAAACCCCTACTCAGAACAATATGGTTTCTCGCGGAGCTATCAATTTCAAGCATTCGACTGCGACTTCAACAAATGTCGTGGAAGAGCCAAGAACTTGGACACCATATCTTCTGTCCATACTTCGAGGGCATTCAGGACGAAGAAAGCGAATATGACATGATGAAGGAAGAAGAGTCCTCAGACGACGAGACTCTATCTACTATACTAGAAGAAGTTTTCAGCGAGTATGATCGTGTACCCAATATAAACAAGAACAAACCCTTAACAGTTCTTGGACTAAGATATAGGCCTCCATCTTCTGAAAACGCACAACAAAATACCCTCGCTCCTGAAGAAGCGAAAGAAATTGCTATCGACCTGGCTCATAGCAATTGGCAACAACACAAAAGGATGCACTGGTCCTTTTGCCGCGATTTTTACTGTCCAGTTCATGGCAGCTCCCACACCATGAACAACCACATGTTCACCATCGAAACATGTGCAATTTGCAACCACCACGGACATGGCAGTTTGAACTGTGACCTGACAGCCTCAGTTCTTAAGAAGGAGAAGGAATTCCTTACGACTCGTATTGCGCATATCCTAGCCGCAAATGAGCCTCAAAAGGAACTATCACCAGTACAACAAACGCCAGCTTATCCACCTCCACCAGCTCTCAGCCGCGAAGAAGCTATCCAGGAAATCAGAGAATGGGCAAAAAGATGGATTGCCAACAAGCCGACACAACCCACTCTCCAACCCAGCATTAGTTCAGTAACCCTACCGAACAGATGACCAACTGACAAATGGAACAGGAGATCATGAATACTCCTGTTGCTCCACAACAACCATGGAATGCACCTCAACAACCAGCTGTAACTGCTAGCAGCAGTAACGCAATTCCAATCAACACCGCCGCCGTCACCACTCGTTCTAAAAAGCGAGTAGCCATTGACGAAGATCTACCCTCTTTCATTCAAGACACCAAGACCTCCAGACAGCGTTGTATTTCTGTAAGTTCTCAGGACATAATGCTTCTACATGTAAGGAGAAGAAACCCACCATCAATGACTTCAACACAAGGATCGAACCGACCCTCAACAAGCTCATTGAAGAGAAGCACATCAGCGACGGATTTGAAGATGACAAGGACTACTTCATCACACACTGGCTTGACCAAGGAACAGGTATGAAAGCCGCATATCAATCATGCATGAGAGTATGTCCTATCTGGAAGAACTATTATGATACCTTTGTGAATTGTAAGGATCATAGAAGAAAAGACGGATTTTTGTATGTCAAGAACCGACAAGGACAATGGAGACTAGTCTTGCCCTCTACCTTTAACATCGAAGGTAAGAACTATCTCGAATTAGTTATTAAAATGCACATGAAGCAACCGCTCATGGTGGCATTGAAAAAACGATGAAATATCTTACTGACCGATATGATTGCCAGTCCTTTGCAGAACCAACTAAGGACTATATCAGAAGTTGTGATACTTGTCAACGGAAAAGTATTCCAACAAGGCGCCACTTGGACTCGTAACCCCATTACATGTACCAAGCAGGCCATGGACTGACATATCGATGGATTTTCTTAAAGTAGTACCTGTGTTTACTAAGTGTTCAATTTTGTACCCGAATATTCCTGTTGAAGAAGATCATGTAGTTTGTATTTCACGACTTTGGACGATTGTCGATAGACAATCAGGATTCAAGTTTCTTATTCCTGTCTCAGATAATTTCACAGCAGAACAATGTACTGCTACCTTTGATACTCATGTAGTCCCGACTATGGGATACCCTTTCTGTATTGTTTTTGACCGCGACACTCTTTTTATGTCAACGCACTTTCAAGATTGGGCTAGGAATAAAGGAATCAAGTTGGAACCGTCCACCGCATATCATCCACGTGCAGACGGACAATCGGAAATTGTGAACAAAGAAATTCTACAAGTAGCAAGAGCCTGTAAAATCGAAGGATTTGATTGGCTACAGAAACTACCAGAGATACAGTTGAAACTTAACTCAGGTATAATGCCGCTAGACAGAATAGTCCCTTTTCCACACTATTTGGATTTAATGCACATCTTGGCGTATCGATACTTCCATACCCCATTAATGCATATGTACCGCAAATGAACGTCATGAGATAACATCTAAAAACCTATATGATGCCAAGAAGACTCAAGCATCTCAAGCGAACAAACGACTACCCAATACAGCCAAATTTTCAGTCGGACAACAAGTTATGCTTTCCTCAGAAAACATCAACCTATCGAACGTCTCACCCAAGCTCAAACCAAAATGGCTAGGCCCATTTCCCATTATTTCTAGTAATCGGAAACGTAATAACTATAGCTAGACCTATCCAGTCAACCTGACCTCCACCTCATATATAATACTTTTCATATTAGCAAACTCAAACCATACTACAAAAACGATCCCACCCAGTTCCCTCACAGACAATCTCAGGAACCAGGACCAATTCAAGACGATCGTTATGAAGTTGAAAAGGTATTAGAATTCAGAACAGCTCCTCAACTGGAGAAAGACAATATAAGGTCAGATGGCTAGGATACACTCCTAAATATGATTCCTGGGTAAACGCCAAGGATATCACTACCGAAATTCTTAAGACTTCTGGACGACCGGAAGCATGGAAGATACATTCAAGAGACGTCGAAGGACTAAAGGAAAACAAGGACCACAACCAGAGATGAGACCCGAGCTCTCATCCAACAAGAACGAGATAGAATCATGAGTCAAGGAAATACTAAGGATATTCATGTTAATGCTAATGTATTAACAATGCATCAAATCTTAGGACGTATGGAAACCAATATGGCAGAGCGAAGGAAGTAAGGATAGGAAATCCTTCTATATGGGGAAGTGTAATGGAGAACATTGTTTCATTGCTTATATAATTGATTATATACTTTTGTATTTCCTATATTACTACTATGTTATGTAACTAAGCTCTCGGTTGAAGGACTAGCCTTCTACCACTTCCTATTGCTTTATAAGCGTCCATAGCATGCGGAATCTACCATGGGAAGTTCCATGGCACTTGCCATATGAAGACACCCTCATTATGGCCGCGTGACATCTGTTTAAGGCGTGTGACTCATTACTATGGCCACATGACCATCGTTTATGGCATGTGACTCATTACTATGACCACATGACCCCTTTTGTACAGCGCACCACCTTCTGGTGTGCCACCCTTTATTGTATTTATTTCCTTAGTCATCAGATCTCAGAGGAGTATAAATAGGCCGCTGGATTCCCTCTGGAATCCACAGAAGAAAGACAAGAAGCAACCAAGCAAGCCTTCAGAGCAAGCAAGCCTATATTCTGATCAGATCAAGATCATATAGCTTAGACAGCACAAATCATATAAGATAGATTACACCAGTTAATTACTGTTCCCTTCGGGAACGTCCCACATAGTAATCTCCCTACCCTTCTGAGGTCTTACCTCAGCAGAACCGAAATACACAAATGTCCGTGCCTACGGATATAGATTGTATAAACGGTACCGAATGAATACTGTCTAGTACCATTCATTACAGTATCATCATCCTCATCTACTGAATCTTCGGCTTCTTCTCGAAGTAGCTTTCTCATCTGGGATCCACGACTATCCAACTACGCAATTGCCGCTTCCTTAACATCATTCCATCGTTCCCTGCATGAGTCCGGTTCACTTAAGAGCATGTCGTTTTTCTTCAAAATTTGATCTCCTGCTTTAACTAGGAAAGCCATCAAGAATAACCGAATTCTGCTAATCTTTGCCAATCTTTCTTCCTTGACCAGAACCTCAGATTTGTCACTAAATTCCATAATAAACGCTCGATAATCTCCCGCACTTGGTTCCGTCTTCTTTTTCAAGTTCGCAATCAGCTTGTGCAAGTACTTCCGAGTATACTTTTGCATTTCTGTGTCACTTTCCTTGAAATCCTTGAGCATTGCGGTTCGAAAATCCTTTCAATTCGGGGTTTCATATGTTGCATAGGATTTAAGATACTTCCCAACCACAGGTTCACAGTAAGAAACTAGTCGAATAATCCTTTCCTCATCCGTCCATCCTGCAGTCAAGTTTTCCCAGTTTTCCACAAATCTCGAGACATTGGTACCGTCAAACAGAGGTGCTCCAATCTGTCCGGGCAAGGGTAAGAAGGTATAAGGTCCTCGGTTTGCCTTTATAGTCTGATTTTTTCCTCCTGATTCTGTATCTCCTAAACCAGATCCCGATCCAGAACCTGAACCAGATGCCATTGTCGTATATCTTTCTGCCGAATTGTGTGATGTATTTTGTGTTGTGTTGTGTGGGTTTCCCCGAAGTTGTTCCTCGAACAAGAATAAGAAGAACTTGAACCCAAGATCAAATAACAATTGTCGAAATGTTCTTTGATTCTGTGATAAGTCCTTCTCTATCGAAGGTCTTTGCGTATTCGATAGCGTAAAAGCTACCGTTCGAATAGCTGTACCCACAAATGCTGCTGTTGATGATTTTATCCAGGGCGAACTCAGGTCATTATATACCTGAGCAGACTGAAAACCAATCGTCATCCAAAATATGATATCCCATGGCATACCCTTTAGCGTCCAGGTACACATACTCCATAGTTCATCATAAAAAATATATCCGAAGCTAGATAAAAGTAACAGTGATATCCGTATCTCTATTTGTGATATCATATCGTCTTCATTCTGATACTTTGCCGATTTCATCATACCTACCACCATTTTCCAAATCGTTGTCCGAACTCTCCGGTCGAAGGGACCAAAAATATAGAGGCACTTCTCTCCTAACGGAGGAACATGCACTTTGTGACCGGTTGGTGAGAGCCACTATAGACAACGAAAATAAGGAGAGTAATAGTAGAAGGTGATTTCGTTCAATTCATATGATACTGTCCTCAACGCACGGCCTAAACACGCACGGAGAACAATACACGATCTCTGCTGATAAACTGCTAACTGCTGCGCTGCTGTACACGTTTCTATGTCTGCATGCCTATCTCTATCACCGCAATTTTCCACCTCTTTTATCTTCAAAAACTCTCACATGTAAACTAATCTGCTGCCTTACTTAGGCCCTCATCACACGCGTTACCCTATTCCTTTGTATTATTTAATCGATCATTCTTGTGACATCCATTACCGATATCCAACATCATTCCGACACTTCAACAGTTTTAACTTCAGTCGACAAGAACTAATTCTTTCACCTTTCGATAAAAATAGCAACTTCTTATCATCAATCTAAGAGTCATACCAAAAACTGTTCGACTCTCATAATCATTTGAAAACTTTTTGCTTGCAGGGTAATCTCAACCGATTTTCGCTTTTGCTAATGACTTCATTTGCGTTGTTTAGGGTCTTTAGGAGTCTAACAATATAGCCTGATATATCCCCTAAACCAATTCTCCGCTAAACTAAATCAAAGGTAATCGAGTCGCGTGGTAATCTGAGAGTCATACCAAATCCTGTTTGACTCTCAAAATGTTAAAATAAATCAAAAATAAATAAATCTCAAAAAAAAAACCCAAAAAATAACCCAAAGAAAAAATAACTAAATAAAAGATAAATAAAAACCAAAAATAAACCCAAAAAATAACCATTCCCTCCATACCGCCATGGCTAATGCGACTACCTGGAGCCCAAAATGGGGGGGTATTGTAGCTTCAGAGCAATTAGCAACCTCTTCGGGGTGGCTGAGGATGCTCTAGAGGAGTATTGAACTTGGGGGATTAAGGAGGGTATAGATGGGGTGGATTTGGCTGATTGAATAAGAGCTCTTGGAACTTACTCAGTGTGCTGAGTTGAGATCCTACAATTTATAATTTTGCATACACCGTGCCAACCAAACTAGCATGCTCCACCTTCAGCACTAATTTACCATGGATATAGGTAAAAGTCTCCTCGCGGTTTTGAGCCTATTTGTACAATATAAGGCCAACAGAGGGAGTAGAGGCAGGGGTATTAATAGAGGGTGAAGATTCTTGAAGAGGGGGTATTAGAGCTCCCAAAGCTATTGGAGAC
Source organism: Terfezia claveryi (assembly GCA_015179025.1). Taxonomy (NCBI): domain Eukaryota; kingdom Fungi; phylum Ascomycota; class Pezizomycetes; order Pezizales; family Pezizaceae; genus Terfezia; species Terfezia claveryi. Next base: position 292,174 of record WHUX01000043.1, on the reverse strand, counting down.
CTTTCGGCGGGGGCTAAGAATGCTTGGGAAGAGAGTATTACAGCGGATTGAGGTATATAGGGGTTATAATAGCATAAATCATGGAAATATACCTAATTCTGAAAATAGCTTATTTTTGGAGTGGTGAGTGGCTTGTAATGATAGCTGACTGTTTGCATATATTGTTGCTTGCTGCCCTAGAAGCTGTTTAATCATGAATATAGATGTTAAGTAAAGGGCCCTCTTATGGTCATGAGTTCACCTGCATGATACTAGCCCTATTGGGGGAGGTTCGGGGGGAGGGGTCAGGTATGACAACAGTCATGCTGGGGGAGGTGGTATGGGGGTATTGAGTTGAATATAGCGGGATGTGAGGGTAACCATGTTGTAGAGCATATTTGCTTCCATAGTTGTGAATATAGCTAGAATCAGCAGAGTCATAATATATTACGAGATATGGCTGGGGGTGTTACTGCTAGGGGGTTGCAGGGATGGTCATAAGACAGTGGGTGATCACTACTAGGTTGTGAATGGTAGTACCTATATGGATAGGAACAATAGGTATTATGAGTTGAATATTAACTACTAATGTACATAACCCATCTCCCCTGTTTATTTCTTAGGATGGAAGTTTTTATCTAAACAAGGAGGCATGTAAGGAAGTGGCTTACTCATCTCTTATGACTAACCCTCTACCTCACAAATGTATTTCTTATGTATTTTCTTACTCAGCAAGCATCTCAAAACACACAACATTGTGTACTGTCTGTCTTGCTAATATTTCACATGTTATCACATGCTTTCACATGCTATCACATGCTTTCACATGTATAAGTCTAAGAAAGACTTAACCTATTTTATACTAGATAGTACATGGAAGTACTATCTAGAACCTTCTATTGTGTTGATTTCAAATTATATAAAGGTCAGATAATGGTGCACTGCCTCAGCACTGCCCCAATACTGCCCCACTCAGAACACATATAGTCCCCTAAAGTTCCCTTCAGTTGGATGGATAATTAGAACTCAGAACATAGTTAGAGTACAATCAATATAGAAGTTCCACTGGTTAATCTTCTAAGTGCCTTTGGCACTCCTATACTACTTTACCTATTACAGTAATCTTATGCTACTGGTAATAACTTTAATAGTAAGAATAAACAATACACTATTAGTAATCTACTTTGTAGTATACATTACTAGCCTGAGATTATCTGATTAGATAAAATCCTTATCTTATCTAATCTGATCTTCCAGTCCCTCTAACAACACTTTACAGCTAGGGTACTTTAGCTGCATGCAGGAATGGTCTGGTAAATCCCTTCCATACAGCTGGTTTTTCAGAACATCGAGTTTCACTATAGCCAGGTTTACCTGTATTTAGTATATACAGACAAGGAGTATTCACTAGTTTTCCTGGTATTGATTTGACATGCAGAGAAATATAAGTAGTAGGCCCGACTTGTACCTTTAAATTCATACAACCAATTTGTTACTATAGTTTTTATATTCCTATTATACATCATGTACCTGCTTGGCAGGCTAAGATGGCTGATTCACTCTCTATCGCTGCAGTATAGCATCCGTTCGAGACAGTCCTAATGTATTAAGGCAACTACTGAGTAAAATAGCTAGGCTCCAAGCTGTCCTCAGTCAAATTGATGAACTTGCTTATGAAAGTGCAACTACTCCTAGCACTATAGTACAAATCCAGAGTTGGAGGCAAGGGATCTCTAGAATAATTATACTAGATACAATAAAGGCAACCAGTAGTTTACTCTAGTCAGTGCAGTTATCGATCAAATGGTGTGAGCGGATTCCTGAACAAAGTGCAAAAAACATTGGATGAACTATTTCATAGTCATTCAAAGAGTGCAAAGTCAAGGAAAACCTAAATCAGTTTAAGGAACTTATCAAGATCTTTGAATTAGCATTAAATATTGAGTCTAAGTAAGAGTTTTATTCTAAGGATGGATACTACTGTATAGAGTAGGTCACTAGAGCAGATGCTAAGGATAGACTAGACAGAGGTTTAAAAGAAAAGCGGGGAAGAGAAAAAACTGTAACTTAAGCAAGTGAGAAAAGAAGATAGGTGAATGAGATTAGATAACTTCTAAAATATTCTACCTGCGTATTGATCCTAGACCGTAAAACTAAGGTTACTCTCGATATCTAGTTACCTTTTGCATAATATCAATAAGAGGACTTCGGAAATCTGGATGAGCAGTAAGGTAGGCTAATTCTACTATTTGCTTAAGAAAGTTTTGTTTTTGTGAAATATTCCTTATGTGTCAGTTATAAGCCATTATTAAGACTTCATAAAGATGGGTAGCTTATGGAGGATAAAGTACAACTTCTAATCAGTTGTATATATAATAGATGCCAAAAGGCAGTAGTTAACATCGGATGAGTTTAAAAGGTCTCAAGGAAGGCTCTTGAGAAATATAAATAATAGGTCAATCTGGTACTTTAAGCCCTTTCAAGCTGCTTAAAATTTGAATATATGCGGCTATTTATCTATGGAAGACAAGCTAATAGTATGAGCAGAGACTTTAGACATTGTACACGACACCTACATAGTAGTTGTAGAGAATTCTGAAGCAATAGCAAAGTTAGATATAGAAGGAAAGGCTGCAAAGCATACGATATTCATTTTACCTTCTTTGTAATATATTTATAATAATTATAGTAGTATTATGCTGACTATTGCATATAGAGGAATGAGTATACAACCTCTTAGAAATATTATCCCCACTGGACCCCCCAAAAGGGTATCAGGACCTGCAGGCAAAGCACTATAAGGGTAGTGTTTTGTAGCTACAGGAGGATGAGCGATTCCGAATGTGGCAGGATACCAGTATATATACCGAAAATACAAGCAACCATATTACACAATGTTATGGGATACTAGGTGCAGGAAAGACCATTGTTAGGTTGGTTTGGACTAACTCTGATACATTAGTGCAACCTAAGTTAACTTATAATCTAGCTCCATAGTAATTGATTATCTTTTATCTCATTATAGTGAGCAGCGAGTTGCATATATCTATTGTAACTATCGAGACAAAACAAACCAAAACCTACTTAATATTATTGGTAGCATCCTTAAGCAACATGTTAACACTTAACTATCTGTGGCAAAATTCCAGATGCTGTAGTGAAATTGCTAGAATCCCAACATAAAAACAGTGGAAAAGTGGATCTGTCATAAATATTAAAATTTATTATACTATAGCTTACTACTTTCACCCACTTTCTGTGCATCGATGCTCTAAATGAACTAGAGTCAGAGACTTGCTTCGACCTTCTCAAAGCACTTCAAATAGATTTCGGAAATTCTCGGGTTTTTCTTACAAGCCGACATCACATAGCATCTAATGTTAGCTGCATTCTTCAAATCCAACCGATGGATGCAATACAAATTACCCCTAACCCTATTAATGTACGAGCATACTTGAGTCATAAGATTGAGGTAGATTGGGAAAGAAACCTATATGATATGAATAAGCAGCTGAAAGCAGAGATTCTGTATAGAATTGTAGCCAAAGCACAAGGAATGTGAGTAATTAAGAGTCCTTCTCTTAGGCAGAGTATATAGGTTAATTCTATGGATCTAGGTTTCTGCTTCCTGCTTTGCATATCAGCATGGTACTTAAGCAGCTAACAATTGCCAAGAGAAGAAAAGTACTAGCAATATTGCCCTCGCAACTTAATGATGCCTATGCATGGATAGTTGATAGAATAAAAAATTCATTCCTTGAGTAACCTTGGCATACGAGTTCTCATGTAGCTACACTTAGCCAGACAACTACTGAAAGTAGGCGAGATACAGCATGCACCAGGTTTATTAGAGTCAATGACATCAATATCTAAGGACCAAGCGATTGAACAAGCTCGACTACTAGGACAGCTCCGAGGGCGTACATAAGCTTAAACTAATCAGCACGCTCCTATAAGTAGGCTTATCTGGTTTTCCTGGTCCTTTAATTCACTTTATAAATTCTCCCAAGTGTTAAGTTCGCTGAACTTCTTGGCTCAAAAGCAAGGTCTTTCTCCCTGACTAATATATATGGCAACTGATCCAACCTAGGTTGATTCAGCCAACCACTGAGTTCAGGGTCACGTTACTTGGTTTTTTAGATCGCACATACCACTGGTTATTTTTCCAGTATTAAATCGGAGGGCAGTCAGCTTTTGTGACAATGGTACCACCCCCAAGGGGTATCATTTTTAGCCCTATCAAGAACTGGGGTAAGGGAGGCTGCAAATTGCTTTTCGAACATAATGGTGAAAGAGGTTTGAAGAAAAGAAGACAAAATACGCTAGAGAATGTAGCAGGCTGGGCATTGATCCTAAAGTTTAGGGAAAAGGGGGAGGAGGCCCTCAGTCAAGCCATAGTCAATACTGAACATGCTAAGGGGAAGTGGTGAGGCGAGAGGGATTGGTGCATATATATCTCCCAAGTCGAAAAAGACCTTAGGGAAGAGGAGGAAACCATCAAGGTCACGGATGGCCTCTTGGCAGAAAGGGCAGTTGAGATCCTAAAGAGATCAATTGCTATCCAGGACAGGATAGTTAATGGCTAGTTGGAAGGATATAATGTGGAATACTAGAGGTTAGACATAGATGACGGGATTCTAGAAAGCATCATGGTCAGGCCAGCTAGGGTGGACAGTGGCGCCATGTTTAGAATCATGCATCACTGGACTCTGTCCACACTAAGGGCTAGGAAGAGGGGAGGGTCTAGGATGGTACGTTCAGCAAAAGAGCAGCTAGCAAGATTAGAAACGGAGTTGGAAAGCATTTCAGAGGGTGAAGGGGATTCGGATGAGGAGTCCTCAAGAAAACAGAATGCAGGGAATGGCAAAAAGCAAAGGTTTGAACCTGGAAAGTTACTGCAGGAGCTGGGCAAGGAGTTGGTGATAGAGTTGGTCAAACTGGTAGTACTGAGAAGCTTTAAGGAGATCAGGAGCAATGTTTTTAGAGTCCCTCCTCTAGTTTGGGATTTGGACGGTGATAAGTGACCAGATAAGGAGAGTAACTAAACCCCCTCTCCCTATTAAGAGAACGGGCTAGAGAACAGCATGCATACGGTTAGCAGCCTGATGGAAGAGGAAGTTGCAGGATTAATGGAGGATCTGGTAGAAGGCCAAAGGCCAACTAAGAAGGATACCAATATAGAAGAGGTGATAGATGGCTCATCAGGGCAGGGGGGGTCATGGAAAGCTATCTTCGAGCTAAGAAGTGAACTTGAACTAGTTGGAGCTATCAGGAAGAATGCTAAGGTCTTGAGACAGATCAGAGAGCTACATAGGGAGTATAGGTCTTAGAGATCTAAGAATAATATCAACTTAGCTAGATGTATCCTAGTAGCCAATAGAGATTACATAGAGGGGGGATAGTGCGTAGATGGGGATAGCAAAGGCAAGGGAGGCTGGAGGAGGCTTTCCAAGCTAGTAATTATGGAAGGCATACCTAGTAAAATAAAGGCCATAGTAGAGGCTGAAAGGCACTAGAGAACAGCCTCATAAGTCAAGTCGGAAGCACTCACAGGTCTTGCAATGGAGCTCAAGGAGGTCAAGGAGCAGCTTGCCCTCCTGGCGGTAGCTATAGGCGCAGGCACAGTAGAGGAAGTAGCACAGGTTAAAAAAACCATCTCTACTAGGAAAGGTAGGGTAGAAGAGAAGAAGAGGAAGGAGGCTGAGGTTAAGAAGATCGAAGCTAAGAAGAGGGCAGTTGAAGCAGAAAATAGGAAGGACTAGGTAGCATAGAAGGAGGCCGAAAAGGTAGCAGTTCAGGGAAAGCTGGTTAGGGAGAGCCAATAAAGGGCTTAGGTGGCCTATGAGGAGACGCTGGCAGGGCTGGCAAGAGGGGATAGGTCTATATTAGGAGAGGTTGAACTGATTGAGCTAGGGGTCAATATGAAGGAGGCTAAGGCTATGAAGGAAAGGATCGAGAGGGAGATGAAGCAACCTCTAGAAACCAAAATAGGTCAGTCTAGGCAGGTAGTGAACGGCAAAATACTTAAAACAGTAGAGGTAGTTATGGGCCACATGCAGGTGATTGATATGAAAGGGAAGGCGGAGTTGGAGACAGCAGTGGGCAAGGCGAACATGCTGTTGAGAATGACTAGCATTACCCTAAACCGTATAGTATAGGTGGTCACAGTAAGAGCAGAAATGGGGGACTTTGAAGATGAGTCCTATTGGTCAGTAGGGAGGGTAGCTCAGGAAGTTGACCCCCTGAAGGTAGCTGAAGAGGTGGAGAGAATACTTATCTAAGCCTTCGGATGCAGTGGTGAGATTCTGAATGTATAGGTAGAGGAGGGCACTGCAGTCAGAATGATTGCCACAGCAGTACCTATAATGGTAGCCAGAGGAAGGAGGGGCTTAGCTGAGAAACTAAGAGAAGAAAACAAAGATATGAAGAAGGTAAAAATGATGCTGAAGGCCTGAAGAGGAGCCAAGATTATGGGTTTTACCTTCAATACAGCAGACTCAACTGAGGCCATGAGGCTAGTTAAAACAGAGATTATGTGGGATAGAAAGAGGAGAAAAGTAGCAATATTTGAGCAAGGTAAGGCAGTGCAAGGAGTGGTAAGAGAAGAGGTTGCTCCACCTAGCTCTAGGTTGGGTCTACATATCTAGCACCAAGGCATCGAGTTAGGGATAAGAGGAATATAATATTATAACTGCAAAGGGTAGAGGCATATGAGAAAGGAATGTACCTCTACCAGTAGGAGTTTGGATCAGGGCAGTGCAAGAAGAAAAAAAAAGGAGTTTGATGAAGAAGAGTTTAAGCTAATAGGTAGCAGAAAAGTGATGATGGCCTCCACTGGTACTGTGAGGCCTAGCCACTACTAATAGTTGTCCGAGTAGGGTACCAGAATGTGGAGGGTAGTCACCTAAATACTTACGCATTTCTAGAGTAGTATAAGAGGGAGGGGGTAGATGTAGCATTTGTAGGAGAGGCTTGGGTTAATAAAGATAGGAAAAGGAGCTAGAACTATCTGTCTTTTTAGCTAGGAAGTGGAGTAAAAAAAGGGAGAAGAGTTTTTGTATACTGGAGGAGAAGCTTGTTAGAGAATATCAAGGTAGAAGTGGAGGAGGACAATTTAGTTAATGTTGAGGTCTTCAGAAGAAAGCTAGAAGGGGTCTATGTGAATAAGAAGTTGCAGGGGCAGAAATGGGAGGAGTGGCTAGGAAAGGTTAGTATAGGGTTAGGGGGAGGCAATGTGGCAGTAGCATCAGAAAGATTTTAGCTTGTGTTGTGTGCATGGTGTGCACACAACGCTAATTTGCAAAACTCCGCATTACAACAAGATCTCTCTCATATAATGTACTTCCTACAACGCTGATACTTACAATTCAATATCATCTCATACTCTCACAATATGCAATCGGACATTGTGTGCCCTATTCTCAACGTCTTCCTCTTCACACATCCACTTCCAACACTCTATCACCCAACTCAACATTATGATTGCGAGCCTATTACTTGTAACCTTCAGAAGGCAGACTAGCTCCTCCTCACGTTATGATTGTAAGCTCATTACTTGTAACTATCTGAGGGCACAATACCCCCTCCTCACTGTTGTCATTGACACTACACTTTTTTACTCTCGCACCTGCATTTTATGCATTTCCAAAAATATCTTGATTCTTATGATAATATCTAAATTTAGCTAAATAAACAACTATAATCGCACCCCTAAAATAACCATACAAATAGCCCATATATCCTACTATGCAAATAGCCCATATATCCGACCATACAAATAGCCCTAGAAATCAGGGTGCAAATAGCCTATATACTCGTGTACAAATAGCCCTAGAAACCAGCATACAAATAGCCCTAGAAGTCAGCATCCAAATAGCTTAGAAGTCAGTATCCAAATAGCCCTAGAAATTAGCGTGCAAATAGCCTATGTATCCGACCATGCAAATTAGCCTGGAATCCACTGTCCAAATCAGCCTGGAATCGAGTGAGCAAATCAGCCTGGAATCGCGCGAGCAAATCAGCCTAGTCCACCGCCCAAATCAGCCTAGAATCGAGTAAGCAAATCAGCCTAGAATCGAGCGAGCAAATTAGCCTAGAATCGAGCGAGCAAAGAAGTCTAGAATTGAGCGAGCAAAGAAGCCTAGAATCGAGCGAGCAAATCAGCCTAGAATCAAGCGAGCAAATTAGCCTAGAATTGAGCGAGCAAATCACCCTAAAATCGAGTGAGCAAATTAGTCTGGAATCGTGCGTGCAAATCAGCCTGGAATCACGTGAGCAAAGAAGCCTGGAATCGAGCAAGCAAATCAGCATAGAATTGAGCAAGCAAATTAGCCTGGAATTGAGCGAGCAAACTAGCCTAGAATTGAGCAAGCAAGTTAGCAAGCAAATGCATGAGCAAACAACCTCCATATAATAGTGCAAATAAGCATAGAAATCAATGTGTATGCTGTGAGTAGTATACGGAAGGAATAAGAGAAATAAATCTATAAGTCCCAGGCGGCCACACTTTTGAAGTAGGGTACCCGTGTGCCCTCTATTCTCACGAGCTCCCTACTAGTAATGTCCAATCCAGTTCCTGCAGTCTCAGAACAAGTTCCTGCTGTCTCAGACCTTGTTCTCGCTGTCAGCGGACCAACCTCCACTATCTAACAATCAGCTTACAGCTGGTGTTGGAATAATCCCTATGGCGTCAGGTTTGAGCTCCTCCAGGTATTTATACCACTTAGTATACTAGAGGAAATAGCTGTATGCGGTAACCTGGATTCTATCACTAATAGACTGGATTGTGTGGTAATAGACTGGATTCTGTCGGTAATAGGCTAGATTATGAAGAGTGAATCCTAGGATCATGATTGTAGTAGTCCAACAGGATAGTAGTGGATCTGGTAGAAGATAGTATTAGTGGTGCATAGCTAAAGAGTCAAGAATATCTATTACAATACTTGTGATGTAGACAATGGACATGTATCGGACTCTCAGGGTGCGATCATGTGTAGAGAAAACTTGTTAGGAACAGATCGCGAGGACATATGCTATTGGGAACGACCTAAAGGCAGCTTATAAGGAAATATGGAGAATGTGTGTACAATGTAGTTGGTAACGTATATAAGAAGGATATGCGTAGCTAAGCGTTGGCAATACTGGCAACGTCAAAAAGACAAATTGACCTGCATGCATATTGCAACATAAGAAAATTTTTGCTAATGGGTAGGTGATTGGAATGCGTATAGCCAGGACTAGGATGTGGCCAATGAGGAGGATAGCAGGGGAAGAACTATGGCAGCATGGATCATGGGCTTAGGTCTGACAGTGGCGGAAGGGGATTGTGGTCCAATATGGGAAAGAACGAGAAGGGGCAGGGTTGTGAGCAACAGAATCGACCTTTTCCTAAGTAGGGGGGAAAAAGAGTAGGGGGGGGTCAAGAGGGAGAAGACCTTGTCAGATCACTGGGCTCTCCTTGTAGATATTGAGTGGGGAGGGGCAAGGCAGAGTATAGAAAAGGAAGCGGTGGACAAGATAAGTCTAGAGGATGAGGTGGCAGCCCTGCAAGAAGGCAGACTAGAGGCAGAAGAAAGGTAGGTTAGAGGCTTGGAGGGGTGGACCCCCTACAAGAAGCTTAAAAGCCTGAGGAGTCATCATAGTAAGATTTTAACAATCACGGAGAGGTCCAAAAGGTAGTGGGATCAAGAGCTGTCCACCCAGCTAAATACAACAAGGAAAAGCAGGAGAGAGTGTTTGAGGGATAGACTTATCCAAGAGGGACGAGTAAAAAGATGGAAGACAGAAAAAGAGAGGCTCAGAGCTATGATTAGGGAAAAGAAAAAAGAGTGCTGGAAATGGTTCTGTGAGGAATATGGAGAAAAAGACTCCTGGGAAGTAGTGAAATAGGTGAAAGACCCCTGGCACCTGAAGAGGGAAATGGGTGACCTAGTAAATGAGTAAGAGGTTAAGTGTATAAGTAAAGCAGAGAAAGTGGAGAGTTTAATTAAGGATCACTTCAAGTGGAGAGCAGAGGGCCGGCAGGAAGAGGAGGATGAGCTCCAGGAGGTTGAACCTCAGCTTCAGGAAGACCTGGAGAAGGAGGTGAAAAAGGCTCTAAGTGGAACGTGCAATAGTTCAGCTCTAGGACCAGATGGCATTAGCTACAAATTCATCAAAACAATTCTTTTTATGACCTTGGGTAGAGATCTAATGAGAGAGGTCATGGAAAAGCTTAGTAGCGGAGTGATTCCAGTAGAATGGCTAGCGTGCGCACCGAGGCGAGTTTTCCCCGCGCCGACTCGCCAAGACTCGCGCCGACGGCCGAGTTTTGCCCCCCTCAAACTCGGCGAGTCGGCTACACGATTCTCTGGAATACTCGGGCCAGCCCCGAGTAGCCGACGAGTACTCGCCAAGCCTTTTTGTTACGGGGAATAGGCTAGAAGCCTATCCTGCGCCGCCCATATATACATGAAATTCGTGCATTCACGGCTTATATATATACATGGAATTCGTGCATTCGCGGCTTATATATATACATGGAAATCATGCATGGGCGGCTTATATATATACATGGAATTCGTGCATTCGCGGCTTATATATATACATGGAAATCATGCATGGGCGGCTCATATATATACATGGAATTCATGCCTTCGCGGGTTATATATATATATATATATATAATTGGTGCATTCGCGGCTTATATGTATACATGGAAAACATGCATTCGCGGCTGATATATTGGGTATTCGCGGCCTCTATATATACATCGAAATCATGCATCCGCGGCCTCTATATATATACATGATTCGATATACACTAGCCGCGAATGCACGATTTCCAGGTATATATATAAGCCGCGAATGCACGAATTCCATGTATATATATAAGCCGCGAATGCACGAATTCCATGTATATATATAAGCCGCGAATGCACGAATTCCATGTATATATATAAGCCGTGAATGCACGAATTTCATGTACATATGGGCGGCGCAGGTAGGCTTCAGCCTATTCCCCGTAACAAAAAGGCTTGGCGAGTACTCGCGAGTAGCTGGCGAGTCGGCGCGAGCTGGCTTCTCCTGGATTGCCATCGGCGCGAGTCGGTGTCGAGTTGGAAAAATAGTTGGCAAACTCGCCTCGACTCGGGCCGATGCGCACACTAAGAATGGCAGTTTAGTAAGGTAGTGATGATCCCGAAACCAGGTAAAGATCATGGAAAAACTAAGGGGTGGAGACCAATCAACTTAATCAACTGCATAGGGAAGCTGGGTGAGAAAGTAGTGACCAAGAGACTACAGCTTTCCGGCCTCCTACATAGGTATCAGTTTGGGTCAGTCAAAGGCAAGTCAGTAGTGGAAGCAGCTCTTAGGATAGTAATAAGGGCTCAGATATGCATGGTGAGAAATGGGGCAGTTGGCTGGGCCTTCTGGAACATCAAGGGGGGTTTTCAGAATATTAGAGAGGAGGATATTATTCATGAGCTGGAAACATTGGAGGAGGGGAGGAAGTGGATCCCTTAGGTTAGGGACTTCTTCAGAGCTAGGACTTTTGAGCTAGCATAAGATAGGGTAGTTAGAGGTAGGGGAAGGACGAACCTAGGGGCCCCTTAGGGGTCACCCCTATCACCAATCATCTTTTTGATTTGGATGGCCCCTATCATCCAAAGGAAGGAGAAAGAAATTGAGATAGGGGCACCCTTCGATAATGAACTGCCCTCATACGTCGATAACCTATACTTTAATATATGTATCTGAGACGCAGAGGTAGCAAGACAAATGGACATGGGGTAGGTCCTGGTGATAGTAAATGAAGTGGTGCATAAGATAGCAGTAGAGTACTACCTACCACTAGAAGATTCAAAGTATGAATCAATGATCCTAAGGAAAAAGAGGAAGAGAAGAAGTAAGGATGTTAAGTGGATGAAATGGATCGGCATCATTATGGATGAGAGCCTGATATTCAGGGAACACTGGAAAAGTAGGATAGCTAAGGCAAGGAAGATATTGGGGGCACTTGGGGGGCTAGGCAACTCTAACTGGAGCATGAGTGCCAACAGTTGGAGAGTGGCATACACAGGCATAATTAGAGTAGTGGCTCTATGGGGTGTGGAGCTAGGCTAGAGAGGCCAGAGAGATTGGGAAGAGGAGTTCCAGAAACTCCAGTACCAGGCTCTCAAGAAATGCATGAGTGCAACTAACAGCACCCGCAAAGCGGTGGTGAGCCAAATCACAGGAGTTGAGTCTCCCAAGATAGCTTTAGATATAGCCCAAGCCAGGCTAATAGGGAAAATGATATGTGACCCTAAGGCCTTGGGGGACTTATGGTTAGAAGAAGGTCTTGAGGGGAGGAATATTGAGGAAGGCAGGCTCTGGAATTACTTTGGGGAACCCTTCCTGCTGGCTGACGGGTTCACCTTAGTGATATCAACTATTCGGAGTAAAGCAGAGGTACTAAAAGAAGAAGGAAATGAGGCACTGAGTATTAGAGAAGAGATGAACAGGTTCTAGGTTCCTTTGGTAAACTTTGGCCTGTCCAGGGAATCCAAGCCAGAAGAATGGCAGCAGAGAATAGAAGCAGTAAAGGAGGACTCTATTGCAATTTATACAGATGGTAGCATGAGCGAACAAGGATGAGTAGGAGGGGGTTGGTGCTCCTCTAGGGGTAGAGTAAAGGGGAAGATAGGTATTGGCCGCCTGGCAACAGTTTGGGATGGAGAGGTCATGGGTATTAAGAAGGCCTTAGAGGAGGCTGACGAGGATTGGAGACTCCTAATTCTGTCAGACTTATAGGCCACTCTGGCAGCCATTCAGAAGGTAAGCAGAGCAGGTAAGGCCAGAACAGCTGACCTGAGGGAGGTCGGCAAGCTAGTACTGTGGAGGCAGAGGGCGGTAGGCTAAGGAGCAGTCAGGCTAGGTTGGGTCAAGGCTCATGTCGGAATTGAAGGCAATAAGCTGGCTGACTCTTTGGCAAAGGAGGGGGCTGAGGTTGAATTTCCAGAGCAACCCCTAATCACGGAAGGGGGGCTCAAGCAGGAATGGAGAAGGAAAAGGGCAGAAGAGAGAAGGGTGGCCGGGACGGGGCAAGGAAGGGTAGTTAGATGGGAAAGGAAGGCAAGGGTCAACTTCAGCCACTGCAGGATGGGGAAGGGTAACCTTCAGTCCTGGCGGGCGAGGTTGGATGACTCGGTCGACCCCACATGCTGGGGGTGTGGAAGGCACGAGGAGATGGGCACACATGTGGCCCTGGTGTGCACCCATAGAGAAGAGTTAGGCAGAAGATGGAGCACCTGGGAAGAGATGGACGAGAAAGGGAGGTGGCTCAGGACAGTCAATGATGGGGAGGGGGAACACATGATCGATCTGGTAGAGACCTTCTTCTCAAAACTAGATCTAGCCTAGAAAGGCAACGTGTGGAGGAGGAGGGTCAGGGGATTGGGGAGGAGGTTTGGTGAAAGGCCGGCAGGGGGCGTGGCGGTGGAGGATATCACAAGGGGGACGAGGCCGGTCATGGGCGTGGCGGAGGAGGATATCATTTTGGGGATGCGGCCGGTCAGCGGGCGTGGCGGGGGAGGGGGGGTTTTTTCCGGTGGTTTTTCCTTGGTTCGGGAGGCTGGGCGGTTATGCAGCCCGTTGTTCCGTGGGTGTACCGAGTCTTTTAAGACGAGGGAACGGAGCCGCCTCATAGCCTCAGGCTTCACAGGCGTATAGATTTCAAAAAAAAAAAAAAAAAAAAAATACAGCATGCACTGGCAGTCGAGCATGGAGATATTGCGCTAGATGAGGATGCAATTCCCGCGCGGGGGCGCTTGCTGGACTGCTACCTTGGACTGGTTCTTGTGGATGAGGAAACATTGACAATCCGGCTCGTGCATTATACATTGGAGGAATACTTCCGGAAGCATAGCAGCACCATTTTCCCTCATGGCCACAGCACGGCAGCCGAAATCTGCTTAACCTACCTGAATTTCAGTGAACTAAGTGTCAAATGTGAAAGCAGGTTTGATTTAGAGCAACGATTAGAGAGGTATCTATTCTTGGAATATGCCTCTTGCAACTGGGGGCACTATGCGGCACTGACCCAAGGTCGTAGTGATGTAGATATTGAAGGAATTACATTGCTTGCAATGATAGTACTCATGAGTAAGAGCGGGCGGTCGCCCCATGTTGCCCTCCAAGTACTCAAATACCAACCCGAAATCAACGATCGGGATGATATCACAGAAGCACCTAGCCTAGTATTCTTGGGTGTCCATGCAGCAGCGCACTTTGGTTTGTCGACCTACATGTCTCTCTTGGGAAATGACCAAGGCTGGAACATACAAAATTCACAAGGCAGGAGCCCACTCTCATTTGCGGCATCGGCCGGGAATGAGGCTGTTGTGCGACTCCTTCTTGAGCGGGAGGATGTGGATGCGGACTCAGTGGATGTGAATAACAGGACACCACTATCATGGGCTGCAGAAAATGGGCATGCGGCTATTGTGCGGCTGCTTGTTGAGCGGGAGGACGTGGATGCAGACTCAATGGATGAGAATAACAGGACACCACTATCATGGGCTGCAGAAAATGGGCATGAGGCTATTGTGCGGCTGTTTGTTGAGCGGCAGGATGTGGATGCCGACTCAAAGGATGAGAATGGCTGGACACCACTATCATGGGCTGCAACACTAGGGCATGAGGCTATTGTGCGGCTGCTTGTTGAGCGGGAGGATGTGGATGCTGACTCAAAGAATGAGAATGGCTTGACAACACTATCATTTACTGCAACAGGAGGGCATGAGGCTATTGTGCGGCCGCTTGTTGAGCGGGTGGATGTGGATGCGGATTCAAAAGATAAGTATGGCCAGACACCCCTATCATTTGCTGCAGAAGGAGGGCATGAGGCTATTGTGCGGCTGCTTCTTGAGCGGCCAGATGTAGATGTGAGGTCCATGAATAAGGGTGGCCAAACAGCGTTAACGCGAGCAGTGGCGGCTGGAGATCACACTATACAGGTACAATAATTGTTGCGCGCACATTTAGGCTTGGAAGCTATCCAAGACCCAAGATTGTAGCCACTGGTACATCGAGGATTATATACCACTTTGGTTTTGATTTTTGATTTCATCATTCCGTACTTACCCAACTACTCATTTGCGCATCTAAGTAGATTATGGTCTAGGAAGCGGTGAATGAAACGACGAATAGTGGGTGTTTTCTATTTTTCCCTTTACTTTTCTTTCCTTCTCTTCCATTGTGTACTTACCTACTTATTGGAGCAAAGCGGGGCAAGGGGGCTCGGTTTTTATGGTTATTATTTTTACATTTGCGGACTAGTGTAGTTGATTGATAAGTAATCTCTCAGGTCGATATAAGTGTTTTCATTACCTTGATATCTGTCGGCATAATATTGTTGTAACGAAGGTACGAGATATATGTTCTGGTTGTATGAATGTATATGCTCTGGGCCGCTCGCGGGCGGCATACCCACTGTGCCGCTCAAGGGCAATTTAAATAATTACTCAATTTGGTGTATTGATAAAAGTTTACGAGTACTGATTTACCAAAAAAAAAAAAGAATTGATAATGGTAGCAGCGGCTGCAATAGATCATCTATTTCCCAGTCGATTAGAACCCCCTCTAACATTCCAATTTGGTTCAGGAAGAGCTGAGAGGTTAATATAGTCATGATCTGTTAATACTTTCATATGTCAATATAAGAATTTCAGATCATTCTTAAAGTATTGGCAACAACAATTAGAGTAGAAGTTTTTGCAGACACTTGAAATGAAAATACCAGTAGTTATAGAAGCCTGATGAACTGTGGTTTCCGAAATATCATTCTCTAAGCCCGTAAGGTCAGCAGTTGGGTAAGGTTATCAGGTACGCCATACTTGGTTAACAATTGATAGGATTCATGCTGTGATTTTGATATAGCTTTGCACATAGCCCTTTATTACCGGGTTTAGCCATATTACAACTGAAAAAATATGATGTTCGTTGTAGCTTTGTGCCGTTTGATCTCGCTGCAAAATAGCATCTACCAGTTGTATAATTCTAGGTGGAACCTGCTTCGTTTTGGTTTTAAAATCAAGAAATTGGAGTCCCTTAGCAATCTGCAGAAAGTACCGCTTTGCACCTTACTGTACCTGAATTCTATAGGTAAGGAATAGCTGGGATTTCTCTAGTGTGAGAAGAAATCATGTAACAAGATGTAGACAAAAGATATTATAATTATGATTGCTCCAAACGCATTGATATTCAGCACAAGATGGCCTATAGAGCCGCAGCCATAAGCCCCCGTCTATAAGAACCCCCATGGATAAGAACCCCGTGGATAAGAAACTAATTTCCAGATGCCTCTTGCATAGGAAACGTTGTGGATTTCTACGATAGCAATAAACTCAGTATCCTCCTCCACCATCAGAGATGAAGGTGTTGAGTTGTTAACGTCACCAGCATGTACTTCATCATTTGAAGGCTTGAGGTAATTTTTCCGGAATTCTCCCCTGTTCAATGTCTGCCGTCTCCCAAATAGGAAGGGTATGTGATGTGGCTATGGCGGATCAAAAATAACTTCATACGGTGTTCTTTGAGTGTAGCAAGCAGAATGTTTTGTTCGATTGACATTTACCAAGTTGAGAAATTATATTAATTGCCCGCGACCGGCACAGAGGGTATATAATGTATGGCTGAAGGCGCGCTAGATATATATACAAGAAACTCCGACGACTCCCCTCCCCATCCACACCAAATTGCCTCCAATTTACATCCCGTTCACCCATGCATGCGCACTACCCACTAATTCCCCACCCGAGCCTCCCCCTGCCCCTCCTCCCACCACCTCTCCCCATCCCACCTTCTACACATCCTGTCCCCCAGTACCTCCGCCACCCCCATCACACTTAGCATGGGATTCACCCCAGCCGCCCCCGGTAACACACTCGCATCCAAGACCCACATTCCCACCACCCCTTCCACTGTCCCCTCTGGATTCACAACCTCTCCACCTCTCCGATCCCGGCGCCGGTGGAGTCCCCGCTTTCCCAGCTGACACCGCATATGCGGTTTGACCCCATTTGGTGCGTGGAGTGGCCGGGTTTCCTAGCGAGGCGGACGGTTTTTTGCCATGCTCGGAAGGCGGGGGTGTTTATTAGAATGTCTGGCGCGGTGGTGGGTGGTGGGGGGGGTCGCGATAAGGTGGTAATCCGCCAATACTCGATACGATTGAGTGAGGAACCCACGAGAATGAAATGTCAACAGGACGCCGAAGAAAATCTCAGAAGACACTGAAAAAGTAATACTAGAATTGTTTGAAGAAGATCGTTCTATAGCAAAGACGACTCTCATTCAAAAATCAGAGTTGAATAATCATCCACGGACCCTAATCAAGTGTAAGATTGGCGTGGGTACTTGAAAGAAAAGAGTTGTACCCTTGATTAATGGAGAAAAGTCATTGGGCATGGTGGAGCGGAGTAAGGGTGGAGGTACTAAGTACTTAGGTTTGGTGGAAGAGGAGTCATAACCCTTTGTTAGTACTACATGTATAGTCTCGATCGACCTCGTACATGTACTACATATGGAGCTGACTAGGCGGGCTGGGCATGATGTATAGCGGGAACATGATCCCTTGAGGGGACATGTTCATGGTCATGACGAGGAGAATGAACATACGTTCTGTCATCCTTTACAACAGATATAGTCAATCTGTGTAGGTCTGTATTTAAGTTTACTAGAGAAAATATTTGCTCTTACTGATTTTTACTCTATATACAGTACATGATATTATTTTACGTATTGGTGAAATACCAATACAAAAAGGATCATTATACTCTGCTAATCAAGCGTTCTGCCCAAACTCTCGTATTCTAGGTTTGAGACTAGACCTAACAGGGTAGCCACTTCCTAATCAGGAGTAAAAGTTATCATGTACCAAAAATAAAGGCAAGCCTCCTCGCACCAGGGGCCAACCAAATGAAAGCGGGGTGTTTTTATGACCACCTAAATACTTGTAGATTTTTAATTTCGTTTCCTCACTGTGATATACCGTTAATGGAATATTCCAAATAGTTTTGCACATATAAGCAGACTCTTAGTATTATTGGACGGGAAGCGACAGGTAGGGGAGGAAGCGATAGATGAACCCCAACATACCTACTTGGCACTCCTCCGTGGCACTCCTCCGTATGCTCCAAGATAAATTCGATGAAGATATATACATGCTCAAGAAGTAGACTACACCGACTATATCGAACCTGTAGAATCAGCAAATTCCCAAAAAGGAACTATATACCAGTATATAGTACTTAAATCAAAAATACACTCAATACCTCCCTCTTGTGCATATACCATATTAAAATCACTCATTCTGCCTAGAAATTTACCCAGATAGATATCTAAAGATTACTCAAGGCCTATATATCTATAAGCATTATAAGTACGCAAAAAGACAAGGGTCTTAACCTCCATTTGATGGTAAGTGTTCACTTATATCAAAAAACTCTCCTGAATCTATAGAATCCACTTCTACTACTCAATCTCTACCCTCATCTAGATCTTTAGAGACATGGCAGACCTCCTCTAAATTGATGTTGATTATTACTTGTATTCTCCTATTATTATCTCCACTACCAGCTACTTTGCTATTACCCCATTACTAGCACAATCCCTACTAACAGCCCCGCTACCCCCCTCTCCTACTAGCTACCTTTTCTCTCCCTACAACATTCGGCTTAGATGAGGCTTGGGGCCTTTTGGGCTTGGGGCCAGCTAATGCAGCATCACATGCCACCTTATATTCTGCATTATGCATTACCTTTGCTTCATTCGCTATTTTCTTAGTACTGTAGCTGCTCTCTCAGTCCTTTTTTGACAGCAGCTTTATCAGCAATAAAAAGTTGATGTGCACGCTGATTTCTAGGCTTATTTGCACGTTGATTCAGGGCTGATTTGGGCAGTGGTTTCTAACTTGATTTTGCCATGCCTTTGCAGGTAGATTCTGGCAGTGATTAGGTGGAGATAGTTCTATATCTAGCTACTGTACTATATATGAAGAAAATAAAATACTTATTTTGAAATGCATTAAATTCAGGTGCTGTGACAAGCAGCAGCTGAGTACAATTGTTATCAGAACTGTATAATGTTAACGGAGCTGTGTCAGGAAATAACGAATTGGTAAGGTTTGCGTCAGGAAATGCGAGTAACAAAGGTTTGTGTCAGGAAATGCCAATTGGAAACGTTTGCGTCATAAAGAGGCTAGAACGAAGCCTTGCGTCATGTACCGGGGTTTCGTTAGGAGCTTCCGAAGCTCGTGACGCAGATTTTCGTAGTTGCTGATATCTCACTCTCTTTCTTCTTTATTACCTAGGCATTGCCCTTATCAACCTCCTTTTGACTTAACACTTACCCTTACCCACATATACCCTACTAGCAGCTGGGTTGATTGTTTTACCACTTTGAAGCCACAGGAGAGTGGCCGATCCCTTCTCAATATCCTAGGATTTGGTAACCTTTTGAACCGTAAAATTGGTACATACTTGAAGCTTCTCTTTAAGTACTCCCCCACCGATACCAGCTGGAATTTCGGCTTCGACATTCTGTAGCAATCTGCTTCATCCTAATAGGAGTATCAGCAGCCTGGTAGGTTGAAGGTTGGGACTTTGCTATGCTCGATGTGTTTTGCCCATGTAGATAATGAATGGTAAGATAATGCACCCAGCTGCAGAGATCATTTCCAAGACACTAATGAATTCCTGTGTTCCTTCACTTAATCTTATTGTTCTCATTTTTATTGCTGTTACGCCATTGATCAGATTTTGTGCTACCCACTGTAGCAAATCCCATGCAAGCGGAAATCCGCAATCTGCCACCAGCTCACAATACTCAAACAATGGCACCCTTCTCTTCTGCAATAGAACAGCTGCTGGTCTCGATGTACTGCCCTCCGAGAGACCTGTGTTCCCTTAATCCTACGACCTAATGTTACTGGGTGAACCCCATATTTGCGTGCAATATGAACCTGTGGGTTGTCTCCAGCAATAACTCATATCGACTCTGATTATTGTGTATTCATATTGTTACGTGGACAGTATCTAGGGTGTTGGAGTAGATACTTTTGGAGATATGTCTGGAGTAGAATGGGTGGTCATAGTAAACGAGCATATTCGGCATATCGCTTCCTCCTTAAGGATATACCAATAATCGTAGAGACTGTCCAATCTATCTATGCGTATAGGTATACTCCTCCATAGTTGGTGGGTCGTGCAACCAGACTAAGGTACCGAGGGTCAAGTAGACCCATCCATTCATTCATTTCAAAGTACAAAAGAAAAGGGAAAAAAAAGAAAAGTTGATTGCTCACACTGTGATTCGAACACAGGATCTCGTCATTACTAGTGACGCGCTTTACCAACTAAGCCATGCGAGCGGGAGATGACTCGAAATGTCGCAATATTATATGGGGCACCAGAATTCTCTTAGCGCCGCCCCAGAAACAATCGGAGTTCAAATTCAATGACACCTTCACTACCGCTTCTCCGAGCCTGACCTCCATCCTCGGATTGAGTGCTCCCCTGGTAAAAATATGTCAAACATCTCGTAATTGGCTACCTATGATTTCTTTTTTTGTCAAACAAAAGCTAGAGCATGAAAACCATGAACCAGACCAACAGTGAGCCCTAGATTGCGCTCTGAATGTAGGTACAGTAATATAGTCAAATCACCCACAATAGTTGCACGTTTACTCACCGAATTTGGGTCCTTTTAAACAAATTCTTTGTATGAGAAATCGTCTACTCACCCCCGCGTGCTCCCCGGTACACTTTCCACGCTATATTTTCCAATGATCCTCTGGCTTTTATTACAGTGCTGGTACTCTCTCAGGCTGCCACTTCCTGATTTGGTTCCGACAGTGTCAGCAAATGCAGTGTCATGCGTGAGTTTAAGCTAGTATGCTAGATGTAGTCCAGCGCCATATATAAGGAATTACTATCTTCTGCCAATTGAACAATAGACTGTTGAGTCAGCTTTATATGTATGGCATGCTGAATGACTCTTGGTGCATGCTACAGAGTATAAACTTACCCTTCTCATATAATAATATATGATATTCATATTACTAGAAATATTCTTATTTTTTCGCTCCATTATACTGTAGATGTAACAACCTTACCCACAACCTCACCCACCAAGAATGGCAACTCAGGATAGTGCACCGACCCAAACCCTCATATACATAATTATCGACCCATTATAAATACTTAATGAATCAGCATTGCGAAAGCCAATATAACCAAGCCCCAGGCTGTCCTAAAGCTAGGCACTTGAAACTTAACAGCGCTCAAGGTATTCATCGCGAAATCAAAGAAGTCTTTACTATCCCCGGTCGAGTTTAGTGCTAGATCTACCTATAGCGCGATTTAAAAATATATTTGTTATCAAGCCGGTTTGGTGAGTATCTACAATCAGATGGCCCTACAGAGTAAACGGTCGAGAACAGGGTTCGACTGCAAAAACACGAGGTTGACGTGACGTAGTGGCATGCGCAGAACAGGAATTCAGGAACCTTCCATATACCAGGAACCATAAAAGCAAAAAGAAACGTCAAGGACAGGATTCGAACCTGCGCGCCCAGAAGGCATCCGCTGACTTCTCTGTTCCACAGAGATAGCAGGCGAACGTGTTAACCACTCCACCACCTTGACTTTCTTAAACTGTTATAAAAGGTAAGTCTATAAGAGTCATATAGCCGACTCAACAGATACGGGACTTGCGAGGGCTAACTAGAATTAAAGTGTCAACACAATTATTTGCATGCATTTTTTCTTGATGGGATAGCATAATACGTGCTGCTGCGCCAATGGGTTCAGAGGTGGGGCTCGGCTACTGTACGGACTCTCAAAGCCATAGACAACTCAATCTCCCACATGAAGAGTATAGCGACAGTGGAACCTACCAGATTAATACTCTCCAGGCGCCCTTGTGCCCAACACCTCCCATTTCCAACCTGCCGATTAAGCCATGGAGACCCCAATCTCCAATGAAGATCTTGATGGTCCCTCGACAAGAGACAGCTCCTTGACCTACCAGACTACAGTGCTGAAAGCGGGGGGGGGGGGGTTCGCAGGGTACCGCCTCGAGTGCCTATGTCTCACAGCTAATTATAGGGTGGTTGGTGGTCATTTAAGAGGAAAGGCAATGTTAGACAAGCTTCCATCTAAAACAGGATATTGTCGCAGTCATAGCCGTCCTCAATTTGTTTCTTGAACGGTATCGCGACCCTCTTTGCTAGCGGAGGGGTCATGAATTATATTGGGTTGGGTTGTCTATGGTCATTTAGAAATGGTTTGTTATTGTTATTTGCATGTCAACAAAATCCCCAGAAAAACAAGCAAACATTTTCTCCCTCCAAAAAAACCAAATGACACGTCGTTGAGATTGTGCTGCGATTGATATCTTTAGTGAATCCTATCTAAACCCACATGATAGAAGTCTATCATTTACGCAGCTTAGGAAATTTTATTGTAGACTGGTTGGTTTTGAAGGACTAAGAAACACACATTTCCTGAACATCTATCCAAAAACACGAACTAGCTATACATAGGGTTGAAACAGAAGGCGTTGTCGGCGCAGCAGAAGTCCTATAACCCCCCCGACTATCTAATATCTATTTTTCTACAGTCTTTTAAGTAACACAAAAATACACTACTAAAAGAATATATTCCACAACTAACCAACCCCTTTATCCCCACACATAGCAACAACTTTCATCACGGAGTTTCCCCAGTCCAAACCCAGCAGTTGAGGGTAAACCTCTCTACTTGAGCATCACGTGATACTTCCTGGCCTTTGAATCCCCGCAAAATCTAATTTTAATAACTCCAGGCGGCATTTCAGCCATGTCATCTCCCATTTTATATCTACATTTGGCAATTTCTCCCCCAAAACCCCCCTCTTAAATCCAGATCTCGACCCTCTCTGCAAGGAGAAACATCAATTGCGTTATGCTTACATGGGTACTTACATTCCTCGCACTGTTGGAGCATGATGTATACGTAGATATTTCCATGCACTAACGTAAATTGTATGGCATCATTAATACCGAATATCAAACGTTTCCACCCACCCCTGTACCGTACCCCACAATAAAACCTCACGTCACGTTCATGTAAGCTGGAGACCGCCCTTAAACTCTTCAATCCACGTGTCCTCCCAAATGGTTATTCTTTGTAAATTTCTTTGTTATTTCTCCCATTCTCTGCTACTAAGCTTGCCCAATCATCTCTATATAAATCCTCCACTAACCAAAAAAAAAAAAAAAAAACTATCCACCTTCTCTCACACCACAACAAAGCAATTCAAATGACCCCTAATCGCGTCTCCAAAACTTCCTGCGCAAAATAAGTGTATCCATCTACAACCAAACCAACCTCTCCATCTTTCATTCCGCCCATTCCAGGGCCAGGAAAATACTGACACCGAGTTAAGTTGCCATCTTTTCCTCCATTCCAAAACGAAGGTGAGAGAAAAGTGAAAAAAAAAAAAAGAAAGCCAAAAACACCCGCCATGTGCTCCCCGACCAGCCCAAAAGCCAACCGAAAAGCAAGCCAAAAAACGCGCCGTAACTAAATAAAGATATAATCCCCAAAAAATAAACCAAAAAAGATATGTATAAAATATCTGATCGCAACTCCCGGTATCCCCCCCCCCCCGCCCTGTATTGTATGCTTTCGTGCGAGCCGTATTGCGTGCCTGAAAGGAGTGGTCTAGTACTGTAGTATGCCGTACCGTTTATGTGTATGTGTCTAAATGAATGTCTCGTTTATCTAATGTAAAATGAGTGACTGGCCAGCTATGTGATGACGCTGGATGCTGGATGCTGTTTTTAGTACCGATCTATCGCAATGATCTATCGATAGTTTTTATAATGAATGTCGTGACGTAATTGTATCTGTCGTGATGTGTCGTAACGGCTCTGCTGTGATTCTCCCCAGCTACTCCCTCTACTTCATGCGATGGATGCACGCGCAGTAATGATTGTAAGAATACAAGACAAAAGAGAGTGTCATAATAAGAAACTCAAACTCAAAACACCGTATCCCAAGGAAACAAGCTCCAAAAACCACAGCACAGAAGAAAAACCTCCATGAACAAGCCCGGTAAAATAGCTTAAAAGTCGTTTTGATTTCTACCATTCACCGGCGTGTTGTAATAAAACAGGCGTATAAAAAAGAAATTCGCAAATAAAATTCGTTGTCCAAACATGAACAAGAAAATGCATGAGA
Organism: Terfezia claveryi; assembly: GCA_015179025.1. Classification (NCBI taxonomy): domain Eukaryota; kingdom Fungi; phylum Ascomycota; class Pezizomycetes; order Pezizales; family Pezizaceae; genus Terfezia; species Terfezia claveryi. The sequence continues at coordinate 267,951 of WHUX01000043.1, read as the reverse complement.
TGTCATATATGGATACAAAGACCGTAAGTAGATGTGGCTGGTCTATATCTCGGTATTCATAGAGTGATAGATCTTTTCCGTATGTAGATGGCTGAGTAAGTGGGCATGCTGGCAGGTTGAATCTGGGGGATAGACCGAGGCTACGATTTCCGCACCTTTGACCCTCCGAGCTTCCTCCCCATCTTCACGAGGCTGATTCGGATCCATACGACAAATCCTAACCACCTCTTCTTCAATCCAGCGCCCTTGTTCTTGTTCTCCGCCGCCCACACGGGTTGCGCCCCAGCACCAGATCCCATACCCGACTTCCTTCCCATGCCGCCATTTGCCCCCGCAGAACCAGGTTTCGAGTATCCCAGCTCCCGGGGTTCCGGCACAGAACCCTCCTCACGCTCCACCTTCTCCCCCATCTCCTCGGTCCACTCGGGAACCATCGTCGGCGGGGAAGACCTCGAAATATCCTTGCTGCTCCTGCTCTCGGCCTTCTCCCTCTCCTTCTGCTCACTTTTCCGACGCTTCTCCTCTCGCTTCTGCTCCTTGTGTGCTTCCTTCGCATCCCATGCTAATCGTGCCGCAGTAACACTGGCTGCAAAGCTCGGCGACGGCTCGCGGGTAGTTCCCCCGCTGCCAGAATGTGTTCTTCGTGCGGATGGACGAAGGAGAGAGCTTGAGGTGTGAGAGGTGGCTGTCGGAGTATTTGATGAGCACGTGGGGCTGCTGTTCATCTGGCAGGTTGTTGCTGTTGACGTTCGGAGCATTGGTGAGGAATAAACAGAGTCGGCTCGTACCCGCATTGGCGGTGCGCGCCGTGAACCGCAGTCAATCGAGTTACCTCGAGAATGTTCACCAGAGTAGTATCCCCTGCTCCCAAATTCATCCACCTCATCTTCGGAGTCGTTCTCATCCGAGCAGTGTGCAGTGGGTGTGTATGGCCTCGGCATCTGCCTCCTCGGGTGGATGTACTGTCCAGTCTTGGTGTAACCCCCCTCCGCGCTGATGGCTGGTGAGAAGCCAGGCCCAGTCCCAGAGACACTCCTCCTCGCTCGTGGTATCGAGTCTAGATCATCATACCCGTACATATAATCGCCGCTTCCGTAAATACCAAGACCCAAGTTCTTCGCTGCCTCTCCTCCGCCGGGTTTGCTCAGATCCAAGGAATTTCGGGAGGTTCGGCCGCTGGCATTATCCTTCATCAACTTCAACACCGGTTTTATCTTGGCTTTGACTTGGTTAGCATGAATGTGATGTAAAGCAGACTCCTTTTCCCGCTTCGTCGAAGAAAAGGTTGGTGAAGCTGTCGCGGTGCTAGTCCCAGTCACGGTCGACGAAGGCGCGATGAAGACCGACGAAGACGATGGTGTAGAGTAGAAGCCCTCATCTATCGGCGGGTTTGGATGGGTGTATGCTCGTGTAGCCCCCCGTAGACGCGCCCCACTGGTCCTCCCTGATGATAACGACGGGCTGGAGGTGTGAGAGTAGCTGCTGTGGGAGGAGGTGAACGACGGGACGGACCCGTTGAGGGTGTGAGGGCGGGTCGGATGAACCTGCATTGTGAAATCTATCCGAAAAGCCACAAGCTCGTCAAACGTTCGAGCTTCTGATTCAGTCGTCGCGATTAGCGAAATTCGTTCCCCAGTACGGAGCAGATAATCTATGACGGACTTGGAGAGCAGTCCTATTCACTCACCAAGACAAGAAAAAAATAAACCCAGCACAGCAGGAGGGTTGGTTGAAATCGGGGACGGTAAAATATGGTGAATTGAATGTTATGGTTGCTGGAAACGGCCAATGCCAATCAAACGGCTTCAGCTCCCAAAAAAGCAACCCCACAAAAATTTCCAGCCGTGCAATTTCGTATAGCCACTCAAAGTATTATGACGAGACAATGTTTGGCGCTGTAGGGGGCAGATCTGCGCTGCGGCCCTTGCGATGTGATCTGAAGCGGTGTGTGGGTGGGGTGCGGTGGGGGGAGTTATGTTGTTTTCAAAAACAACCTCGAGATGAAATAAAAAAATTAAAAAAAAACACCCTAGGCAGATCGATAGGATATAAAGTATTGATAGTCTGCCCGCTGGAACAGATGGGACGAAGACTTGACCCAGCGGTAATGAAACGCTGCAAGATCCTCAGGGGAATCCGTTTCAACGAGCAACCTGGGAATAAGGTTTGCGGTGAATGTTATTGAGCGGGGTGGATGTCGAGATGATGATGCTTCGGTGTTTCGCAGCTGATCTGGATGTGGAGGGAGGAGATTAGCAATCATGACCCAAACGACTCCTGCTTGCTTCTCCGCATGGCTAATTTCGGATACCGTGGAACTGATGGCATGGTACAGGAATAAAAGCACGGGGTGCAGGTAGGAAATATCCAAACAGAGCTGCCAAAAATCGATTATGGAGGGGTGGCGTGCGTAGGGCAGGCAGAGCAGGAGGGCATGAGGGCAGGAGGGCAGGAGGGCAGGAGGGCAGGAGGGCAGGAGGGTACAGGGCTGGCAGGGCAGGGCTGGCAGGGCAGAGTAAGATTGGGGATGCAGCAAAATAATATGAAGGGCAACTTGCTTACCACCACCAAGATTAAATGCCGTCCTCTCTGCGGCTCGTTTCTGGGCTGCCCTGCTCACAGCTGTAACTGTGTATTATCTGGGCCCGGCGAAACAAATCAATGCGGAGAGCTGTGGTAACGTAACGCTGGCGTCAGCCGGCCGGCTCCTTGCACAGCCGCCTCCGATATTCTTTTACTCCGCTGCTCCACGGAAATAGACGAGCTGACTGATCCAGCCTTTTTTCTTCTGCTATCCTCGGTGTCTCCGTCTAATATCCTGCTCGGCGAAATGAACCTTCGCTGCGTAGCCTGATTGCTGCCTTTCGACTGCCCTTCGTTCGTGGTGGTACTGCAACCTGTAACTTGCAAAGCCAATGGAACGCTTCAGTGGACTGCAATGTTGTCGGGAAGATAAAACGTCCGGACGTCCGAAAGAATAGAGATTGAGTATTTGAGAAAACTATCTGTATTTTTTTGCTCTGATGGCTATAACACCTTTGAAGCTGCCCTGGCCTGCGGAATTGAACCGAATGATTTAGCTGGCAGCTTGATCGGCCGGTTGTCCTGTTGGCGTGCGTGATTGTCGGTGGGATTGGGTCGTAAAGTCATACAGCTGCAGAAATCAAACATTCACACTCTCTGCGACTCCTTCTCGAGCTCCGTTTGTCAACAACGGCAGGAAGAGCAGTGGAATAAAAGGGAAAAAAAAAAAAAAAAAAGGGTGGATCAGGAGGGGAATAAGAAGCTCGTGAAAAGGTACGGAGCGACCGGGGGGTAGCTGAGGCGAACGGGTGTGAATCTCACGACGGGATCGCTCATAGGAAGTTAAGCACAGACGGGTCTCAGGTCATGGGCACCAGGAGAACTTGCCCCCGGAGGAGGGGAGGGGAGGGGGGGGTAGTGTGAGGAGGAGAGGGAGGGGCTAGTGAGTAGGTTGTGTGGCAGTGGTGGTGGTGCTGGCGGTTGGGGATGGACAGGTCCAGTGCTCGTCTGTGCTAACCTAGACGGCGGAGGGGTCAGTGTTGTGACGGGCGGTCAGTGATACCTATTGCCTCCCTGGACGCAGCGAAGGGGGCCGTTGGGAAGCAGATCGCGAGGCGTTAGAGTCAGTTACTGGTGCTTGTCGGTCAGGCAGGCAGAGAGGACCCTGGTGCAAGGAGCAAAGGCACTCGAATTCCTGTATTTTTACCAGCTAACTATTCGGATGTACATACGTATTTGCTGGCGGGCGACGGGTCGGCTCCACATGAAGTCAAGTTGCATCCTGCATACATTAGATCGTGCAAAAGCGTGGGAATATGCATGGGCGGACGCCCTGCTGTGGGCCTCACTAAGGCCCAACGAAGGTCCAGACGATTAGGCCCCCTTATGCTTAGTGGAGGCAAAAAGTAGGAGAACCTATCATGGGTCCCGAAGGCATCAAGATGGGGCAGAAAGCGTTTTTAGGTCCAATAGATCCTCCATTTGAAAATCGTTGTCGTGTACACTACCTATACCTTGCCCCTCCTGAATGTCACCCACATCATGATGGAGTTTAATTTCGATATGAAGATATAATTACTTATATATGCATGTAGCGTACCAGGAACACCACGTCCACATACAGACTGCATGCACAGGTAGGTATGCCAGCGCTGCTCATGTACCCCAATAGCACCAGTGTGACCCAGCCCACTGCACATATATTGCAGCAGCTATCAGGCCTCTTCTTCTCCTTCAAAGAGCATGCGCATGCGGAGAAAACAAACACTCTGATGATTGAATCATGCGAATCCTCCAAATCTATTTCACGACACAACCGGAACCAGCACATGCTAAGAATAAAACTCCTGCAACTTGCCTGGAATTACCCCACCAACTTGGTGCTAAAGTTGATTAAGGAGGATGTTGATGAGGAATATATATCTCTGCCTAGTTTCTATCATATGATCCATACTGTATCCCTCCTCTTTGTGAAATAGATCCTTGAAATATCAGCTTCTCCCCATTGAATCTCTTATCTTTGGCCTTTTCTTACTTGTTCAATATGCCTAGAAACATACCTACCAATCATATGTCCATCGCCTCACGCAACTACCGTATTCCAAATAGCCAACCCCTGCACTTGTGTCGTCACGCCGCGATCCCTCTCCACTTGCCCAACATTCCGATAGGTTAGTAAACCACGAGCTCTAGCTTTGCCATTGGTTACGTACTGGTTGGGGAAAATCAATACATAATGTGCGATTCAATACTCTTTTTTTCTCGCCTTGGTGTGGAGAGGGGACCCCTCTGCCCCTCACTCCAACCGTTCCATGTTTTAAGGCTTGCGCGATATCCCGTAACATACATAAATACGGGTGCCCCCATTTCCTTTGAATACGGATCCACTTTGCATAAACCATGAACCAATAAAGTTATCGTAGGTGACGGCTGCACTCACCAAAGATGAAATTAAACAAACTTCCGCAAAAATGAGAAACATTTGTGTAAAACAAAAAGGGGAAAGAAAATCCGTCGGGGATACGGTTTGTTGCTCCTTTCGCAGCAATATCCGCATCCGGCGGCGAGGTTTGATTGATTCCGACCTGTTCCCTGAAGACAGTTTTAGCTCCGTTGAAAGGATTGCTCAGTCAAGTTAGGTTGGCATCTGTATCCAAGCGTACTCCGTACCAAGCGGAGGTGATTTTTCTCCACCGTCCCCCGTGGTAGTCTCGTTGCACGCTCTGTGGAGCTTTCTGTTCGGCCCCAACACAGATATACATCTGATATGCTTTGCCCGTGAGTTATAAAGTTCAGCCCTCCCTGTGGTAAGACTCAAAAACGGATTCATCCCATAAGTATGCGATGTGATCACCGCAAGCACGATTCTAGGTTTGACGCAGAGAGGCAACTATTTCCGGAACCAGCATCTCCCGTGATCACTCGTTTCCCAATCCATCCCATGCTATGCTTACAATGTGAGCCAAGTGCCAGTGCTAAGCAATATTTGGTCACAATACCATGAGATCAACAGGGTTCAAGCATGAGCCAATATGAAGACGGGATAGTGTATGTATTATTTACCGGTACAGTATGGAGAACTCAAACTGGGACCCAAGTACGCCTTCTACGGTAAACATTCTCTCTCGTCCTGGTCAAAGGGTAGGTATTTTGTTTCATCGGAAATTTCCCGTCGCCAGGACGGTGGTACGGTACCGCCTCAAAGCAACAATCTCAAGTCCAAAAGCCGTCTAGTTATCCCATTCTTCATCTCAATTGAGATTAAGCAATGACTAAATCCAATATCAACTCATTTGGATAATTAAATATCCAATTTCAGCGGAAAACTTGTCCAAGAGCGGTGTAGGTGGAGATTTGATTGATCCCGAATACAAGGGCGAGCTTGCCGAGAAAATACGCATGAAATCTCAGGGAAGAGCACGACGGGGATGTAAGACATCATGTTGCGTTCGTCGGCTCGTTCCTTACGTTTGCTAAGAAAGTCTGGACCATTATTAGCTATTACCATGGCAAGGGGCTCACGATATACCTATTTGGGGTTCTGAAGTGGGAGTATTGGACAGCGCATGTGCTTCGGTTTGCACCTTCCCCCCTTTTCAGTCAACTAGTTAAACTGGATGGAATTGCTCCCAAAGGGCATCGTAGGCGAATGGCATAGGTACATATGTATCCTGTACGATACGAACGCAGCTGCTGCATTCCGACATCTGACATTAGAGTACCTATACCATGTACTGCATCGATCCATGTAGGCTCTGAAAAAATTGTTTAGAGCTCGAGTCACCATGCGAACTATAACTCCTGTCACATCGCAGAATATCAGATGGATTCGAAACGTTTTTTTGCCTTACTTAGTAATAGTAGCCGCTGCCTGTGGCGAGCGCAGGGACGCGCCTCGAGAACCCTTTCCTTTTGTCCAGGTCCCCTAACAACGCCAAGCTAGTGTTCTTGCTGAGGGCATTCCTAGGATCCAGGTTCACGAATATTTGGATACCTAAACTTTTGGCTCTCGCTGCCTCTAATCCTCTTTCAGATGAATACCCTGGTCGATTGGGAAATTAAAGCTGAGCTGGCAAATCAGCATATTGGATTCCATACCGCCTATGAGCCAGTTCCCTAACTAACAGCGAGATTGATTTCTTTTGTTACCACTCAACTGGAAGTGTTTGCTTCACGTGCGATGGCACGATGGGCCCGCACGCCTATCATAAGCCCCCAGGAAACCTCTATCTAGTTGGTGGATCATCGGCAATGTATCGATAATGCGTGTGCAATGTGATAATAGCAGCAGGTGATGAACCATTCTGCGGGGTGATGGCCTTCAGACAGTTTCCTTGCGATAAAGTTGGAATTACTCCTTTTAGGAACTTGTTGCCGGGGGAGGTTGGGTTTTCTGATGTGTTGTCCAGTCGCGACAGATGTTTGCGATAAGTCCATATAACAGATGAACCTGTCCAGGATTTGGATGTAGGGCAGGAGGCGTCCTGTGTCGTTGAATAGGAACCTCTGACTAACTGAGAACATACTATTGCCGAATACAGACAATAATAGCATTGTATAGGACATATGTACTTACATAGCTATTACATGAATAGAGCTATGCCAGTAGGTAGGTAGGTATAAGATGCCTATGTATGTAAAGGCGATCGTGATTGCTCGGCTGGGCTAAAACATTGCTGAGATTGGCGGCAGGAATTTCTGGAGCAGTTTTGCGGATGCAGCTTTTGGTCTACTTTTTTGGTTCCTGATCCTCAGCCTCCATCTAGTTAGCACATTCTTAGTCCATTGTGCATATTAACTCATTTCAGTTACCTATCCCATTTGGTATATAGGATGTACTTATGTACGTTAATATTGACACGTCAGGATGTGGTAAAACCTTCAGGTGAACCTCATCCCCGAATCCACGGTACTGGATACCGAAAAAGCGGGTATCCGGGGGGTTCCATCTGATGTTTCATGCAGTTGTTTCAATTGTGCATTAAAAGTAATCGTTGGGTATAGTGGTATTAAAAAATTTGAATTATGGTTGTGGTCTTCCAGTCTGCGTTCAGAGGGACTGATACTGTACAGGTGAACGCATAGTCGACCGCCACAGGCAAAAAAAATTATAGGATTCTGAATACCTCCAATCCCATAGCTGCGGAAGAAATCCCAGTCTGACGTCTGACGTCTGACTTCGACAGTATCCGTGCCTGCACAGGTGTGGTAGAAGCGCAGCATATTTATTCCAATCATTCTGGGGTGATGCTTATCCTGTTATAGACCAGGGAGCATACACAAGAAAAGCTTTACAATACAGCTGACTGGAGCTCTGAGTTCTGAAGCATGTATAACTGAGTTGTCCTTCCTTCCCTCTGCAGCGTACGTAAGGCAGGCTTTATCGTAGCTTGCTTGTAGGCGAAGCTTATGCGGTACACGTGCCTAGTCGTCCCGTATCAGATCCTCCTCAGTGATCAGCCTCAATGGTTCTCTATCAAGCCTCTACGCTGCCACGTAGGTTCGGTAATGATGCAAACCGGCCGCTAAAGTTAGATATCGAAGTGCATGCATTGAGTATGGTATATCGTCATCGAGACTGTATCTTCGACAGTTTTGAGCTCGTATTCGTCGTGCTGGTTGATATCGACAACAATGCTGCAGGATTGCTGGTGAGGCAAGTGGTGGCGTAACGAAGTTTACCTGTCTGATGCTTGGCCAACATCTAAGTCAATCTGGGTGGTCTTGGCTGTGCTTGTCATCGTAGGATTCAGTATATGTATAGACATGTATACTTATTGGAGGACGGTATATAGGGTGAAAAAACTCGTTGTGCAGTGAGAAGGAAAAGTTTGGACCCACTAGAGAGTTCAGACAAGGTTGGCATAGCACTCAGCGGGAGTAACGATCTTTGGCGGCTGTTGCAACAAGAATACCTTTGATAGTGGTTTGGGTGGAAAGAATTGTCTGAGTCACGTTGAAGTAGCCTGGCAGCATGTGTCGTCGGTGGTGAGGAGGAGCGTGAAGACAATAGTCATGTGATATCAAAACCGTATTAAGTTTGAGGGCAATGGCATTGTAAACTTCATTAAAAGCGCTTATAGTAGTATGGCCAGAGAATAGGTATTGTTCCAATTGGAAAGTGTCTAATAGACTACCGTACCTCATTCATTATCTCCCAAATTACTTTAACCAGGCTATCTCATTCTCCCCCCCTATACTATCATTCACCTTGAGCAAAATAAAATGAGGATAATGGTACAACTCAACGAACCAGTCTCGTCTCAACTAAGAAATTGTATATACCCCGGCTCTGATTGTTTTAGATGCTCCACCGAAAAAAAGTACGAGGCGCCCATCGGGGTGGCAATAAAGCCATAATTACGCTACCGAGCATTCAGGCTTCAATTCATATTCTGGCCAGATGCGTGACCAATAACTAATTTTGATTGTTCTTTTTTCTTTTTTTTTCTTGTGATATCAGTTGTGCATGTGCAAACGAGGACTTGGGAGGACGACAAAGATATTTTGCGAGATGGGCCGTTGCTACTATTAAAGTCTCTTGAGTCTATTTGATCCTCCGTCAACCACAGCTGAGCCTCAGCAGTCTCTGACATAACTGTCTGTGTTCCTTTGTGTTAGCAGTAAGCCCCTTTATAACTAGGATTCCATACGGTGATCGCGGTGACTCATAAGGGACGTTCCGCCCCCGGCAGAAAGCTGGTTGAGGGTAATTAACAACTGGAACAGAGGAAAAAGCTATCGAACATATTTCCAAAAACCAACCGGCGCCCAAACTTCCAGCAGGTGCGTACTGGCGCTTTTGGATAGACTCCAAGGGCCTCGCTTTGGTGGAAGGAAAGGCGGGAGCGGGGGCAGGCGAATAAGCTGCATGGGAACCAACATGCCTTCACTAACTCATCAATTGCAGAACTTCACACACTCTCTTCAGGCGAGAGTGCTCAACTGGGTAGGTGTAGCGCGGTGCCACTATGAATTGTTAGGATGTCCAGAGTCCCTGGGGACCTTGGATGTGATAATTGTACCCCAACCCATACTGACGTGAGTTTGAGCATTTAGCGATAGGGCTTAGGGTGCAAGGGCACACTCACTCGCATTAGGTGGGGTACTATATTAGGTTGCTCAAAACCATGATTACTAGCTGGTGCATATCTATTCCCCGTCTGGGGGGACAGGGGATTATAAATGTGATTGATATGGAATCCCCTGGAGATGGGGCCTCGACAAGCCGATCGGGAGAGAAGAAGAGGATGGAGAACGATGGGACGCAGTAGGGGCCTTCTCCAGCTATATGTGTACTTAGCAGCACGGATTGGCAGGTTAACTTGCCTGAACCCTTTGAATCTACCCTGGATTTCCAGGTGGCTCGTCATGGCCCCATTGATTGGGAAAAAAGAGTTTTTTTAGTTTTTAAAAAGGACGCCCAATGTGCTATGACGGACTATGGACTATGGACTACGGACTGGGGCTCTGGCGGGGCAAGGGCTAGGAAAGGAAGCAGAAACGGTATCGTATCAACTGGATAGAGAATGGGAGAGAGCCGAGTGGAGAGAGAAGAGTGAATGATGGAGGGGATGGTTCACAAAGAATCAGTCTCGCGGTGGAACTGGGGATAAGCCTCATAACCAGGGAGGGAGAAGCGAGGACAAGAGATTGGGGGTGGAGAAAGCCGACAAGCGGGTGTGTGTACTTATTCTGGTTAGTATCGATAATAGGTCGAATCGCTGTGGTATGGGAGTCATTATTGCTCTACTCCAGCTCCTGCAGAAAAGGCAGGACGTTGGGGGGGAGTGTGATGTGATGAGGGGGGTGGCGTGGTTGTGAAATTTACAGGAACAGGTTTACTGTATCATTTCCAAGGGAATGTATGTATATTCAGCTAGCTGATAATGATATGCTTCAAATTTACTATATCCCTATATCTGGTTTCTTATATGTACATGTCGATTCCGGGGAGAGCTCAATAAGTAACCATGTGAAGTAGAAGAACACATCATTGCCCAATCAGTCAAAGATTGTTGAACTGGGTCATTCATGGATAGATAGACCTTGACTTGGGTAGCCAGTCAGTTGGTAGAGCTGGTCATGAATGTACCAGGCTCTTCATGAAAAGCCGGAACATATATAAGTCTCAGAACAGAACGATCCTAATCTGAAGATCCCTTTGAGATATAAAATGTTTGACTAAGCTAGTTTCAATAGATGGTAAAAGAAGTCACTAACAAATTTTTGTATTTTCCAAAACCTCAAAATTGCGAACAAACGAAATTCGTTATAATTGATATTCGCCGCCTACACTTATCGCTTAACACAGCTCCTCCAGTCCCCTCATTCCGATTTCCACTCTCCGCACTACAACAGATTCAGGAACCAAATGAGTCTTCGCCTACCACTTATGACATGCTAAACGAACAACGCATAGATCTTCTTTAGGACAGAGTCCCTTCTCCCCGTTCCTAGAAAGAGCTCACTGCAGGAATCTGTTCTCAAAACCCCTAGCTTCCTCAAAGACTCAAATTCAACCGTCTTTTTTGTCCCATCAGATATTGTGAATTTTTCATCCCTCTTCCCAAGAGATTCGCACACAACCCAGTTGTAGGAGTTATCCGGATATGTGGTGACAAGGGTATATCGTCCGCAGATGGACATTTCAATCGGTTCCTGATGCAGATATGGGTAATAGAAGGTGAAGATCTCGCTTCCAATATTGATCTCATATTCATTTAGTATCCTTGTTTGCCATAGGCGAACATCAGAGATAGCCCATATGTTGGACACCAATAGGTGTTCGGGTTTCTGGGCTTGCAGGTGGTGCGCCTGATTCTCTGGGGATACCGCCACAGTGTGGTCATATGTAAGGTTACGATCTGGCCACTCCATCAGTTGTCTCCATGTCGGGAACCATTGGCAATCGTCATGACCTCGGTTCCCAGGTTCGTGCGGGAAGTCAAATAAGATCTCAATCTTGCGCTCAAAAGGAAGCACATGGAAACATCTGGCCCAAGCATCTTCATCACTGATACCCGCATCGTATGTTGGCAATTGAGTTGTTCGGAGGAGGTAAAACAGTCCAGCTACTTTGTCGATAGGTTGTGTTGCATGGCGCTTAGCCATCTGCTGTACAAGCTCGTAGACACTACAGCCACTCTGACTATCTGCTTGAGCAGCAAGCTTAACAATAGGATGAAGGGCTTGTCTCAAAGTGGTGGCCTTTCCACCGACTATGCTCTCGGTGTTCAGAATTGTATGCGTACTGGCCTTGTGCAATATTCCTGCGTTGTATGTGGTGTTTTCACTCCTGATTTCTTGCAGGGTCCAGGCTCGGCGCAACCAGTGTCGTGGGTTGTCCCAACCGTTTGTTCTGAAGGCCTGTCCAAGGCCATTGAAGTAACGTGCAATCCCTACTGCTGCACGGTATATGTTTCCAATTGTTGGAACATCCAGCTTCCATTCATCTACTTTGGTGTCATCATTTGATGTGGATTGCTGGCGAAGGCATAAGACATCAAGCCACACGTACTCTGCACCCTTGCTGAGCAGTTCTCTTCGCACACCATGTTCTAGGTCGAGCCCATGAGGCAATGGTGTAGGCCACTGATACTGATTAATAGATGTCTTGACGGTGAACATCTCATTAGTCCAACTATGCGTGATAGCCCAGAAGGGAGGGGACGCTTTCTCTAGATCCATTATAACGTTAACCTTGCCAGACAGATATTCTCGTGTCAGGACCTCTGAGTGAAGCATCCGGAATTCTACCACCCGATTACTCTTCAGATCCCAGATCCGACGTGGCATGATACGATAGGGTGATCTTATGAGCGCTTGTCCAGTTTCATCCGTGTAAATTGCGGTTTCTCTTAATTCATCAATTTGCTTTGCAATTTTTACCCACTGGCCCCTGTGGACCGCGACATTGAAGCCTGGGTCGTTGAAGTTCTTCCATGCCACACGGGCTGCGGCATATGCTAACCCCAGGTCATAGCCCTGGTTAACCAAATATCGGACATCATTCCGAATCCATACCTGCGGCCAGTCAGCAAGGAATAATAAGCACACATTTCTAGGTCGAGCCCGACCTGAAGACGCTCAGCCGCCTTCTTATCGACCCCTACAAGAGCCACAAGTGCCTTCTTAACGACTTCCTCATCAACAGCCTTACAGGGAACGTCGGCCTGCGCTGGAGTAAGGTTACCATCCCAAGTGTATGTCTGGTACACGTTGGTGATAGTTTCAATATAGTCATGAGCAGTGGAGATAGAGGTAGTTTCAGAGGACATGGCTATAGCTGGCCAAGAGCTTCTGAACGGCATTGGAAAAGGAGGCCAAGGCATAGTGTCTCTTTTTTGGATAGGGTCATTCTTGCTCTTTGATAGCAGTGCAACAGTTTCTTTATCGGCTTTACCAGCACGAGCTGCGTCCAAGGCCGTCGGATATTCGCCTGTAATAGTCTCATACTCGCCACCAACATGAATAGCATCAGCTCCAGCAGCCAGCAGGAGTGAGACTAGTTGCTTGTCGCCCTCGTATGCCGCCTGGCCCAATAAAGACCCATACATAGAGCCAACGATGTTGATATCGGCTCCATGGTCTAGCAGTAGCTTGATGTTCCGCGATACAGATGTATCTGCGTCGGTCGTCACGGCTGCGGCAAAGGCGGCACCAAGCGCAGTTCCATACTGACCACCTATGGCGTTGATATCGGTTCCTGGATGTTTTAACAGCTTTAGCATAATTTCTCCGTGGCCACTGTATGAAGCTGCGGCCAATGCAGTTCCGTAGTATCCGCTGACAATGTTGGGATTTGCTCCACACTCTAGTAGTAGCGAGACAACAGTCGTTTTACCCTGCAAGGCAGCCGCAGCCAATGCAGTTCCATATTGACCGGTACCACTGGCAGCATTCGGATTTGCTCTCCAGGCTATCAGTAGCGACACAATATCTTCATGTCCATGATACGCAGCTGTAATTAATGCAGTGCCATACTTGCCACCTACCATGTTGACAATTGCACCTCGATTCAACAATATCGATACCGTGTCTTGCTTTCCAGAAGCTGTAGCTGCACTCAAAGCAGACCCATAGTCGCCACCTGTAATGTTGACATTTGCTCCTCGATCCAGGAGTTGTGATACAATTTCCTTATGTCCCTGATACGCAGCATTACCTAATGCCGAACCACAGTTCCCACCTGTGCTGTTGATATCTACTCCTCGATCCAGCAGTAGAGCTACAATTTGCTTATTGTTCCCAGATGCGGCTAAGCCTAATACAGATCCATATTTGCCGTCCGTGATGTTGACATCTGCTCCTCGATCGAGCAGCAGTGATACAATTTCCTCATATCCCCGATATGCAGCTGTACCTAATGCGGACCCATGGTCGCCACCTGTGATGTTGACATCTGCTCCTCGATCGAGCAGCAGTGATACCATTTCCTCATTTCCCCGATATGCAGCTGCACCTAATGCGGGCCCATGGTCGCCAGCTGTGATGTTGACATCTGCTCCTCGGTCCAGCAGTAGTAACAGAATTCCCGTATTTCCCGTATATGCAGCTGCACCTAATGCTGACCCATAGCTGCCACCTGTGATGTTGACGTCCGCTCCTCGATCCAGCAATAGTGATACAATTCCCTTATATCCCCAAAATGCAGCTGTACCTAATGCAGACCCAAAGCCGGGTCTTGTGCAATTGGCATTCACTTTTTTGACATCAAGCAACTGCAATACCTCTCGGATATTGCCATTGTGTGCAGCATTAATCAAATCCTCTGCACTCATCTTGCCAGTGCAGTCTCCCGGGCCCGTGTGCGTCCGGCACAGTTCAGGAATTGCCGTGCGGGGGTGTTTTGAATCGACTGATATATGTATACCTAGCTACCAGTGAGAATAAGCATGTGCGTTTTGCCTGCTTGGAGATTTAATACTTGCTTATTGAATTGTGCTTAGGATAGATGTCTGTATGAGAATGTGAATTCGAATAGTTGGAGATGAAGGTTATGTTTGCATGACACTGGAGGGTGTCGCAGTTGTCTGGGCTGATCCCGCATTAAGAGTCACGTGTTCAGTTATCAAGATGCAGCCACATTTATTATTACAGAAGGTAGCGGTGAAACTAACTCGGGTGGTGAGATGCCTATCGATCTGTAGTCTGGTTAATCGATCTGGGGAACAAAAAGGAATCAAAACGGTAGTAGGGCTTGCGAACGTCCTACACTAATTAATTGTGACCATATTGAATAGAAAAATACCCTGGCCGCTACAACAATCACGTCGATTTGTCAATGACTGAACGATACATCCATTGTGCGCAGACCGACAATTTCTAGTCGGAGAAGGAGGAGGAGGAGGAGGAAGTATTTTTCGCTAGTGCTGTGCAAATACCACTAGGGGAGTATTGTTGTTGGCTATTCATTCCATCAGGCTCCAGTTCACTAAGCACATTCCCTCTACCACTATTCTACGACGAAGGTGTCGTCGGAAGTAGTTTTGCGGGCATTGGGGGTGGACACAGTATGGTAAGTTATTGTGTGACCATTGGCTTTTTCTAATCTTGGACAGGGCAGCTATTGACAACGGCACTCAGCGGCAGCAGCTATTTGGGCAACAGGGTATGTATGAGCAGCGGGAGTACATACGGTATTAGCAGGAGCAGCAGGCAAGTATGTATTAGGAGTCTTAAGTCTGTGTTGTTAGACACCATATCGTAGAAGTTTGCGATACCTATTAGGTTAACCGCCTAGCAGTTAAACTGATCCTGGAAGGGAACGCAATTTCAGAGCTGCGGGATTTCTGCTAAATCACGGCTGAATTGCTCAAGGGATTGCTAATGAGAGGCAGATACTAAGGGGGGTATTGTATCAATCAACTCCCGAGACCTGCGGAATCTGCGACAGTAGGTAACTACCCTCTTCTCATGACCTCTACAACCAACCCCTCCTCCGCGAGCACCTCCAGGACTACCCTCTCCTCCAGACCACCCTCCCCTCCGTAACCCCCCCCTCATCCGCCAGCACTGAAAGGTCCCTTTACTGGGACCGAATTTGAAAAAAAAACCGAGTGATCAAACCAAAACCCAGCACTGGGTTGATCACTCGGTTATTCCACCCTTTATTGTACTAGCACAATAGGCCAATTTTATGATTTTAGTTCTAAGGTAATGGCAACTACTAAGTGAAATTGATTTAAGCTCCTATACAAGGAGTGTAAGGTAGGTAATTAGAACGCAGTATGGGAATTCTTGTGGCATAGTACTAGAACAATTGCACAATAAATCAGATGGTACTTGCCGCTTTTAGAAGCTAGAAATCTTTCTTATAGTTGTACAGTCAGTAGACTCATGCCAAGACCCTTCTGCTAAGGTTCACCACCCCTAGAGAACTAAAGCTAACATCATAGTTCATTCATTGGCACTTTGCAAGGTGGGTCGAATTACATACAACCCCAGGACACAAAGAAAGACCGATGCTCATTTTATTTATACATACAGATCCATACATACAGTACATCTGTTACCTCTTTTTTTTCTGGTTCACTGTTAAATAACGTGCCTGCATATGCTTACAGGCAAGCCTCTATAATAACATACTCTATATATGCATGGGCAGCCGGCCCGAGTTTGGGACTATGGCGAAAATAGCGTAACTCTACAGTATAATAGTATGCATAGAATTTTACCGGTCCAAGTGCTAACAAATTACCCTGTATACCTACGATGGTGGCATGGGGGCGGGGGGCGGACCCAACTTATGAAAATTTGCAGAGTGCGGAGATTTGTACTTTGATTTCTACATTTACAATGGATACATCTATCACTTCAATTGCGATCGAACCAGGCCTGCTCGAACAACACAGAGTAGACCAAAATCACTCCGCCGTCGAGAGCTGGATGCAACAGACAGTGAGCGCTTCCAGTTGTTTTCGCAAGCACAAGGAACATCCAAAGGCAACACAGCAGGAGTTGGCACAGTGGTTTAGCGTTAAGTTCAAGAAACAAATTAATCAATCCACTGTATCTCGTATGCTTTATTTGTCTAGAAGTCTGAAGCGTACTGTAATGCTAATATGAGCTTAGGGATTTGAAAAAGATTTTGAGATGAGCCAGCACTTCTGGAAGTAGCAGAAATGTTGTTAACAAGCGACACCAAGCGAGTTCGGCGAGTTCAACATCCAGAGTTGGACAGAGTCCTATATGGCTGGTTTCTACGGTTTGAGAAGCAAGTTCCAATGAGTAGTGATCTTATTAAAGGAAAAGCGGCAATTATCTAGCAACAGTCTAGCTCTATATCCAACAACAAGGGATCCGGGGATGTTCAGTCTTGCATTTGAGGCGGTAGTTGAGACTGCCATTGCGGTACAGCAAGATCTCCATAATCTTGAGCGCCGCTTGGCTGCTCTGCAGCTTCGGAAACCACAACGGCAAACTCCAATCACATCTTATTTTCAATCTAGCGTAGTTAGTCGAGGTAGCGGAAGTATTGGGGGTAGCGGGGGCAGTGGAAGTAGCGGGGCAGCAGGGGCAACAAGGGGAGCGGGGGCAGTTCAGGGCTGATGTGTAGCTAGCTTTCATAAATTGGACATTATATTACTATGCTCACGTGATACAACACAAAACCTTTATAAATGCATAACTCTTCTAATAGCATAATTACCTCCGGTCCCGACGTTATGCTATTATAGAGGTTTGCCTATAAGGCAAGTTAGTCTGCCAGGTTCGGCACCTATATACCGTAACATAAACTCGAGTGCCAACTGGCGAAAGCAAATATAAAGAACAGAACGATAAACTCGAAGGCCCACTGGCTGAAAATATACCAGCGCAAGACTCAAAAGGGTCGGAGCTTCCATGCTGTCATTAACAGGGCGCTTGCCAGACGACCCCAAGGGGCCTGACTCAGGCCCGACCCAAAACAGAAGAAACTAAATAGTAAAGCAAAACTAAAGTGCCGTTGGCAAGGAATTACGAAATCTGAGCAAATTCAAGTATCAAATGCAACTCATACCGCCACATCCCCCTTCCCGGCAAATTGGCGATAAAGGAAGCTGAAGAAGGCCTCTACTGCGTCCCATTCCTCTCTGTCCGCCTCTTGGATCCAGATGGGGCGGTCGAGGTCTTCCCAGTTATTGATGCTGCCTAGAGCTGCCCTATGTTCGTTGAACTTTGGGCAATCGAGAATGATGTGTCGGCCATCTTGTGTGTGGAAGCCGAAATGGATTCCTCCTATGGGCGCTTTAAGGGAGACTTGCCTCGAAGCTGAAGCGAAGGCCGCCAGCTAGTGGCTCTTTCGTTACCTCTGATGATTTGATCCTGCTGTGTGAGGGAGCCTAGGATATTGATGTGTCATGCTGGTTGGAGTCGCGCTCAGAGAGGATGTTAGGGAGCTGTGTCTCGATGCTATCCTGGCTGGGGCGCCGCGGGAGATCTTGATCGCTGGGGAGATGGCGCTGAGTCCGAGAGAATCGCGAGCATCGGTGAGTCTGCGTGTGCTTTGAGGACGAGGACCGTGGCTTGTCTCTCAGCGTCTGCAACTGTGGACACTAGGCCTGTCTCGGGACCACTGTCCCTGCCTACGACTCCTACCCATTTGCAATGGTCCAACCAACCTAGTCGCTCAACAGCAACCTAATTCCAAAAATATTTATGCTTCTCAATCCACCTTCTTACAATCCTGGCTTAGGGGATGCGTGTCTGTAGGCACTCCCAAACGACATACTCTCTCACTGCTCTTCCTCCGAAAAGGCAGCTTTCCGGTGCTGGTGGCTGCTTCCCCAATTCCGTACTGGTTTCGGTTGGTGTATCACCGGTCCAGGTGTTGCTTTTCGCGGGGATATTGACTTGACCTGCAACGGCAGGGGTGGGCAAGTCTCGGTCGCTTTTTTTATTTTTTATTTTTTATTTTTTATTTTTTATTTTTATTTATTTTTTATTTTAAAATACTCATTACTCCTATGGTACTATGTAGCTGTAAGAAATACTCGGCCAACGCTAAACGAAGCTGAACTCACTCATGTCACGTTAGTGTTAACATATGTATTGTGTGCACGCTCATATCAACATATGTACAACTCATGTGTGTATCATGAGTAAGTCGACATATGTACAGTATAACTCATGTTCAGATAATACCTAGGTGTTGAGGAATGGATTAGTGACTACTCATGTGAAGCGATGGTAGACCTCACGTATATAAACCGCTGGGAAATTTCGAAAGCCAGTGGTGGATCAGTATGCCAGTATGCAAGCAAAGACAACGAGACCTAGATACTTATTATATCTACCAAATCACATCTTTTGACCTGCGCTCAACACTAGCATCTGTGGTTGTCCTGGAATTTGAGTGCTCGTTGTCGAGGGAGTGTGCATAGAGGGCTTGGTACTAGAGAAGTTTAAAATAGATTAGTCGAGACAAAACTCTTGTAGGATAACCTTAAGGAAGCTGTTATGACGAAAGGGAATATCTCATCTTTTGTTAGAATGCAGTACATGTCACATGCCTTTCACATGTCATTCAAAGCGCGCACACATATATGGCGTGCTCCATAACATATATATATGGCGTGCTCCATAACATATATGGCGTGCTCCATGACATATATGGCGTGCTGCACATATATGTCCTCCGTGCCTACCAGACTAATGTTCCTCCATATGTCGTTTCATATGAACTCATATGACTTCAGATGTTTGTCCATACAAGTATATATCTTGTTCATTCCTACTTTATAGAGGGTAGAGAATAATAGCTAATATACGTCCAATTACATATGCAGACGGCGAACTCTTACCAAGGCACCCGCCAATTTTATTTGCAATGTCAAAATTCCCTCTTTTCAAATGCTCGCTCTTCTAAAGCATTTGAACTTATTCATAGCGATTTGAGCGGAAAATAGCCTACACCATCATACAGCGATTCTTTCTATTATATCACGAACAAGGAATACGTCACATGAGAACACCCCTTATTCCCATAAATCCAATGGGGTTGCAGAACGGTATAACGGTAAATTCAGACAATGGTAAGAGGCATGCTCACCTCCATATCCGACAAGAGACTATGGGCAGAAGCATGCGCAACTGCCGTTTATTCAAAGAACTGCCTTCCACATACCCATTTGCAAGGAAAACTCCCTATGAAGCCCTCAATAAGGCAAAACTATCAATTAAGACAATTGCAACCTTTCGGACAGCAATGCTTTGCACACATCTACGAGGAAAACAGACCTAGTGGCAGCAAGCTTTTTCCAAGGACAGAAAGTGCAATATTTGTTGGCTATACGGATAGTACCTCCATATATAGAATACAACTAAACAACAAGCGCATTAAGACCATCAAAACCGATCCTTTCTTCTTTATACCCACGAGCGAAAATTATACCCACAAGCATGAGCACGAGCTCATCAGCAAGCCTTCCAGCGAGTATACCTCTGATACCGTAAGACGGTGTGGAAATAACACATACTTTTTTTTTACCCCCATATACATAAACAATGGCCCTAACGAAACAGAAACCGGGAAACATCAAGACGATAGTACCCCGCGCCCTACTGGTCCTTGCTAGAGGATTGAAGGCAAGAGCAGTTACCAAAAAGAGAAGGGTGAATCGAGGGCGTAAGAACTCCAGATCTCAATACCATTTCATCTTGAACTTGGAATGCTAAGTTTGCTGTTATTGCTGTTAGTGGCTATAGTCAGACAAATCCAAAGACAACAGACTAGCACTCAATTAATCATTTCGAAGACTGCGTTCCGACGGTTATATCGAGAGATTGTACAAGATGTCAACAAAGAATACAACACGAAAGCTCGAGCACCATTAGCTCGAAGTATGACTTAAGACCGAGAAAAAAGGCCAGAATAGCTCAAGATTTGCCTTCGATCAGCCAACTCAGCCGTCCGATCCCACCCAGCTACCTACAGCAATTCAATATGAGCTTTGCTTGCAGCCAACATAACCCACCAACGAACCTAAAACGTTACTTGGAAGCAACAACGGGGCCCGAAGCCCCCAAATAGTTCGCGGCAATGCAGGCGGAACTGCAAGCATTGGCGGACCAAAACGTTTGGGATATAGCGCCTAAACCCTCAAACAGCAATATCGTCGGCTGCAAATGGGTATATAAAATAAAAAGGCATGCAGCTGGCAATGTCATCCGCTATAAGACAAGGCTGGTGGCACAAGGTTTCTCACAACCACCCGGTACGGATTTCGATGAGGTTTTCGCCACAGTGGTCAGATATGACTCACTCCGCTTGCTTATCGCCATATCTATATGCTCAAACTGGCCAAAGCCAGATCAGCTTGACATTAAAGGCGCATTTTTGTATGGCTATCTCAACGAAAAAAGTATATATGCGTCTTCCTCCAGGTCATCATCAATCTGACTCCTGCACTCGACTGAAGAGATCTATATATGGACTTAAGCAAAGTCCAAGAGTGGTATGAAAGGTTTTTTTTTTAAAATTCTTTTATTAAATACTCATTACTCACATGTGGCCCTGCCGGGTGGGGATAAATACACAAAACGAACTAAACTTTACGAGCCACGTGACTGCTTTCCACATGGCAACCATATACCTACAGAGACTTGATTCTATTATTTGGGATATCATCACCGGAAATATGTCAGCTATCATCCTATCACACGCGAAGTCGCAGAGGGGGAGCTTCAGACTAAGTTTCAGGAAATGATGAGTAGTGAGACTACGGTAAATACAACAGTTTAGGGAGCAATAAAGTCAAATCGTTCGCGGTAAGAATCAGTGGAAGTTTCTGAAGGAATCGCACGATTAGCCGACAATGCGGGGAAAAGTCGGAGCCTTGGCTGCGGCTCAGTCAGTACTAATAGAACAAGCTACAGAAGCAGAGCTACTAGTATGGGTTGTGTCAGGAGAAGATGCAAGGGACGAGTTGATGATGGAAGAGTTGAACAAGTTTGGGGGGTATACCAAACGTCGGTCAAAAGGCGCCAAAATTACAATCTATCGACAAAAATTTTTGGGGGCCAAATTGGATGGCGCTATTGAAAGATCTCCACCCACCTTGGCCTTCCGTTGAATTTGCTTGATAATTCTCCCTTGCTACTGTATTTTGACCAAGGAATGGACCTAGTTGTCGATATTCCGCCTTAACTTATAATCGAGATAGAAGATTGAAAAAGCACCTCACGAACACAAAAGGACGATTGGCTCATGGTAGAGGATATCAGGTGGGTTCTTCAAGATCAAGATTTACCGCCGGTCTTACCTGCGGAACAAAAGAAGTACCGTCCGGTATATGTGGCCATGATTAAGTCTGTAGCCGAGTCAACAATGAGGTATGGAAGGTTGACTCGCTTTCTCATACCCCTCGGCTACACAGTGATCAATTTTGACCCCTGTGTCTTAATTCATTCTAGTCACAATATCATCATTGCCATATATGTCGATGATATCACCACACTTGGAGCCAGTCTACTTGGACAGGAACTAAAAGCATCACCTAACAGAGAATTCGACCTCAGTGATATGGGTTCTCTAAATTGGTTACTTGGCATACGAATAGAATGGCAGCAGAATTCGATTACCTTGTCACAACATACATACATAATTATATGCGTATTCTATGGCATTGTAATTTTCGGGAATCCATGCAGGGGCGTCCTTTGGGTTAGGTGATCTCACAAGGCATTGCTGTGGGATAGGGCAAGCAGGTGTGCGTGATGACACCGGACGGACACCACTGTCATGGGCAGCTGGGAATGAGCATGAGGCTGTACTGCGGCTGCTGCTTGAACGGAATGATATGGATGTTGATGCAAAGTATGACAATGGCCAGTCACCACTGTTATGGGCAGCTGAGAATGGACATGAGGCTGTAGTGCGGCTGCTGCTTGAACAGAATGATGTGAATATTGATGCAAAGGCTGAAGATGGCTGGACACCACTGTCATTGGCAGCTGGGAATGGACATGAGCTGTAGTGCGGCTACGGCGTGAATGGAATGATGTAATGTTGATGCAAAGGATGAAGCTGGCCAGACACCACTGTCATGAGCAGCTGGAATGGACATGAGCTGTAGTGCGGCTACGGCTGAATGGAATGGTGTAATGTTGATGCAAAGGATGAAGCTGGCCGGGCACCACTGTCATGAGCAGCTGGAATGGAGATGAGGCTGTAGTGCGGCTGCTACTTGAACGGAATGATGTGTGCATGTTGATGCAATTGCTGAAGATGGCCAGTCACCACTATCATGGACAGCTGGGAATGGACATGAGGCTGTAGGTAGTGCGTACGCCTGGCACGAGCCGAGCCACGAGCCCGAGCCGGCTCGAGCCCAAGGTTACACAGGCTCGAGCCGGCTCGAGTCCAAGGTCACACAAGCTCGAGCGCAGGCTCGAGCCCGGAGGTCGTTGTAACCGCGAAATACCGAAGGTACCCGGTGAGTGGAAATCTTCAAAATGCGTTGCAGTTCCACCCTTTCCTCTTTTTTTTTTTTCTCAATAACACAACCTCCTCCGGCAGTCCTGGAGTTCATTTCCTCCCTTCAAAATTTACAACTATAATCGCTCCATTTCCGACATAACCAAACACGCCTACCAACACAAGAGGAGGAAACTGCACAAATTGATGAAATCACCGCTGTATCTCGCTATGGTTGAAACCTACCATTTGCTCGGTTACGACAATATTGCAGTCCTATGTATCGTCCGATTTCGCAGCCGACTTTAGGTGGACGATGAAGGTTGAAATTGATTCTGTCCATTTCCACGTCTGTTTATATCTGTATCTTCCATATTTCTGCGTCTTTGATTTTTTCCATGACCTATACAGATATGTAGCGTACGCAGTTATCTATTTACTCTTGCAATTCTCGCGAGCCGGCTCGAGCCCGTATGCGAGCCTACAAATAGATGGCAGCAGAATTCGGTTACCTTATCATAAGAAGCATACATACCGTAATAATTCGCAAGTAAGACAGTATCACTCGGCAGGACAGTATTAGTGTAAGACAGGGGTATAACATCCTAAGTTTGGCCAAATCGTGTATTATATCTAACTAAAAGGAAAAAAAACAAAAACGAATCGTGTATTAGACAGCAATTTTTTCTTGTAGGACAGTAGTGTGGTAATCTCGAAGTTGACTGACGCAGCCGGTTTCTTACACTCATCGCCATCACTTGTTCCAATGTCAATTCCGCTGGCACCTCGTGCTGGGCCCAATGCGCAAACAACAAGCCAAAACCCTCTGTTTTGAAATTGCAGAACTCTGGCAAGCGGACACAGAAGATGAAGGTTCCGACCTTGAGATTTTAGATGATGAGGAGGAGGCGGGATGGAAGTGATGATGAGCAGGGAGACTATATTTTTGAAGAAGAGGCTGTTCAATATGCTCAGATTACGCTTGGGGAGGATCGTATAACTAGATATCAATTATGCCACGTATATAGGACAGTTGATTTAAGGCCCCTCCGACCGCCCGTTTGTAAATAAGACAGCTTTCTTACTTGCGAATTAATACGGTAAACCAATTTCTGGTGAAATTTGGGATGGACACATGCAACCTGGTCGTCCTACCTCTCAATCCTCACCACAAAATGGTAAAGGCTGAGAAAGGAGATGATCTTGCTGATGTTCCCCATATCAGCAATTATAGACTCTCTTATATACCTTGTGATAGGAACTAGGCCTGATCTGGCATTTACGGTCTCGGCCATTTCCCAATTCGCATCCATGCCGACGACAGCTCTATGGCCCTATGGGGGCACTTAAGCAAGTGCTGCGATACCTCAAAGGCTCGTGCAAGCTCAGGCTTGCGTACAGTCGAACCTATGACTTTGCATCCGGTATAAGCGCATATCCTCTGATAACGCATACCAAGCTCCTGACGAGTTTTTTTGTTAGTAAAAATGACACACTAAGGGGCTAAAGACCGCATAACTGTAACATTGCATGCATACTTGTTGGCGCCTTCCCAAAATTCAGATTACCGCATCCACTGGTGAGCAAGACTCCATGTAGTTCGACTGTAGTACAAATCGCCAAATGCTATTCATTTAGCTGGCTATTCGGAAGCCGACCGAAAATCAACCACTGGCTACATATACCAAATAGCAACAAACACCATTTGCTGGCGAGCTATTTTAAATGCTCTTTACTCCTATTTTGTCCCATAAAAGCAAGCATATCAATATGTACGAGATCTAGTAGAGTCTGGGAAGCTCACTGTTGTATACATTCTAAGCCAAGACAACTTAGCCGATTTATGTACTAAATCACTGCCATATCCACGACTCTCGATGTTAAGGGATATCGTCCTAGGCAAGACATGAAACAAATTCAGTACTCTTTCACCTATATTTTATTTTTTCCATTTCCATGGATTTTTTATAGGTTTTAATTAGATTACGTACATCTTTAAGAAAAGAGGAGGGTCTGAGTCTAGCAAGTATGTGCTGAGGAAGGGTGTTAGAATGCAGTTCATGCCACATGTCATTCCGCCCATACTATTTATATTTTCAAAAACAGTCGTCAGTCGTCGGCGGTCCCCGTGGGGACAATGACGAGCCAACTCCATGGGGACAATTACGAGACAACTTGAATCCCGAGTGGAGTGTGGACTGGATAAGTTAATCTGCCTGCCCCGTGGAGAAATGGTACAGAAGATAACAAAGGGAATTAGTGAGATTTTTTGTTTGTTTCTAAAAACTCAAAATCAGTAACCAAAGAAATTCGTTGTAATTGATCCTCCCCTCCATTCGCTGCCTCCGCCTGCACCCTCCAAAAAAAATATACATACTGCATAGACAATCTGCTAAATGAAATGTCATGAATCGGCTAGATTAACACTAGGAAATTTGGCATAATGTCTGATGCTACAATGTCACTACCATGCACCACTCTGAGTCCCTGCATGCGTCTCAATATTGCATCTACCTCTGTTGCACCTCGAATCTCTCTGCACCGCAACAGGTGTACGCCGCAGATGAGACTTCGCCTCCCACTTTTCTCATACTATACAAACAACGCATTGATTTTCCTCAAGATAGAGTCCATTCTCATGCTTCCAAGAACAAACTCACTGCAGGAATCTGTTTTCAGAACTCCCAACTTCTTCACAGATTCAACCTCAGCCGTCTTGATTGCCCCATCCGACAACGTGTAATTCTCGGTCCTCTTCCCAAGGGATTTGCAAACAACCCAGTTATATGAGTACTCCGGATTTGTGGTGACAAGAGTATATCGGCCGGAGCTGGACACTTCAACTGGTTTTTGATGCAAGTACGGGTAATGGAAGCCGAAAATGTCGTCTCCAATATTAATCTCATGTTCATTCTGTTCGTTTATTTCGTAAAGATGAACATCATAGATGGCCCAAAGGTCAAACACAAACAGGTGCTCGGGTTTCTGACCATGTAGGTGTGCCTGCCCCTGTGTGCATACCGCCACGGTGTGGTCGTAAGTAGGGTCACGATCTGGCCACTCCATCAGTTGTCTCCATGTCGGAAACCAATGGCAATTGTGAGTGGTGCTGTAGTCTCTATTTCCGCAGCTATCGCCTGCGTATGGAAAGTCAAATAAGATCTCAATCTTGCGATCAAAGGGAAGCACATGGAAACATCTTGCCCATGCATCCCCATCTTGGACGCCGGCATCATATGTTGGCAATTGAGTTGTGCGGAGGAGATAAAACAGCCCAGCAACCTTGTCGGTGGGTTGTGTTGCATGACGCTTAGCCATTTGCTGTACAAGCTCGTAAACACTACAGCCACTCGGGCTATCTACTTGAGCAGCGAGCTTGACAATAGGGTGGAGGGCTTGTCTCAAAGTTATTACTTTTCCACCTACCAGGCTTTCGGTATTCATAATAATATGTGCATGCCCCCTGGTCGTATGCAATATCCCTGCGTTGTATGTTGTGTTTTCACTTCTGATTTCTTGCAAGGTCCAGGCTCGGCATAACCAGTGTCGTGGCTTGTCCCAACCAGTTGTGTCGAAGGCCTGTCCAAGGCCATTGAAGTAACGTGCAATTCCTACTGCTGCACGGTATATATTGCCAATTGTGGGCACGTCTAGTTTCCATTCATCAACTTTGGTCTTATCATTTGCCGTGGAAGACTGGCGAAGGCATAAGACATCAAGCCACACGTACTCCGCTCCCTTGCTAAGCAGTTCCCTTCGTACACCATGATCCAGGTCGAGCGATCGAGGCAGCGGTGTAGGCCACTGATACTGATTGATAGATGTCTTGACTTGCGGCATCTCATTGGTCCAGCTGTGTGTGATGGCCCAGAAGGGAGGGCACGGCGCTTTTTCTAGATCGATAACAACACTGCCAGATAAGCATTTCCTGGCGAGGACTTCCGAGTGAAGCATCCGGAATTCTACCACCCGATTACTCTTCAAGTCCCATACCCGACGTGGCATGATACCATAAGGGGATTTTATGAGATCCTGTCCAGTTACATCCGTGTAAATTGCATTTTCCCTCACTCCGTCGATTTGTTTTGCCTTAGCTAGCCACTGGCTTCTGTGTATTGCAATATTGAAGCCTGGGTCATTGAAGTTCTTCCATGCAACACGAGCTGCAGCATATGCTAAACCGAGGTCATATCCTTGGTTGACCATATAACGGATATCGTTCCGGATCCACACCTGGAGCCAGTCAGCAGCACTTATAAGTATATATCTCTTTTTTGAGCCTGACCTGAGAGCGTTCAGCTGCCTCCTTATGTAGCCCTACAAGGGCCACAAGTGTCTTTCCAACCAATTGCTCGTTGATGCACTTGCAGGGAAGGTCGGCCTGTGCTGGACTAAGGTTACCGTCCCACGTACGCGTCCGGTTGTTGACAATAGCTTTAAGGCAGTCATAGCACGCACCAAGGGGAGACGCACGGGGTGTTTCACCAAACATTTCCATAGATGTCAAAGTGCCCCTGAACGGCATTGGAAAGGGAGCCCAAGGAGCAGTATCCATTATTTGGACTGGATCATTCATGGTCCTGGATAGCAGTGAAACGAAATCTTCGCTGACTTTGGCAGACCAGGCTGCGTCTAACGCAGTCGGATATTCACCCGTAACAGTTTCATACTCGCCGCCCACATGAAAAGCATCAGCTCCATGGCTCAGCAGGAGCGGGACAAGTTCCTTGTTGCCCTCATGCACCGCCTTACCCAATAGTGACCCATGCGTAGAGTCCACGAGGTTGATATCGGCTCCATGATCTAACAGTAACTTGGCGCACGTTGAGATTTGGGCGTAGTTTGGCGCCGCCGCGGCAAAAGCTGCACCAAGTGCAGTCCCATACTGACCACCTATGGTGTTGATGTCTGTCACTGGATCTGCCAGCAGCTTTGACAGAACATCTCCATGGCCTTTGTATGAAGCTGCGGCCAATGCGGTTCCATAGAGTCCACTGACAGTGTTGGGATTTGCCTTACTCTCTAGCAGTAGCGAGACAGCTGTCGCGTTGCCTTGCAGTGCAGCCGCAGCCAATGCAGTTCCATATTTCCCGTTACCACTGACAGCATTGACATCTGCTCGTCGGATTATCAGTAGCAACAAAATATGCTCGTGTCCATGATATGCAGCTACACCTAATGCAGACCCATAGTCGCCGCCTGTGATGTTGACATCCGCTCCTCGATCCAGTAAAAGTGAGACAATTTCCTTATATCCACCAGATGCAGCCGCACCTAATGCAGACCCATAGTCACCACCTGCAATGTTGACATCTGCTCCTCGATCCAACAGCAGTGATACAATTTCCTTATATCCACCAGATGCAGCCGCACCTAATGCGGACTCATAGTCACCACCTGTGATGTTGACATCTGCTCCTCGATCCAACAGCAGTGATACAATTTCTTTATATCCACCAGATGCAGCCGCACCTAATGCGGACCCACAGTCACCACCTGCAATGTTGACATCTGCTCCTCGATCCAACAGCAGTGATACAATTTCCTTATGTCCGGAAGATGCAGCTTTATATAATGCAGACCGACTTGTGATGAAATCTGTTCTTCGATCAGGCATTCGTGATACATTTTCCTTACCTCCGGCTTTATATAATGCATATCCATAGTGACCGCCTGTGCTGTTGACATCCGCTCCTCGATCCAGCAGTAGTGATACAATTTCCTTTTGCCCGGAAGATGCTGCCGCACCTAATGCAGACCCATAGTCGCCACCTCTGATGTTGACCTCTGCTCCTCGATCCAGCAGTAGTGATACAATTTCTTGATTTCCCCGATATGCAGCTGCTATTAATGCCAACTCATAGCACCTCTCACTTGTGCTATTGATATTCACATCATCTACGCTCATCTCGCTAGAGCCGTCTCTAAAATGCGCCACAGTTCAGAAATTGCTGTGCGCGTTAATTTATAACGATCCTGGGTATGTATATATGCTTAGCTACCAGACTATAAGCATGTGCACTCCGGCCTCTCGACGTCTCGATACGGTACCTACCTATTGGATTCGTTGGGTGCCTAGGATAGAATATGAGTATATAAATTTGAATCGTCGGGGCCAGTCCTGGTCCGAGATACCCCGCACTAGCAGTCACGTGTTCAACTATTCTGCACGGCATCTTGCCTTTTTGTTTTGGTAAATTAGTACCCGGTAGCGTATCTCATAACAACAAAACTGCGCAGGTGAAATATCTAACCCCGGCAAACCATCATCGTAAAAAGACTAGATCAAAACCGCAGAAGATCCATCAGAAGAGGTACAGTACAAGCGAGAGGACCGAAAAGAACGTTTAGGTGAGGAAAAACCAAATATCATTCCCATGTTTCCCACCACCGAAGGAATCAATAACCGTGCCCAAGTTGAAATCCAAACAAAGAGAAACCCGTGCTGGTGGAAGCCTCTTACAGCCTCAAAGTAATATCCTCCGAGATAGGGCGGGTCCAATCGTAACATCTGGTGCGAAACGGCCTCCCACCCATTCGCAATTGTCCAATATTTATCCGATTGAGCAGGTATCCGATTGAGCAAGTAGATGACTAGGGAGGACGCCATCTTTTCCCCTTCGGTCCTTCCTCAACAGCCACTTCACCCGAAAATATTTATGCCTTCGTTGTCCTCCTCAATCCACCTTTTGCAGTTCCCAGCTTAGGGGAACAGGGACAAATATCCGTGCATTCGGTTGTCGATTAATAGGTCCGTGCCCTCGGTATTGCTAGATCCTGACTGCATGAGTCCCAAAAGTCCTCCTCGCTATTCAGCAAAATGCACTGAAGCTCGCTGCTACTATACCTAGCCATGCTCTTGCTGCTGGTTGTCGATGCCTCTGGCGCTCTTTTTGCACGGAACTATACGGAGTAAGTACATATTTAGTAATTCAATTAGATACTGTTTAGCCTGACCAGGCGGTTCTCTCGAAGCATGTGACTTTAGGTTGTATCGGTTGAAAGCTAAAGATTCACCAATCAATTGCTGAACAGGAAAGCACTACAGTATACTCTTGGTATATCCCCCCCCGCCCCCATACAAAATAAGAGTATATTTGGTAGAAGAATATTCTTATTTTTTCGCGGTTGTTTACTAAGGTATGTATTCTTATAGCAAAAGTACCTGATTGGGTAATGTATAAACAGCCTAGCCAGAATAGGAAGGCTTATCGATAAGAAATACCCCGCACAACCAACAATTTTTTTTTTTTTTTTTTTTTTTTTTTTTACTTGATAATCGCACAACCAACAATGCTATACCATAGCACACAATGCCGCCAAAACAACACTGTGACACACAATACTACTACACCTACATACCACCGAACTAATTCTATATGCCTGCCACTGGTGCATTGAAATGTCAAGGGTGGACTGAAGTAGAATGCAAGGAGATATATGACTATGCAAATATACATCCTGATCTCACATGGCGAGTTACTGCCCTCTTCACTTCATTCAGGGCTATTCCTGGTCCTCCTGTACCTAGTTCTTCCTCTACCACACGTTAATTCTCTTATATTGATCTACACCTTTAGTAGTTACCCTAGCATTTGACATAAGAATATATTTGATATAAGAATATTCCCCCCCCACCCGACGATATTCTTATATCGAGAGTATACTGTACATCCCATCATTTTCTATTGCAATACCCTACGACTCGGTATACTCTAGACTGACTTTGCCACTCATATAGCTGCTGGAAAACACTAGGAATATAGCCTCATGCTAGACCCACCTCTGAAGATTAAGATGCTCAGTATAAATACATATACATATATTGGTGGAATGACTACTCAAAGACCACCGGAGTCTGTAAGATACTGTAGAATTGATGTGGTCTCCCAGAAATTGAGGTACTTCTACCTCCAACACACAGAATAGCCACGGCCCAAAAGCTATTGCCCATCGTGATACTCTTCTTATTGCGTTCCATGTCATCCTAGGCGATCTCCCGTCATATCAGATTGGTCAGTTCTCGAAGGAAATTGGCCTGTACCTCAATATTGCTGGAGGAAGCTGCTCGGGCTCTCTACTGATGGTGATAATAGATCTTGTTGAAGCCTGGGCTGCAGTTAAGGAAGTAGTCAATATAGTGGGCTCTAATGATATAGATGGAAGTAGTTACGGAGGAATGGGCTTCGAAAGAAGGAGGGATATTGCTCCTTGTTACTAAAGTCACTTCTCCCGATGATTTCGAGGGTTCTTAAGGACATAGGATTTACTATATCCCTCTCTTCATCCTTGTTGAAATATTTGCCATTTATTGCTTATATCCTGTGCGCGATGCTTATAACTTGGTGGAAATCCATCCTTTACCATAATCCAAACATACTACGCAATAGCCCTCTCGGGTCTGTAAGGTAGACGCTTGTATGCAGGATGGTTTCCATTCTTTCTCCCCCGTCGAGCCTTAAGTACAGCTCACTAGGGAGCTAGTCTTTAGACCAAAGAGCTAGCCTCCTTAGTCATATCCTAATGTACAGGTTCATTGGGGAGCTAGTCTCCCCAATATGGAATATCTAGGCTTATGGGGAGCTAGTCTCATCATGTGCGGATAAAGGATCACTACCTTACATCTTCCCCCCCTCCAATATAAGTCCGACCCGGACTGTCCTTCTAATCCTTTAACCTCTGTAGGAGTCTTCTTGTTCTACCTGACCTTCTTGGGCCACTTTTCTCTTCCAGATCTTCCTCATTTGCTGCCGTAATCCCATCAATCATAGTCCTTCCCGTGTTCTCATTCCTGTTCTCCTCCGTTTTCATTTCTTTTGACTCCTTCATCACTCCTTCACTTCTTTCCCTAAATTCCTTTAGCAAACTCAAGTCCTCACCCAATGTCTCAATTAATTCCCATACTGCCTCTGCTATCTCTTCCTCTTCTCTCAAGCATAGTACCTCCTGTCTGTCCTTCCATATCCTTTCCCCCAGGATTTTTCTTATTTTTGGTTCATTCGCCGTATTCATTCTCGGGGTCAAGTTCGCCGTTCCTTCCCTGGCCTTATATTTCCATAGGTGTTCTATTGAGACAACATCATGCATCTTCGAACCCTGAGGTACCTTTATCCTGTATGCGACTAGTGACACCACTTCTACTACTTGGACCACCTGGGATACCGGGTCTAGTTTCTTTCTCCTATGTAGTCATAGGTATGTGAGGTCCCCAAGTAGGAATTTTATCGGTGTATGTTTCCTGTCGTAATGCTTTTTCTGTGCTGTCTGTGCTCTTCTCAATACTTCTTCCGCCTCTACTCTCCTTTTTATCAGGTCTGCTGCCATTTCCTCTGCAGTCAGTGAGTGTCTGAAATTTTTCCATGTAGCTTTGTCTCCAAAGTTTTCTGGTAGTCCACTGTATAGTAGAGCAAATGGTGATTTTCCAGTTGATAGGTTTATGGATGAGTTATGGGCGAACTCTACTGCCGGTAGGAGTTGTGTCCACTGTTCTGTTGACTCGAGTATCATTATTCGCAACGTTGCCTCTATCGTTCTGTTCATTCATTCTGATTGGCCATCAGCCTGTGGATAGTATGCTGTTGTCATTGCCAGCTTTATTCCTGCCAGGGACATTAATGTTTTCCAGAAGTTAGATGTGAACCGTCTGTCCCTATCACTAATGATTACTGATGGTACTCTCCAGGTTGAGAATATCATGTCAAAGTATATTTTTGTGAATTGTTTGGCTGTATCTGACTTCTTGCAGGGGATCAGTCTGACCGCTTTGGTATACTTATCTGTACAGGTTGCTAAGGAGTCAAAACTTCTAGAGGGCGGCAAGCCCTCTACAAAGTTTATGCATACCGTATGTATTGGAGCTATGGCGGGGATTGGCTGTAGGATTCTAGGCTTCCTTGATATATCTGTTTTTACTACCTGACAGTTATAGCATGAGCGACAGTATATCTTAATGTCCTTCGCCATTTTTGGCTAGTATAGTCTCTCTTTTGCTTTTTCCAGGGTTCTTTTGTATCCTAGGTAGCCCATTTCATTATGTAATGCCTGTATAACCTTGATCCTACAGTTTTGTGGTACACATATTCTGTTTAACTCTCCTTCTACTCTGAATAGTATCCCCTCGTCATTCCATCTGAATCTCTCGTCAGTGTCTATTCGAGTTGGGTCCACCAGCCCCATTTCTCCAGTTGCTCGAATGTATCCTCCGAACGTTTCATCTGTTTCATAGGAGGAGGTCACCTTTCTCATGAGGTTAGAGTTTATTGACGATACCGTAGTTGTGAATGTGTACGGAGATGGGTGTCTTGAGAGTGGGTCTACATTAGAGTACACCAGTCCTGGTTTATGTATGATTTTTATCTTGTTTTCCATAGGTCCTAGTAGCATTGCCCATTTGTGAAGGCGGCAGTTCGTTGATTACTTTATTGACCATAGCCATTGCAGTGCGTGGTGGTCTGTTATCACTGTCACTAAAGACCCGTCCAGGTAGTATGATAATTTTGTGAATGACCAATACACTCCCAGACATTCCAGCTCCGTTGCTGAGTAGTTCTTCTCTGCAGGTGAGAGTGATCTTGAGATAAAAAGACATCGTATACCCTGACATAGATGCCCTCCTCAAACAACAGGAGGAAAGCCAGATAAAAGAAATAGAAAAGGAAGATGATACTGACACAAGGGAGGAAATGGGAGATGAGGAAGCCGAAGAACCGAGGACGACCATCCCCCAAGCAAACCGAAGACAAAAGAGCAAGGGAAGGAGACCGGAAACCGAGAGTGATAAATAGGGATCCAGAATAGCTGAAATGAATAAGATGATGAACGAGATGGAGGTGAAAAGGAATGAAATACTCGAAAAGCTGCAACACTCAATGGTAAGGAAGTTCGACGAGTTCAACTGGAGGGTCTCCTCATTAGAACAAAAGAATGAGGACTATAGACTAGAGAAGAGAGCCTAATATAAAACCCCGACATACAAAGAACGATACATTGGGTTAGCAGTGATGTCATACTCTGAGTCAAGAAACTCCAGACCCTCGATTCCCCCTGATTATGACTCACATTCAGACACCGAACCCCCTTTACATGAGAGAGTACATATGAGAGGTGGACAAGGACGAGAAGGGCTGGAGACTCAAGAGGAAGATACTAATGACAACGAGGAAGACTTCAGAATAACAGAAGCAGGTTTGGGTAAAAGAAGGAGTGAAGACGACTGAAGAAGAGAAAGGAGAAGAGAGGAGAGAAGAAGAAGAGAAGACAGACCTCGTGATAGGAGAGGGGAAGACTAGTCACGAGATCGATATGGCGGAGGACGGGGGAGCTACCGCCCAAGCTCCAATCAAAGAGAGACACCACTAAAAGTAGAGGATATCGGTGAATTTGAGGGAAAAGACGTCGAGCACTATATAAAATCCCTGGAAGTGATATCTGAGATATATGGAAAGACCAGAGTTCTGTCAGTGCTACCGAGATGTATGAAGGGGGTAGCTAGAGAATGGTTCATATCCATCCTACCGGACAATCAACCATATACCAGGTCTTTGGAAGGGTGGGCGTATCTCCTGCATGATGGGGTCGGTGAAGATCTGAGGAGAAGCAAAGAAAGAGCAGACGCAAGGACATTCAAGCCCTGGAAGGAAACTGTGGAAGAGTACTTCTATGAAAAAGCTGCGATGCACAGAAGAGCTGAACCATAAATATCAGAAGTGGAGACAATGAGAGAAGTGTGGAAAGGGTTGTCACCACATGCCCCAGACCTTATGGTCATATCATGAAAACAATACAATCAAAAAGAGTTCTGAAATGAGTTAATCCAAAGACATGAGATGGCAGAGAAGCTGAAACGAAGATCCCACCAGGATAGAGCTGAGAACAGAGACAAAACAGGCGGGAAAGGGAAGAGAGATTGGAAGCCGGTAACAGAGAACAGGAACAGAGATAGAGGATATGGATCGAGGTGGCCAAAGAAGGAGAATACAGAAGAAGTCAAGAAGGAAGTAGAGAAAGAAAAGGAGAGCAAAACAAGAGACAATAGACCAAATAAAAAGATCTACAATACAAAGGTACTGACAGATGATGAATCAGAGAACATGGAAGAGGATGACCAGTGCTCATCAGACTCATCTTCACATCAATCAACAACATATGCAGTCAAAGTAGTCAACTCTTTTCTTTCGTTCACGAGATCCAGAACTGTGCCAAAAGCAGACAAACTGAAGGTAATGGAACTTACTACACCTCCTTCTATAGGAGACGGGCTGTCATTCCTCAATGGCCATCCTCTACCTCTAGAAGTTTGGCTCTCAACCCCAAAAGGAAACATACCGACGGTAATGGGCTGTGGAGACTTAGGTGGTCAATGCCTGATCCGGTTGGATGTATTGAAATCGAGAGCCCTAGAGATAAAGATCAACCAAAACACCAACCATGGACCTTGTTTTGGTGGTGTAGGAGGAGGTGTGTCCCCTACCCTAGGTTTTGCCCTGGTCCCAATATATATCCCTAATGCGGAAGCCTTGAGGGGGAATACAACATATGGGAAAGTGGTAAAGATAGTGGTGGAATTCCAGGTCATGAAAGAGCTTGAGTGTAACTTCCTGATAGGTAGAGATGCGACGAAGGCGTATGGCATGGACTTCATTGAGAGCGAAGGAGTAATCAGAATAGGGAAGGTGGAAGTCCCTATAGCAGACTACTATTCGAAAGATAGATGAATGACATTAAAGAATACAGTACTCCTGTTGAAGGACATGGTGATTCCCCCACACTGAGATGTACTGATACCAGTAAGTATGTCAACAATGTTCCCAGAACGCCAAACACTACTATTCTCACCTAGATCTTTTGTGGACGTCTCAAGAGAACTACAGGGATGGATCCCCTCAACACTCATGTACAGAGACACACCCATTCTGACATTCTTAAATATGTGCGACTCTCCAATAAAGTTAAATAAAGTAGAAGTGATGGGAACAGTGAGAATACTAAAATCAAATACAAAAATGACTTACTTTGCAACTCTAGAAGTGATCTAAAATGGCTACAACTTGAGAACCTCGACGACAATGGAGACACTGACACAGGGTCAACAACCGAGCATACTACAATTACAGGGTATATCGACCCCCCCATGGAATAAACAACAGACAATATCGACACTGGATGAATTCTGGCACCAGAATGTAGAACCCAAACCGGTCGAAAAGGCAGATGAATTATTGATGGAAAGATGGGACCTGATCGAAATGGGAAACAGAGATATTGGCAAGAAAACAACAAGGCAGTGGGACAGAAAAGAAAAGAGGGATATAGAAAAAGGGAAATTTGGTAAGAGAAGGGATAGAGATATAGCCAAATACTTAGACAACGTAGTGGGAAAAGAATTGAGGGCAGAGATATCATTGGAAGGAGGGATCATAGTAGCAGAGGAGGAAAGAAATAGACAATTGTGCTGATCACTAGAGAAAGTAAGGACAAAGGCAAAGAAGAAAGAAGAATCAAGAATGGAGAAAGAGAAGGAATACAAGAAAAAGGAATACAAAACGAAGTTTAAGAAGAAATAGTTGGAAGAGGAAGTGAAGACAATAAGGAAAAGTGAGGATCCGGATAAAGCCACGGCAGGACCCTTCGGACTCTCAGCAGAAGTGGAGGTTAATGGAAGAAACGTAGAGAAATTGATACTAGAATTGGAGGAACCCTTACGACCAGATACACAGTTCGACAAACTGATGATCATGATCGACAAGAATCTGATAAGGGAAATGAAAGACCAATTAGCGGCCCTGATCAGGAAATTCATGGCATGCTTCGCCTTCGAAGGATGTTGCCTGGGCAAAGTGGATCTACCACTGATGAAGATAGAAATAACCAAAGACAAGATGCCCTCAAGAAACCAACCATATAGAGAATCTCCAAGAACATCCTGACTGATATCAGAGAGCATGAAAACTCTGAAGGAGCTGGACATCATCGAGAAGGGCTCAGGTCTAGTAGCATCTCCTGTGGTGATGGTACTACAAAATGGGAAATACAGATTCTGTATAGACTTTAGAGGGATCAATAGCATCACACCAATGGACCGCTATCCCATTCCCCACCTAGACTCAGTTTTTGCAGCTCTGTCTGGTGCAATCTACTTTTCTACTATCAGCAAGAAAAAAGTGGTATTGGGATGCCAGGTGGTGTCTCTAGGAGACAGGGTTGTCTCTGGTGTCTTTTGTGTCTTTTATGTCTCCTAGATGTCTCCTGAGTGTCTCCCATGTGTCTCCCAATGTCTCCCAGTGTCTTCAGGAGACACTGGGAGACATTCTGCCAATCGTGGAGACACACCTTGTCTCCAGTGGCAATACTGTCTCTAGAGACACTGGAGACAAACTATTTTCTTTCCTGATGACTATGGATACAAACAAAGGATACCACCAATTCGAACTGTCCCCAGAATCCAGATAGTTGAGTGCCTTTGTAATAGAGAAGGAGGGTCAATGGCAATACAAGAGAGTGCCTTTTGGACTACAGAATGCCTCAGTATTTTTTAATGCTCAATTGACTCACTCTTGGGGAGATGGCGCTGGCAATTCGTGCTGACATACATTGATGATATAGTGGTATAGTCACCAATATGGGAAGAGCACTTAGACCACCTTGGGAAAGTACTAGCCGCATTCAAAAGGGTGAACCTTACACTGGATGAGAGAAAGTGTAACTTTGGATTTTCAAGTATGGATTTGCTGGGAATGCGAGTGTCACGATTGGGTCTGAGAACACTAGAACAAAAGACAGAGGCCATTAAGGTATTACCTTTCCCGAAAAAGTGAAAGAGTTATGGAGAATCCTGGGCCAGTTCTCAAACTATAGGCAATTTATCCCGAAGTTCGTATCAGTAGCAGAACCTCTGACATCAGCCTTGAAGGCGGCCGAGAAGGAATCCCTGATTGGCCTGGATGCAAAGCAGCAAGTTAGGAAGGTAAGCAGGCAAAAGGTGGAACCAACTCCTGAGAGAGAAGCCACTTTGGAGGAACTCAAGTCCCTACTCTGCAAAGCCCCAGTCCTTGGATACCCGAACTACAATAAACCATTTCACTTATACACAGATGCTTCGAAGATTGGAATAGGTGCAGCATTACAACAGGAGTGTGATGAAGATGGCAAACAACACCCTATCCTTTTTATCTCAAGATCACTCTCACCTGCAGAGAAGAACTACTCAGCAACGGAGCTGGAATGTCTGGGAGTGTATTGGTCATTCACAAAATTATCACACTACCTGGATAGGTCTTCAGTGACAGTGATAACAGACTACCACACACTGCAATGGCTGTGGTCAATAAAGCAATCAACGAACTGCCGCTTTCACAAATGGGTAATGCTACTGGGACCTATGGAAAACAAGATAAAAATCATATATAGACTAGGACTGGCACACTTCAATGTGGACCCACTCTCAAGACATCCATCTCCACACACATTCACAACTACAGTATTGTCAATAAACTCTAACCTCATGAGAAAGATGACCTCCTCCTATGAAACAGATGAAACATTCGGAGGATACATTCGAGCAACTGGAGAAATGGGGCTAGTGGACCCAACTCGAATAGACACTGACAAGAGATTTAGATGGAATGACGAGGGGATACTATTCAGAGTAGAAGGAGAGTTAAACAGAATATGTGTACCACAGAACTATAGGATCAAGGTTATACAGATATTACATGATGAAATGGGCCACTCAGGATACAAAAGAACTCTGGAAAAAGTAAAGGAGAGACTATACTAGCCAAAAATGGCGAAGGACATTGAGATATACTGTCGCTCATGCCATAACTGTCAGGTAGTAAAAACAAATACATCAAGGAAGTCTGGAATCCTACAGCCAATCCCCGCCATAGCTCCAATGCATACGGTAAGCATAGACTTTGTAGAGGGCTTGCCGCCTCTAGAGGTTTTGACTCCTTAACAACCTGTACAGATAAGTATACCAAAGCGGTCAGACTGATCTCCTGCAAGAAGTTAGATACAGCCAAACAATTCGCAAAAAGATACTTTAACATGATATTCTCAACCTGGGGAGTACCATCAGTAATCATTAGTGATAGGGACAGATGGTTCATATCTGACTTCTGGAAAATATTAATGTCCCTAGCAGGAACGAAGCTGGCAATGATGACAGCATACCATCTACAGGCTGATGGCTAATCAGAACGAATGAACAGAACGATAGAGGCAACATTGCGAATAATGATACTCGAGTCAATAGAACAGTAGATACAACTTCTGCCGGCAGTGGAGTTCGCCCATAACTCATCCATAAACCTATCAACTGGGAAATCACCATTTGCTCTACTATACGGCAGACCACCAGAAAACTTTGGAGACAAAGCTACACGGAAAAATTTCAGACACTCACTGACTGCAGAGGAAATGGTAGCAGACCTGACAAAAAGGAGAGCAGAGGCGGAAGAAGCATTGAGAAGAGCACAGATAGCACAGAAAAAGCATTACGACAGGAAACATACACCGATAAAATTACTACTCGGGGACCTCGCATGCCTACAACTATAAAGGAGAAAGAAACTAGACCCAGTATCCCAGGTGGTCCAAGTGGTAGAAGTGGTGTCACCAGTTGCATATAGGATAAAAATACCTCAGGGTTCGAATATGCATGATGTTGTCTCAATAGAACACCTACGGAAATATAAGGCCAGGGAAGGAACGGCGAACTCGACCCTGAGAATGAATACGGCGAATGAACCAAAAATAAGAAAAATCCTGGGGGAAAGGATATGGAAGGACAGACAGGAGGTACTATGCTTGAGAGAAGAGGAAGAGATAGAAGAGGTAGCATGGGAATCAATTGAGATATTGGGTGAGGACTTGAGTTTGCTGAAGGAATTTAGGGAAAGAAGTGAAGGAGTGATGAAGGAGTCAGAAGGAATGAAAACGGAGGAGAACAGGAATGAAAACACGGGAAGGACTATGATTGATGGGATTACAGCAGCAAATGAAGAAGATCTGGAAGAGAAAAGTGGCCCAAGAAGGTCAGGCAGAACAAGAAGACCCCTACAGAGGTTAAAGGATTAGAAGGACAGTTCGGGTCGAACTTATATTGGAGGGGGGGAAGATGTAAGGTAGTGATCCTTTATCCGCATATGATGAGACTAGCTCCCCATAAGCCTAGATATTCCATATTGGGGAGACTAGCTCCCCAATGAACCTGTTCATTAGGATATGACCAAGGAGGCTAGCTCCTTGGTCTTGAGACTAGCTCCCTAGTAAGCTGTACTTAAGGCTCGACGGGGGAGAAAGAATGGAAACCATCCTGCATACAAGCGTCTACCTTACAAATCTAAATTTCCCTTTTTCTATATCCCTCTTTTCTTTTCTGTGCCACTGCCTTATTGTTTTCTTGCCAATATCTCTGTTTCCCATTTCGATCAGGTCCCATCTTTCCATCAACAATTCATCTGCCTTTCTGACCAGTTTGGGTTCCATATTCTGGTGCCAGAATTCCTCCAGTGTCGATATTGTCTGTTGTTTATTCCATGGGGGGGTCGATATACCCTGTAATTGTAGTATGCTCGGTTGTTGACCCTGTATCAGTATCTCCATTGTCGTCATGGTTCTCAAGTTGTAGCCATTCTGGATCACTTCTGGAGTTGCAAAGTAAGTCATTTTTGTATTTGATTTTAGTATTCTCACTGTTCCCATCACTTCTCCTTTATTTAACTTTATTGGAGAGTTGCACATATTTGAGAATGTCAGAATGGGTGTATCTCTGTATATGAGTGTTGAGGGAATCCGTCCCTGTAGTTCTCTTGAGATGTCCACAAAAGATCTAGGTGAGAATAGTAGTGTTTGGCGTTCTGGGAACATTGTCGACATACTTACTGGTATCAGTACATCTCGGTGTGGGGGAATCACCATGTCCTTCAACAGGAGTACTGTATTCTTTAATGTCATTCGTCTGTCTTTCGAATAGTAGTCTACTATAGGGACTTCCACCTTCTCTATTCTGATTACTCCTTCACTCTCAATGAAGTCCATGCCATACGCCCTCGTCGCATCTCTACCTATCAGGAAGTTGCACTCAAGCTCTTTTACGACCTGGAATTCCACCACTATCTTTACTACTTTCCTATATGTTGTATTCCCCCTCAGGGCTTCCGCATCAGGGATATATATAGGGACCAGGGCAAAACCTAGGGTAGGGGACACACCTCCTCCTACACTACTAAAACAAGGTCCATGGTTGGCGTTTTGGTTGATCTTTATCTCTAGGGCTCTCGATTTCAACACATCTAACCGAATCAGGCATTGACCACCCGAGTCTCCACAGCCCATTACAGTCGGTGTGTTTCCTTTTGGGGTTGAGAGCCAAACTTCTGGAGGTAGAAGATGGCCATTGAGGAATGACAGCTCGTCTCCTATGGAAGGAGGTGTAGTAAGTTCCATTACCTTCAGTTCGTCTGCTTTTGGCATAGTTCTGTATCTCATGAACGAAAGAAAAGAGTTGACTACTTTGACTACATATATTGTTGATTGATATGAAGATGAGTCTGATGAGTACTGGTCATCCTCTTCTATGTTCTCTGATTCATCATCTGTCAGTACCTTTGTATTGTAGGTCTTTTTATTTGGTCTATTGTCTCTTGTTTTGCTCTCCTTTTCTTTCTCTACCTCCTTCTTGACTTCTTCTGTATTCTTCTTCTTTGGCCACCTCGATCCATATCCTCTATCTCTGTTCCTGTTCTCTGTTCCCGGCTTCCAATCTCTCTTCCCTTTCCTACCTGTTTTGTCTCTGTTCTCAGCTCTATCCTGGTGGGATCTTTGTTTCAGCTTCTCT
Organism: Terfezia claveryi; assembly: GCA_015179025.1. Taxonomy (NCBI): domain Eukaryota; kingdom Fungi; phylum Ascomycota; class Pezizomycetes; order Pezizales; family Pezizaceae; genus Terfezia; species Terfezia claveryi. Next base: position 226,186 of record WHUX01000043.1, on the reverse strand, counting down.
ACCATCTCATATCTTTGGATTAACTCATCTCGGAACTCTTTTTGATTGTATTGTTTCCATGATACAACCATTAGGTCTGGGGTGTGTGGTAATAACTCTTTCTATACTTCTCTCATTGTCTTCACTTCTGATATTTGTGGTTCGGCTCTTCTGTGCATCGCAGCTTTTTTATAGAAGTACTCTTCCACAGTTTCCTTCCAGGGCTTGAATGTCCTTGTGTCTGCTCTTTCTTTGCTTCTCCTCAGATCTTCACCGAACCCATTATGCAGGAGATATGCCCACCCTTCCAAAAACCTGGTATATGGTCGATTGTCCGGTGGGATGGATATGAACCATTCCCTAGCTACTCCCTTCATACATCTCGGTAGTACTGACAGAACCCTAGTTTTTCCATATATCTCAGATATCACTTCCAGGGATTTTATATAGTACTCGACGTCTTTTCCCTTAAATTCACTGATATCCTCTACTTTTAGGGGTGTCTCTCTTTGATCAGAGCTTGGGCGGTGGCTCCCCCATCCTCCGCCATATCGATCTCGTGACTGGTCTTCCCCTCTCCTATCATGAGGTCTGTCTTCTCTTCTTCTTCTCTCCTCTCTTTTCCTTTCTCTTTTTCGGTCATCTTCACCCCTTCTTCTTCCCAAGCCTGCTTCCGTTATTCCGAAGTCTTCCTCGTTGTCATCAGCATCTTCCTCTTAAGTCTCCAGCCCTTCCCATCCTTGTCCACCTCTCATATGCACTCTCTCATATAGAGGGGGTTCGGTGTCTGAATGTAAGTCGTAATCGGGGGGAATCGAGGGTCGGGGGTTTCTTGACTCAGAGTGTGACATCACTGCTGACTCGATGTATCATTCTTTGTATGTCGGGGTTTTATGTTGGGCTCTCTTCTCTAGTCTATGGTCCTCATTCTTTTGTTCTAATAAGGAGACCCTCCAGTTGAACTCATCGAACTTCCTTGCTATTGAGTGTTGTAGCTTTTCGAGCATTTCGTTCCTTTTCACCTCCATCTTCAAGTTCATCATCTTTTTCATTTCAGCTATTCCAGATCCCCATTTATCACTCTCGGTTTCCAGTCTCTTTCCCTTGCTCTTTTGTCTTCGGTTTGCTTGGGGGATGGTCATCCTCAGTTCTTCGGCTTCCTCGGCCCCCATTTCCTCCCTTATATCAGTATCATCTTCCTTTTCTATTTCTTCTATCTAGCTTTCCTCCTGTTGTTTGAGGAGGGCATCCATGTTAGGGTATATGATATCTCTTCTGTTCCCCGGTAGGGTTCTTGGGATACCAGAAGTCCAAGACATCTTAATGAGTTTTGAAGTTGGGGTTGGTCTCCTCCGATCACTGCCAGAGCCCAGCTCAGTCAAGCATCTACAGAGCATGGCTCAGTAGGAGGATAAGATAGTATTAAGGGCTTTGCTCAAGAGTAATAACTTTTTGGACCTTGAGTTTTTGAGAACGAGGTGTTGCTACCAATTTGTAAGGTAGACGCTTGTATGCAGGATGGTTTCCATTCTTTCTCCTCCGTCGAGCCTTAAGTACAGCTCGCTAGGGAGCTAGTCTCTAGACCAAGGAGCTAGCCTCCTTGGTCATATCCTAATGTACAGGTTCATTGGGGATCTAGTCTCCCTAATATGGAATATCTAGGCTTATGGGGAGCTAGTCTCGTCATATGTGGATAAAGGATCACTACCTTACAGGGTCCTATATAAATTGAATAGCTGCCTTTTCTAGTGACTTTGCATACTAAGTAGTCTCTGGTGATCACACTACAAAGTCACCAACCTGGAGTATTAACGCTCACCCTATATAGAGCTGTGTCTGGGTACCCCTAGATCGCTGTCTAAAGCTTACTCTCATAGTCATTTTTGCTCATGATAGTAGGCAGGATAAGAGGTAATTGATTCATATCCTCCTAAGCTAAGTAGTCTAGTTGGCTACTAGGTGAATGTGGTGCCAACTAGAGTCTAAGATAGGACCATACCTTTTCCTTCCAGTTTGGGAATCCCGCATATGCATGCATGCATGAAAGCTTGGCATATTAAATTCAAACTAGCTACAGAATGTCACCCTAAGTATGGAGAGTTAGTGGAAAACTGCCTATGCATATTCAAGCATTACAAATGCAGCCAATGGTATAGCATATAGCATATCACAGATGCATATTACTTAAGCCTTGGAGACCTCGGTATCTTTTTCTCTTCACCTCAGCACACAAACCGCCGCCTCTCTGATCCATCATCCAATTTTTCACACCCCACTCAGCCTATCGAGACACAGACACTCGAGGTTCTTACAATGTCGACCGCTAGGGAGCCAAAGAAGAAAACCTCCTCTCTCGACTCTTCCCACCCCGTCCTGGTCCCCTATCGCCCAGAGCTCTTTTATCCCGCCGACAAATTCTTGGAGTTTGCCTTGAACGAGCTCAAATCCGAGGGGAAAGAAGGTGGAGATGGCACGGAGAAGGACATCACTATGGTGGAGGGAGTGGCTGAAACGGATGCAAGCTGGGATATTCTCAGCAAGGGAGGTGACGGGAAAGCAGGAGAGGATGTTGAGATGAAGGAGGATCCTGTGCCAAAGGCAGAAGAAACCCTTGCAACAAACGTGGACTTGAAACTGGCAGATCCATTCATTTCATCTCTACTCAACGCCCTTCCTTCAACTCCTTCCCGAGGAGCTCCCGAGAATCTGACTTTGACAACAAACAACATGCCAGCATACGCATCCACTCTCACTCCCACATTGGATCTCTTCAGCGACTTACAAGGGGATATTTCTCCCCCGATGCTCCATGATCTCCTCACACAATCATGGAATATGGACCCTTTAGAGACGTTGAAGATCATTTTCCAATGCAGAAGTATTCATCTTGGGAAAGGGGAGAAGGATAACTTTTACAGATGCGTTGGATGGCTATGTCAGACTGCCGGTCTCAGGGGGAAGGCCACTGTTTTAGCAAACTTAGAGTGGGTAGTTCAAAGGACTATCCTTAAGCCGAAAAAGAAAGATACAGATACGGAAGGGAAGATTGTGGAAAAACCCGAGGAGGGGAAAAGGAAGGAGGCCGAGGAGCAAGAGGAGGTTAATGACCCGGTGTACTCCCACGGATACTGGAAGGATCTGGCAAATATTCTCGTCCTCCAGGTTCAGGATAGCTTGACTTTCTCTGCTAATGTTCATGATGTCCTTAATCCCCCAAGAAGTTTAAACATGCATGGGGAAAGGCGAAATGCAAACTCAAGAAGCCCCGTGGATTAGCATGGATGACGAAGGAGCAAAAGGAGAAGCATCGGGAGGAGGAAACTGCATCACGAGCATCCAAATCCCCTTCCCTTACCCTCGAAGAGAAATTACGGTTGGCGAAGGCTGCAAGACATGCAGCGGAAAAGCAGCGACATGATAATTTCCTCCGAAAGTTTGATGACAGCTTTTACATGCTCCTGCATCTCTCTACCGCTCGAGCATTTGCGACACAATTACATGCTGACCTAGAAGCGGTGGAGTCCCTAGACAAAGAGAGAATGAGGAAGATTACTTTTGCAGCGAAGTGGGCACCGAGTCTAGAAGCTCAGCATGATAAGCATACATTTCTTGCATCTTCGATAGCCGAGATCCTCTTCCCCCCAGAGCATAAACTCTGCGCCGACCTCTTCACCGACCGAGAGGGCTACTTGAAAGTTGCGAGGGAGCTATACCGAAGAGTATACCTCTCTCCACTCAGAAAACATCTAAGGGTTGTAGAGAGGGATGTCACGGCAGGAACCTTTGATCGGATTAATTACAACCAGGTTCCCTCCCTCGCAATGAATCGGTACAAACAGGTGTTCTCCAAGAAAGATACTACTCGTTTCATGGAGTTCCTGAAAAAGGTTGCTGAAGGGAAGGCGAAAATATCCGGCTCAGTCCTAACACCATCCACGCTCGTCCACCGCGCGAAAACATTACCATACAGCTACTCTTATAATACGAGTCTCCAGGGGGATGTCGAACGACAAATTATTGATGGCCAATGGAACTCATTAGTCAAAAGCGTCAAAGAGCGAGGCATTCTCGAATCGGCAATTGCAGTTGTGGATGTCTCTGGGTCGATGTCCTATCCGGTGCAGAATGATCGCACTTGCCCAATGGATTCGGCTATTGGTCTGGGCATGCTGTTGGCGGAGGTTGCAGAGGAGCCGTTCAAGGGTATTTTCATTACCTTCAGCGAGGTACCGGAACTGGTGAGGATTGACGGTGTTATCGATGATGGGAATACTAAAGGTACAGAGAAATGGGATTTCGTGCGCAAAGTGAGGCATGTCGAGCAGGCATCCTGGGGATTGAATACAAATTTCCTGGCCGTCTTTGAGGAGTTGTTATTGCCGAGAGCGCTGGCACACAAAGTTCCTCCCGAGAAGATGGTGAAAAAGATTTTTGTGTTTAGCGATATGCAATTTGACATGGCAGAGGGATACGGGGATGACGCTCCGACGTGGGAGACTGGTTACGAAAGGTTGAAGAGAAAGTATGAGGAAGCTGGATATGAGCTTCCTACGATGGTTTACTGGAATCTTGCCAGTACAGGTTCGATTGGGAAGCCGGTCACTGGGGAGCAGAAGGGGGTTGTTATGATGGCCGGTGGGGGGGCGGGGACTATGAAGGCTTTTTTGGCGGACTTGGGTGGCGATGAATATGAAGACGAGGATAAGGAGGACGACGAGGAGGAGGAGGAGGAGGAGGAGGAGGACATTGTGGTGGTTGGAGTGGAGGGTGATAAGGAGGCTGAGGGAAAGAAGAGGAAGAATGAGGAGGGGCAAGGGGAGGAGAAGAAGAAGAAAAAGCTTGATCCTGTGAAGGCAATGAGGAAATTGTTGGCGAATCCGGCCTATGAGAGGTTGAAGGTTGTTGGATAAGGTGGAGGTGAGGAATATGGTTGATGAATAAATGTTTGTGGTTCTTGAATTTCCTATCTCAGTCTAGACTTCAGATGGTATGGGTTGGTGGTATCTGGTCGGGTTTTGCCGTTGCTTTATTTGCTTGGGATTTCTCTACAAGGGAAAAATTGAATGGGATGGACGGTGAATGGGGAATAAAAGCTTAACTTTATGTATGAGGAATGTACCGCACGATAATAGCTTGTTTTATGCTGAGCAGCTGTTATCGATACATTTATGAGTTATGTAGCGTATGTCCACCTCGTCTTCAACATAATACCTTGATTTCAGGGTAACTCGATTGCAAGCTCAAGAGATGGAGGGAGTAAGCTATGATAGGTTCATATACTACATAAGCGAACTGGTGGGTTGTTAGCTTGGGAGTATGTTTTAGAGTTTATACTTGTAATGTGATATAATGTTGTAAACAGATGTCTAATTTTCTTTGAGAGGGTGGGGGCTATGGAGGCTGTGTAGCTTTGGGATCTGGAAGCGGGCGGCCATCAAGTGGAAATTGTCACAACCGTCTCTTCTTGGCTTTCTACACCAAATGGCCATTTGAAAAAAAAAATTCATTGGAATTAAGGTCAAAGGAAGCAAAGATAAAGCTACGTACTCTTAAAATTCTTCTAAGAATACCCATTCCTCTGACATCCTAAAAATCATGATAGACTGGACCAGGTTTGCATAATATAGATTGAGTGAAGTGGTTGTCATATATATGTACCTCAACAAATCAAGGGTCTTGTCGAATTTTACTAAAAGTTATATTTTTGAGAAAATGAAAAATTACGTAAATCCAGTTTGGCTGTCCCTAACCTAGACAACAAACCAAGGTATTAAACCCCGGATCCTATGCAACTAACAACACCTGGTCCTACAACCAGCGTAGAGTTGCCTAAAATCTTCAGAAAGAGATTAAAGGTATGCTCAATGGGAGCAATTCGATAACACCGAAGAGTCGGAGGATGATGGAAGCGGGGAAGGTCAATAAAGGAAATCCAGTGGGTTTTCTTGACACAGATGATGAGGAGTTGATTGATGAATGGGGGAGCGGATCAGAGGTTGAATAAGTTTGCGGAGATAAGCGTGGAAGAGTGGATGAAGGTAGCGTTCTTTTGTTAAAACATACGATGTGTTTCTTGAACCTTACGGCTTATGAGACCGATCATGACATTGTTCTAACAGATGGTGCAGTTGAAGGGGAGGGAAGGCAACAGCTAGCTAACTCTTTCAAAGCGGCCTGTGATGAAATGGTGAAGTATCAGGATAGTGTTGTTAACTATGAATGCAAGTTGGAGGAGAGGAGAGGACAACCGCTATTCTTGAGGAAGGAACGGACGTATCCAAAGTCGGCAAAGAACTCTCTGAGATGAAACAGAGAGTAGTTCTTTTTGCGAAACCAGGCAGAGGTGTACAGAGACGGGAAGAAGCAAGGGAAGGAGTTAGACATCGAGGAGAAGTGGAAGGCTTGGGCAGAAAAGGAGGTACAGGTGAGGGCGGGGAAGGTGGTGGCTGCCGAGCGGAAGAAATGGCAGGCAAAGGGGAAGGCACTATCGGTTGAGACGGTATCGGTAGCAACCCAGTCTGACCAGGCAGCAGTAGAGGCAGAGAAGATACAGAGGTAGCTGCAGCACAGTCAGAGGTGGGGGTCGAGAGATTAGAGAAGATGATGGAGAAGCGGGGGGCAAGAGACAGTGAGGATGTTGAGATCAAGGATAGGCCGGACATGTATGAAGACCTATCCAGGATGACGACGACGCTCCGGTAGTAGCACTTCCAACTACCAAAAAAAGGGTGCACGACCGGCAGCAAAGGCTGGTAAGAAATCCCGACCAGCCAAAACACCCCCATCAACTAGTCCACCTAGGGATACCGGTTCAGTAAAGGCAATTGCGGTTCATGGGGTCCCTGTCAGAGACCCATGGCAGATATTATACAGGATGTAGGGGTGAGAGGGATTATGGGGGCACATTGGCTCTTGGGAGGTAACCGGAGCGAGTCACCTAAAAATGAGGGGACGCTGGCTCCCGATTGAGGCTTACGAGTTTAACAGAGGAAGGAAGAGAGTGGATTTGCGCAGTGACTGGTAATGGATTACTTATGTGATGGCTTATATCATTTTTTCCTTTACCTTGATTGGCATTTCGATCCTCCATACAGTTTATATAGGTGGCGAGTCTTTCACAGTTTGTTTTTGTCAGTTGGCTCGTTGTTCCGTGAGCGTACCGAGTCTTCTAAAATGAGGGAACGGGGCCGTCTCATAGCCTAAGGCTCCATAGACGTACGGACTTTAAACAAAACAAAAAACAAAACCAAAGAATTTTCTGTGTTTTATTGGTACCACCTGATTTTCCACCTGTACTGCAAGCATGAAACCGGATTATCTCTTAAGTGTGGATACGATTGTTGAAAAAAAGTAGCTGTTACCGCCCCTGTTTAGAATATACCTAAATCCGTTGACTCCGAATAATCTGCTAATACACCTCAGCAACAAGGAGGGTTATAAATCTAGCATTGCAAGCTGGGGTGGAAGGAATACAGGTATGGTTACAAATAATACTTTTACCAATCAAGGTGATATCTAGAGAACAAAAAACACATTTGAGCTCTGGCTGCTTTGCTTGGGAACTACGTCAGCGAAATGCAGACGTTACGGTGATTTACGCTGGCCTATTTGGTTGGATACAGGCAGTAAAATAAAAGCACCAGCGGGCTGTATAGTAGGGAATATACTGTATAGGTCTCAAGCTTAGGGAGCTGCCAGAGTATCTACAATATCTTTCATCCTCAACTAATAGTAATGCAAAGATATTAATTACGAGTTCAGGAGTGGATCAAGGGATTGAGGTGAGAGGTCTCGTATTGGTTCACAGCCTGAGAACTAAACTAAAGCTTTTTATGCCTAATTATTGCACGCATTGAGTACATAACATCCTTTCAGATATAAGCGAGCGGGTGGGTTATTTTTCTGTCCCACTCACGTGGTTTGTGCTTATGCCCACTTGCGTCAGAGGGTATTTCCCTACAAATATACGGGACCGCTTTGGCATTTGCGTCTGTGAAATATAAAGTTAATACCCGTACGGATCGTGCAATAAGTGTGATTCAATGCTCTTTCTCTCTCAAGGTTCCATTCCAACCAAGCAGTATGTGATTCCATACAGTTTGCGCAACTGTACTGACGCGCCTTAAAAGTAGAGTTACTTGAAAAGGGAATATGTCGGGATGATACCCAGTCGTGTTTGTTCTATATAATGGTCTCTTCTCGTCTTGTCACAATAGCAATCATAGAGCTTTGTTCATAGAATACATTCTGCAGATTCCTCACCAAGGGTTGTGAGTTGAGCTTTACTCTGCGTGTGTCCTTTTCATAGTCATCAGTGGCGGTACTAGAAAGACTCGGTACTCTATCCCTCTTGGTAGGCTGGAAGATCGCTGCGGTGATTTCCAGGAGTGGCTGCTGCGGTAGCACTCTCTTTCTTCAGAGTCGATAGAAAATCAACCTTTCTGTCTCTTTTCTTTGGTTCACTGTGCAGGGAGCTTTATTATTTTCAGTCCTACGATCCTAAGTCCTTATATCTCTGTTTTTCTTCTCTCTTTCTTCAGATCTTTCTCTTAGCATATTCCTATGTTTTCGTCTTTTCCTATGATGTCGTTCAGTGGGGAGAAGAACACAGTCAGTGTGGAGGATTTTCTAGAGCTACTGGAGATTTTACTTGAAGGCCTTGATACTCAGACCAGTGATACAGCCTGGCGTGAACGGGCCAAAGTGCTGGTATTGCAGAGCAATTTGGAAGGCAAGGCAAAACAATTCATGGTTAACTTGAGGCCGGATAAAAAGACCACCTACGATGCTGCTGCCAGAGCTTTAAGGCAACGATTTCCTACACCATTCGATGAGGTCTATTGGTTTCCGGAGGTTGTTGACGCCTATGAGAAGCCTATGGCCCAGGTACTACAAACTCCACTACCAAACCAAAACCAATCCCGAGTCGATGGCAGCTATCTACAGCAAGCTTGGATTCAAAGTGTCTCAGAAACCCCTTCAATGGAAATGGTTATTATTGCAGATGAGTTGGTAGAGTCAGTGGAGAAAGGCTCGGTAATTCATGCTGTGCATTTGCCTGATGAAAACTTGGGACTAGTCCCAGAAACTGATCCAGCGGGAATAATCACTGTTACAGATGAGTTAGTGGTGGATGAAAACCAATCCCGAACCGAAGACAACTATGTTCAAAGTGCGATTGATCAGACATCTCACACCCAAACTATTACGGTAGCCTATGTTGAGCATCTATCTGGTGAAGACTCAGGACTGGTTTCAAAAACCAATCCGGTGGGAATGATCACTATTGTACCTGAGTTGGCAGAGTCAGTGGAAAAAGAGGTAGATCCGGAGGATTGGAAACAAGTGTCCACCTTTGTTGAAGATAAAAGAATGGAAGTAACTGGACATACTCATACCAAATCCCCAATTGATAACAAACCGAAATGTCATGTCAAGATATTGGAGTGGGATCTGGAGAAGTCATTGAGGCAAATACTGAACATGGGATTAATCACGGGTCAGCTTGCTGTCTATGGGGATGTCTATGACTCAGGTGGGGGTAGTATTTACAGTGTAGAATGGATGCGTCATTGCCGGAGGGGACAAGGGGTGAAGCTTGTTGTCTATAGGATTGTTTATGACCCAGGTGGAGCATTTGCAGTGTCGAAGGGATGGATCACTAGCGGAGGGGATAAGAGTGGAACAAGGGGTGAAGGTGTGGTCTTTTCTACCAAGAAATTATTTCATCCTTACATGGAATGAATGGGGAAATGAGGTTGGAGATATCTGGCGCTTGTTTGATTTCCTTTCTTATGTTTCTCTGCAATGGGATCTGGCGAAACATGGCGGCGGAAATGGGGGTGATCTGACGCGCCTTAAAAGTAGAGTTACTTGAAAAGGGAATATGTCGGGATGGTACCCAGTCGTGTTAGTTCTATATAATGGTCTCTTCTCGTCTTGTCACAATAGCAATCATCGAGCTTTGTTCATAGAATACATTCTGCAGATTCCTTACCAAGGGTTGTGAGTTGAGCTTTACTCTGCGTGTGTCCTTTTCATAGTCATCAGTACTTTATGATCCTGACCTTGTCCGGTGCTGTTTAAACCTGTAATGAACACCATCTCACATCCCCACAGCGTTTCATAATCACAGGGTTATTCATAATCACACCCTACACCCACAAACCTCGAGGTGGCGTACAGCTAGTACATATGATTGTAATTAGCATCTTGTTAAATAAAGTATATATCGAAGGAATTCACTAGAGGAGGATTCCTGTATTACGAGAATACAACGTTCCATGGGGTTAACAGAATAGAGCCTCTAGGTTTGAGCCTGAAAACGTTTTTTTTTTCATTTTCTTGTTCTGTTAGGTATACCTCTTATTTCCTTTTCCATCCTAATCATCCCTTTTTGCAAGGTGGATACTCTATGCTGAACCGGTTGAACTCACAAAATGAAAGGACTTCAAGATATAGATAGTCTTGGGTATGAAGGGTTTCTGGCGAGTATTGAATAGTGATCATTCCCCATGTCCCGAAGAAGTAGCTCTGGAGACCCGAGGGGACAGCTGGGTTCAGATGGATGAACCAAAGCGGGTCTTCAAGAAGAGAAAGGAGGAGGATGGGCGAGGGGGGGAGATGAGTTACGATTGACTGGGCGAAGAATTTCTTTTCATAATATTGTCTTTGACACAGAGGGAGAGATATCATTCATTGGGTTTTATTTCCTTTGTTATTTCACAAATTCAAGATGCTTAAGCCTGTTGTCTCGAGGGTATAGGAACTACTTTGGGGAGCCATCGGGGCCTCGCCACGACCTAAGGCGATTGTGAGACTTTTCTTTTCCTTTTAGAAAAAAACTACGAAACTGGCTGGACGTCGAGGAAGAGTGCCTAGCTGTCATGCACCTATCCTATCAAAGTGACCAGAAGTATATAGCGCCGCAGCGTGAAGCTGGATTTGAAACTTGGGAGCTTTTCGTTGACATCTACTGCTAACCAACGACATCGCAGATTTTCATGGGAAAATCGATGAGTAGACAGACAAGATACTAATTCAGCCATTCCCGTGGCCGTCTCTGCTAGGAATATTCAAGGTACGGCAACTTACTAGCTGGCACAAACATGCACCAGTGACTTATCCTGGGCTTCATTGCTATTGCTGTGTTGATAAGCCTGGCTGCGGTGGCTTCTGGCTGTGGAACAACATATGTTACTTTTGGTTGTCAAAAACAAGATGTGGTCGCCAGGGTCTCAACATACACACCAATCGATAGTATCAACAAGGATAACTACTACAGGTCAAAAACTGTTATGTTCACCAAGATGTTTCAAGTGGGGCTACATATAGGGGCTTCATATACTTACATGCGTGGGGAGGGTAATGGCGCACTAACCTGTAGAATATACTTTCCCTCACGCATTGTACAAATATTGTAACATACTTGTACATAGAGTAGCAGCATCATTGACTAGTTGAAAGAAGAACATGACTAGATAATTAATAAAGAGAAAGGAGAGAAGATAAATATGTGTTGAAGGATCAATTTCCTGAACTACCAGAAGATGGCGCAATGGTAGACTGGAGGAAGAAAAAAAAGAAAAGAAAAACTTTAGCGTGACGTTGCAGAACCATACGCTACGGCAACAGCGCATGAGATGGCATCGCTACAATGTATATCTCCATCACTATAGAGATTGATTGGGTGGGTTTCCTCTTAGCTATAAGGGTGCTACTGCTTGTTTATACTCAATGGGATTATACAACAGACATCGATCGATCCTACCTTATATGTACAGTACCTCATCTATATCCCTTGCCTAATTAAACATTGTGGTTCTGAGTCTGGTTTGCTTCCTGTGAGATTGGAATGTAGTCTAGAATGTAAGGATATTGCTCTCCCCGGTCCACTCTAATTGGGGACAGGATGCGAAGAGCCGCAGGCACCCTTTTAAATATACAACCAGTGACAAAATCTTTCGTACTCTCCCTGGCATAAGACCCTGACATAAAAGGCTGTATATTGGGGAATTTTGTATGGCAACACTGTACGGGGTACATTACATCTTTACGTAGGGCACGAACTTTTTGTCTATAACTTCGTCTCTCCATGCACCTTGAAAAATGCCGGGACCAATGGGTGAATAGAGTAGCTAGAAAAAGGATCGCTCTTGTTATAAATCGTAGAGAAATAGTTCTTAGTATAGCTTTCGTAGGATGCATAGATATTCTCGCGATGCCGTCTCGCAATCGTACACACAGGTACGGTACAGCCTTCGAAATCTTACAATGCACGGTATGTTCTACAAAGAACAGGTGATCTAAATAGTGAATATAGAGTTCACAGAAACTGTTCAAATAGCTTCAAAAAAACTCAATGACGAAGGCTGTGCATTCTTTTTTTTTTTTTTTGGTGACTTGGAGACGTATTTGCATCTACCATTAGCGCCGTGTAACGTGGATAGATACTTCAGGCTAGTCGTGCCAAGACTCTCTGTTGCAAGCTAAGAATCAACGGTAACTGTTATACACTACCTACGTAGATGGCGGCATCATTCGAACGCATCGGTTGATGAGTATACCATCGGAGCACATGCTAGAACAACACGGAGAAATCAGTAGAGGTATACGGTCGGAAATACGTGGCGAAGGTATGTATGTCTGGGCTGGACCATGCAGCTCGGCAAAGTACTATGACGTGATGATCACGTTTCTCATCAATGTCAATTCAAGCTATGAGGCTCAAGCTCGTAACTATTGATTGGTTGTCATACCTGAGTACTCCACAGATATATTCAACCCACAAATCAAGCCTACCGGGAAAACTGGTGAATAAGATTCCTTGTCTGTATCTTTGCTCTTTCCTTTTTGTGGTAGGGGCATTACTAGTTGTGGGCAGATTAGCGTCCCTGACTCGGATTTTGACTTATTCTAGAATTATGATTCAGATATACAGACAAGGAGTCTTATTCACCAGTTTTCCGGGTACAACATAGTATTGTGGGTTGCGTATCATAGGTGCTAGTATACGTATATGGTAACCTGGATATAGGCGGCGTAGAATGGAGGATGTCGAATTACGTCGTACGAATACTGCGCTGGCGCGATCCGTCTTGTATATGTGGCACGAGACTTGGATATCTTTGCTTATGATTGTGTTCATATATTCTGTGACGTCGGCAGCTAAACCAATTGGTACTCGGTGATACATTATTGCGTATGCAGGCCCGTTCATGGAAAAAGAATGGAACATTCTTGGGGTCTAGTTATCATGATATTTCCTGGATGCAGGGCCTTATTGAATCATATATGCATGACGACCAATGTCGGCTGCTTTGGCGTCGGTTCACGACATCTCATTTCTCGAATCCCCATACCGAATTCAGTGCTAGCAGTTTCATATATAGTTACCGTAAGCAATGTACGAATGTGAGTCCCGAGTACGTCACAAGTAGTCACAATGAAGAAAGCAGAACCAGATATCTCGTAATGTATATGGGAGAAGTGCAAGATCTAGAAGTTGTGACAACCAGAATCTCGAGCCACTGGTACTAGGCTTGCAATTGACCAAAGTGTCATGTCCATGCCGCAGTGCTGGATCAATCTATTCTGTGGGAACCCGTGGGCCAAACCAAATGTCCAAAACTGTGGCCCTGCTACCCGTCTATAGGGCTAGGGTGATTGTGCTTGCAGCTTACAAGTTCCCATATATATATTTTAAGCCTCACTGTATCCCTAAATTCTGGTAGAATGAATTTTATATATAGTTGGCTGCAGCCGCTTGTGACTGCGAACATAAGTTCACGTGAAACCAAATCGTTCGTGGCCTTTAGCAAAACCCTTTCTTCCAATTGTGCCTGCATCACGAATCTTGACCTAATCAAGGTTATCAAAGCTTGCAATTTGTTTTGCCCGAAGCAATAAAGGTGGGCTATAGTAGAACTTTGATACATATCATCGGGCGGTGGGCTTACATTCATATTGTTTGTTATCGAAATCGTGAAGGTAATGTTTTCCTGTTTCCGGCAATTGATATCTAATCTTGTATTGAAACTTTTCTTTCTATCGAGTCTACTGTAAATTTTCCAAAACCGTGAGCCTCGCCGACCCCTCAGTCACGGACTCAAAGGACCCATTTCAACAGAAAACACCCTCTGCGACTTATTATAACGTAAACCTTGTCGACGAGGTCCGATAAACATATGTGCGGAGTTGGCCGAGGTCCGATAAATATATGTGCGGAGTTGGCCGTCATAATATTGTAGAAAAGACTGTGATTTCAAAATCGATCAACAACTAAACTCTATTGATATCGAGATACTAATACTATGAGGGCCTTTTGTAGGTACGTAAATCGCGGATGCGCTGGTCAGAACTCAGGTATCGGAAGGGGAACACTTTTTTTTTTTCTTTAATTTTCTTGGGATATTTATCTAAAGCTTACAAACTGACCGAGTGAAAAGGATACTACGCCCTTCATATATCCATCAATAGCCCTGTGCCTCCTATCTGCTCACGTAGATAGTCAGATACCCGGGCCCGGGCCCCTGGGGCCATTTCGAAGACTACGAAAGCTTGCCCGGCCGGCCGAAATTCTGCCAAAAATCTGGCTCATTTTTTAAACTTTTCAGTACAATGTCCATCTGACTGAGCCGAAAATACAATCATACACTTACGGATAATCACGTCAAAAGGTCGCGCAAGAGTGAAGGGAGACTCCCCTATACCTTATTGAGCATCCGGGTCTGAATTGGCTGAGGAATTTCTTACCAACAAGAACAACTTCTGCTAATTCGGTTTAATGCCAAAAACCCGATAACTAGGCGCCATAGCCAAGTAGCCCAGTTTATACACATCGCCGGACCTGGCAGACTAACTTGTCTTGTCTTTGAATCCACCCGGATTTCCCGGTGGCTCATCATGGACCCCCATCGGGTCCGATATGAGTACTGAATATATATATGTTGATTATTGAAAAAAGCCCAGATTATACAAGTCTAGGGCAGGGTTGGTCAAAAATCCTTTAGAGAATTTATTTGAATGCACATCGAGGGATGACAGGTTGGGTGTATGAGATCGAAATCTAAAAAAAAAATTATTATATCTAACAGTCCGAACCCACAGTTATGTCAAAGATTAAAACAAACAGACCAGCCCGCAATACTGAGTACATTCGTGAGATCGGTCGGCATGGACATGCCAGTCGTGGGCCATAGATCCTTTCATAAACGTAAGGTATAGCGGCTGAATTTGAACTGACTATATAGATATGGATAGGAAAGTGTAGAGTTTAACTATACCGAATGTTAAACGAAGTACGTACCTTGATTCTTTCCTTGCTTCGAAACTTGCCACTGACTAAATTTATTTAGTGCGGATAAAGCTTCAAAACAATACAACCGAGGATATAAAATGTACTGCAATCACGTGATATCGCAGTATCACGACTCCACTCAACATCACTCCCTTTTTTTTTTTTTTTTTTTTTTTTGTCATTACTCCTATTAGGTCCCAACTGATCATCACTGGAAGGTCGCTACAGGATGAAGGATAAACTATACCTTCATACTACTCTTTTACAAAGTGGTGATACCACTGCAACGGATTCTTGTCTGAACAACAATCTACAACATCTATGGCGGCAGGAGCGCGACTGATAGAAGCACATACGGACGGTTTTGATTTAGCGGACTTCTACAGCTGCTTACGGACAGCAATCTTTTGTTTAAACCGCTAGCACTCCACCATAGCTAAAGTAGAGAGGTATGAGCTACCAAGAAATAATCAATTATACATCTCTATACTTGACATACTCAAGTATATAGTCGACGAAGATATTACGAGGAAAGACATTAATATATTGAAACCATCATCAAAGCACTATTTGCTTATCACACTCGAGACTCAGAAAGGGTATCAATCCCAAAAATAATCTCCACCACCCTTTGGATGAACATATTCTGTCCATCTCGAATTCGGTCTTCAGATGCTGCAATGCCTGCTTCATGCCTGAGGGATTCGTTGTAATGGTCTATAGTGAAGAACCGTGAGAGCAGGTACGGCGACGAAAAAATTAGAGACGGATTTTCTTGAGTCGTAAAGTCGCCGTCACTCGGATTAGGTGGGGGGCTATCCTCTTGGTCGAAACTCGAGGCTCTGCTTGCGGCTTCCTCCATGAGAATGGTGTTGTGTTGGTTAGAGACTACGCTTGGCCTTGGCGGCGGATCTTTGACATCGAGATGTTGTATCATCGGTTGATACGATAGATCTGCTGCTTCCAGCATTGGCGGCGCTTCGTCCATTTTGGATGTTTCGGCGTGGTGCTCTGGTTGCTCAGTGTGCTCGTGCTTTGACTGGGTGGATTCTATGTTGATAGCGAGGACTGGAAGGACACCTATGGGATGAATATATTCTTGGGGATCTCGGTCGATGGGGTTGAAATCGCTATTCACAACCGGGAGAGTCCTGCTCGACATGGTTGGTAGATGTGATTTAGATTTTTCTTCGGGTAACGTTATCTCTTTAAACTCCTTTGAGCACAAATTTCTTCGATGATCTGGTGATAGAGAGAAACCGGGAGAGGTTCTGGTCTATATGGTGTATATAAATGAAAACTCTACGGTGCTGTTCCAAAGCTGACATCCTTTGGCTTTAGATAACACGATGATCCCGATGCACCGGCTTAGCATTTACCACAGAGAACAGTTTTTTAAGTCCGAGGTGTTTGTAATTACTACTGAGTTGCTATAGGTTGGATTGTTATGCAGACTGGCCACGTACTACGCCTGACTAGTATACTGCGTTCGTCTGACTTTATGATAGACATAGGGAAGGTGGGAAGTCCTTTCATGGGTCCGAGTCTATTGTCAAGGTAAGAGATAATCAAGAAGCGTTTGTCATCGTTTCTACTGACATAAATACCTTGTGCATCCTGACGTGGACCTATAACGAGTGTCCGCACCCAGTGTGGCCGAGGGATCGGGTGAGTTTTACGAATCTCTGGATTTAAGTTGCACATATTAGGGCCTGATCTTGATAACTGAACAATTTGTAAGACCCCGGTTCTTATGTACATGCTAATGAGTTTACTGACATTATAATTTCAGATCTTCATCTCATGCGTCTGTCTATCGTCATCATATTTCCGAAGCTCTTTGACATCAAATGAATAATGATCTCCCCAACTAACATAATGTATTCACCACCAATTTTTAATTTGGGATCACTTTATGTCCTCGTGATTCCGCACATGGTGCGGGCTTCGGCCTAGACTAAAGAATGTAAGTACCATATTCCGCAGTCATCACTTTGGCGTGGAGTAGAGTGGTGATGACCTCAACGATCGAGATTAAGATACCAATGATATTGTGAATTTTCTTGGGTGGGTTGTTATTGGTTCAGACTAGTCATGAGGGGTGAAAAACAAACAAGACACTTGGACTAATAGTATATATCTTTATATTTTAAAATCTATAGCTCGCAGCGCACTTTCTACGCACATCCCCTACGTCGATGCTGGCTCATCTTCTGGATCTTCTAAACGCTGACCGCCACATAGCCATAAGCAAGGCTAAGGAGTTCACAAAGATCATCCTCAAAAGTGTGCTTGTTGTGGGGCCACGATACCACACTTCATCTGGTGCATTTGCGAATTTGGTTGAAGGCATCAATTCATGGTTCGGCTGGTTTTGTGGTAAGATTGGGTGGAATCTGCTTAATTCTGGTCTAAAGCTTATGCACTACCACATGATGTGTCTCCACACAGAAACTACCAGTGAAAATAGCTTCCAGGGGAACACGATTCGGCGGCATAGGTCCCACTTGAAGTCTTTCAAATTTTTGGAAAACAGCATGTCAGGTTACGCTCTCGAAGAGCTTTGATCGACGCTTGCAGCTTGAAGGACAAATGACGGCGCACTTCCTCCGCGTTGTGGAAGAGTCCTAGAAGCTGTCTAGGGATTTCTTGATATACCCGGAATTCTAAGGATCGAAGGAATTTTACGCTGGAATTGCTATATTTTCGCGGGCGGGCGTCATAACGTATAGAATTAACGTTCAAGATCTCACACTATATGGTGGGAATGGGTACAAAAAACTTGGACAACAAAGCATTAGCGGTTTTAGTAATTTTGGATGGATATTTCCAATGATTCTGGGTGTTTTCTAGCGATTTCCTGAGGGTTTTCTGGTGGAAGCTTGCGGAATCTTGGGGGATGGATATGGGGTTTCAAATCCGTCATGTTGCAAATTCAGTGGTAGTCATGAGTTTTACCCCGAGGCCTTCAGTCAGCAACTATATCAATAAACTCGAGTTAGACATCTTCGCCTTGTACCTAGGGGCATCTGCTGATTACCAACTCTTGAAATCAGTTTAAAGTATTTGAAGAATTGTTTAGGTTGAGATGTCAGTGGATTCTCTTACCTTCTGAATGGGATTCCTGCCACATAAAACCTTTGCTATTTATTTCAGCATTTCATCACATAACATAAGAATCTGGGTCAAACAGGGTATCTAGCACCAAACCCCCCTAATATTCAAAATTACTGACTGAAAGTTACCCTCAAGACCTTAATAGTCTGAGATTCACTAAGTGGTAGTACGTAGTAGGAAAAATAGAACCAAAATCATAGGTAGGTAGTAGTCCTGGTCGTATATCGCCTAACAAGTTTCGCGTCGGTTACAAATTATTAGTTGGATGATACCGGTCATAGTCTTAAGCTGATTGCTTTTAATGGGGAACCTATCATCAGTCTGGCAATTCTATCACCCGAAGCTTTTCTTTCTGGTGCGGACTCTGAACTATGTACGTCTACAGGAATCATTAACGTTGACAGGTGGGAGGGATTTTGCTGCGCATCCCCCGATGATGTCTAAATGCCGCTTCTCTGGTGAAAGAACATCTCTACCTCTCCATATAGAGATAGAAGTACTCGAGGACATACCGAAAAATAAATAATATGAGGGAGGCCTCCAAACTCTCGTGCATTGAAATTCTCCCGAGACCACCTTGCCACCTCGCATCACTATCGTGGGCTTGTTCGGTTGAATCATATGAAGGAGGCTGCCTGGTCAGAACCCCCAAGGCAACTTGTTTTTGAGGGCTCATGATAGGAATATCCGATGGAGATGAATCGTCATGGCTTGAGACCCAGGTACCTGGATTATTGGTATGTATATTGTGTAAGCTCCGGACCTCGGTGTGACGTGGGTTTTGGGGAATTTCAGCCTCGACGTTGCTTTTTCGTTGGCCACCTGGTAGCCATATGCCACCTGTTCCATGAGCTAGCTGCACCATACTACACACACCATTGAAGTAATACTGGTATTCCGCTCAGTGAGTGGCCTTTCATTACAAGTCCGATTGGACGAGTAGCATTGTTAGAGGCAAGTGGCCTTGTAGTTGAAAGCTACAATTAGAACTGGAACAGGATAAGAGTAATTATTATAAGATGAATTTACAAGTATAATACAATGACAGCGGCTCCGATAACCTTCCACCCTTCTTTTTTTAAGAAATACTCGTTACTCCTATGCGGTCCCGTTAGGGGGACCATGAGGAGCCACCGGGGAACCCGGGTGGATTCAGGGACAAGGCAAGTAGTCTGGAAGGGCTGACGCTAGGTACATGAACTGTGAACTCAAATGGGGCCCCATGCTGTTAACGGACATCTGTCCGATGACCAAGTCAGCTGACCTAGGCAGAGCATTCCATAATGCTGTTGTTCAGAAGATGACCTGATCGATATCGACATCAGGCAATCATAATAGTATGATTGGAGTCAATTTGGCAATTTCGAGACTTCTCCTAGCCTTCTTACTGCAGCGGGCTCAAAGAATTACATTGGCAACTATTTCTCCATACAAATATGTAGATACAATACTTTTAAATACATTCTGCTGCACTCTACATCTATAATATCCATTAATTTCTGAACGTACGGTGAATCTAACACTCTTAATTCGCCAGCCAATTGGCGAAGCCTGCTCCAATAATTCACACGTCTAGCTCACATCGCATGCACCCTTCTTGCTTAACACAGCGTTAGGTATGAGTATACAATATGTTGACCTCAAGAAATTTGAGTAGCCATAATCGATATAGGGACACAAAACTGAGGGGTTGCATAAAAGACGAATACGGTACTAATCCTAAGATTTCTTCGCACTAATTTGATAGTTTATTTTGGAGGCCATCCGGGCTGCTATGCCGCCTTAGGGATAGTACTTAAGCTAATTTTGGTATAAATATCAATATATGTATAGATAATATTGCACTCGCAGGCTTCCGGATTACTCGTCATACCGCTCTGAAGGTACTTTATTTTTTTTGATTTTTTCTAATAACATTTTCAGAGGATTTCGAACTGGTGTGGCTTTCTGCTGAAAAACCTGTTGCAGGGATAACGATAAAGATACTGTATATTCATACACCAAAATACAGTTGACCGTACACCATAATGCGAGATTACATATGCAATTGAGCGCTAACATCACACGATTGGTGATGGGCCCGAACATTCTCTGTTTACTTATATGCAAAAGTCTTGGTGAAACACAAATTTGAGCCTCACGGTTGTTGAAATAGAAGTTTCACAAAATAACTTTTCCTACATTTCATCTCGGCTCTTCCCTACAATATCAGCTTCAGTAAGAGGCGACTTTTCAGGTTGAGATTTTAGTCTATAACGTATACATAGCTTGCGGGGGTCAGGCAGACATGCCCTACCCTTCAATCAACCCAGGTTTCCGGGTGGCTCGTCATATCTTCCTGAAGGGTATTTTTTTAAAAAACAAAAGAGCCTCACGGTAGCGTTTGCTCAATACCTAGGTATCTTCTATTTTATTAAATAAGTCAAGAACCTTATAAGAAGTATCAGTAAGGTCTGTATTTGAAAAGGAACTATGTAAGAACAGGCAGGAAAGATACCTACCGTAGAACCCCAAAATCAAGCAGATTGAAGGAAAATGAAAAGTTTGTGTATCCAGTAGCGAGTGTATACATGTACCAGCGCTTAGCTGTAATTACAGCTGTCAATACAAGTTATATGTGCTAGGGATCAACATCTCCTGTAGTCTGGCGATATCGCTCTAAGGCCCACCTTGCCTGGGCTCTTCACTTGTTTAGTCCATTTCCAGTCCAAGGTATCCTCAATACATGGAGACTTCATGAACCAGCTCATTTTAATTTACTTCGAAAAATCATTACTCGCATATAATTGCCCTGGGACCTTATTAGGAGCGGTCGATTCTCTAACACTAGAATGGCATCGAATATGGCCCCCACTTATAAACACGGCCTAAACAGTTTCTGATCCCGAGAAATCCTCCACTTTTTTTCTCTATTAAAATCATAAGCCTCCACCGGAGCCACTTTCCTCAGAACTTGTAACTCATTACTCGTATTCAAGTCAATCTAGCTAATTACGAGACCGCATCCCCCAACCCCAGGGCTGGTCTCTGCCATCTCTCCCCAGAGATATCTATACTAGCTGTAAAGGAAATCAAACCACCCCCGGCAAACGCAAATCCTCCCCCTCTCTCTTGCAATCCGCAGCGCCTCCCACACCTTCACACACATTCGTTTTCCTTTTCTGCCTCCTCGCGGGTCCTTCCTGGCCCGTCTCTAATAAAGACCATTCTAGTAGGCGGGTAGCGCTCTGATCCTCCGCTCTGCCCATTGCATAGGTTCATGCCGTGTGCAGGTCCCTTTATTGCCCGGTTACTTCACATCAAACTGCCCCGGCTCTGATGGATCTTGAAGGCTTGCTGGATCGCGGCTAGTGTAGCGATATCAGGCCGTAGTATCCACTTGCTAATCTATGATGCCGCCAGCACCCTCCTCATTCCACTCGATCCCCGCGTGATGCCCTTTGACCTACATGAGGGACTTCCTCCGCGTGCTTCGGTGCAACTAAGGCTCTACAACCTCGGGGGTCTTCCAGTTAGGGTAGCTGCGATTGCCCCTTGGCTGTCCAGGGTCACCGTACAGGCTCCGTTCCCCCACGCCAAAGCAATCCCTAGCATCTCTGCATCCATTACTGTGGCGTTCCTCCCGCAATAAAATTCCGTCCGCCGTGCAGCTGCCGCTGTCACTTTCTCCGCTCTGCCACGTCTAAATCTTCCCCGCAACCTTGGGGTCAAACTCCACCTCTCCAGAAGCCGCCCGGTCTGGCAAACTAATCCATCTCAGCTGTACTTCCGCCCCGATAACCTCCCTAATAATTCGTTCCGCCACTGGTCTTAATTCCGGCAGATGCCCACCATATACAAAGGCAGCCCACCTAACCCTCTTCCTGAACATCGCTTCTCCCAGCTTGGATATCGCTGTCAACGCGCTCACCTTCCCACCAATCCTGCCCTTCCAAGCGCCAACTAGCCACCTCTAAAGCTCTGCCGCAAGACGTGTCTGCTCCTCGCTCGGGATTCAACGTTACTCTGCTCCATAAGTTAGAATCGCCAAAATCAGGCCCACAATCAGCTGCCGCTTCGCCTCAAAAGGAAGCCTGTTTAGGCGCCTGACCTGCTGCTCCCAGGCAGCCCCAGCCTTTGCCGCTTGGAATTTTTGGTGCTAAAACTGCACCAGAAGTGGGTATGGAGGTGGTGGGTTGGTCACTTTACGAGACCTATTCGATTTGGAGAAAGAGATCAGGAACGTAGCCGCAGCGACACCCCCAGTCACCGAGTAACAGGTTGCCAAACGTCAGGCAACGAAACCGGCTGCTTGTTCTCGAATGGCAAACAAGCAGTACCACGAAGGTGGGACCAGGAGTCATTGTGGTGCATGGAATTCCCTGCTAGCGACTCATAGCAGACATGTCAAACCGCTATAAATTGCATCCTCCACATAACCTTACTCATTGCGCCAAACCCATAACCAACAGGGGTGTTATCCTCAGAAAGTTGCCTCTATACCCTCATAACCTCATGAAACACTACGGCTCCGGTCCGATGCAATATTGCAACCTCGACTGCAGACAGATTCGAGATATTCATGTTCGGAGGGTATTGGGACCACACTGGCTCCTAGGCAGTAACCGAAAAAATCAGCAAGACTAACACGAGCTCAGGGATATCCGCAGCGCTTTCAACAGCCTCCGGAGGTAGAAGATGCGAGAGATATTGAAGCCATACCCGGAGGTGCAGGAATGGGTGAACCACTTCCTGTGCTTGACGACTTTTGATATTGGTGTGAACGGCAGGATTTTCGGACGGGTGGCAATGACGCAGGGAGCACCCCAGGAATCTCCATTAAGCCCAGCTCTCTTTCCTTATATATGTCCCAGGTGGTATTTGAAGCGGAGGGATAGCGATACGGGAGAAGGATGATACAGGTCACAGGAATCAAAGGGAAGAAGGTTTTAAAACCCTTCCTCTAACATTGACGACGTAAACTCGGAGGCGGTCCGATAAACGGCAGCGTCGGCGGCTTGGCCTGGGACCTAGCAGAGCGGGAAATCTCGGGTTTATGACCAGCCCAACACGACAGCCCTGCCAATTCTCCTATCTTTAGCCCCTTCCACCTCCTCCATCTTCCCATTCCCTTTGTCCCTCTTTCGCTCCATTGTTTTTCTCAGTTCCTCAACCCCAACTGTCTTCTGCTCTTCCCTCCTCCATATCCGTCAGTGTGGTGGTGGTCGTCACTGCGGGGACTCAACTGCCTTCTTGGTTCTGTCTCCACCAATTCTCTCCAGCTGTTCTCCACGCTTGCGCTTATACTATGGGATCTCACCTAAGCCTTTCCCACCCCACTCCCCAATATCCCGCTCCCCGTCAGTTCCAAGTTTCTCTTTAGTCCATGTTTTATGCTGCTACACATATTGAAGTCTGACTAACATCAGGGTATAGCCTTTCTATCTTGCTTACTGGGTTGTTTGGCTACCAGATCTAGCAGCATCTGGGGAATGCCCTTGCTTAGCTGTCCGATTACGGAAAGTTTTGATTATTGACCAAGATCTGTATGGTGAAGTGGGTGGATATTTTGGCGGAAGAGAGTTGGGATGATAGCTCACTTTACCACTGGCATTAGTGTCGCCCAAGTAGGGGGGGGCATTGTTGATGAGGTATGGCGCTTGAAGTCTATCGCCAGGCTGCCCTGATCAATGTTTCACTAAGGCTTTTGACCATATCTATATCTTTCTGTGGCTGGGTAGAAAGCTAGGAGATGCAGAAACTAGGATAGAAAACATTTTGACTATCCTCCAAAACGATTCAAGCCTTCGAGAACCCAAAGACCTCAATCATATATTGTATATATTTCAGTCCCATAATACTGGCGCTTCATACACCTTACAATCCCCCCTTGAGGTACGGAGTATGTGGTTGCAGTTGATGAATATTATGCTCCTCACAACTACTGCTGCACCTACGAATCTCTCATTTCTGGCCTGTAGATGTTTCGATTGGCTGTGAACGGCGATTTGCTAGTTGGACGGAAAATTGCAACCTCTGTTCAGTCAACAGACAGAGTGTTTTTGCTGAGCTACTTCTACAATACATTTCAATCTATTGTCTACCAACCCAGTCAGCAAGCCAAGGCTTGCATCCTTCAGCATCCCTAGCATCTTTTTTGCTACCTAATCTTCATGTTCCTTTTTGCTTATTTCCACATTTATATTCCACACCGATGCATCCTAATTACTGTCGCAACTTCATGTGCTCTCGGCTTCTCATTTCAAAGCCCAAACGTTCATCACGATCTGTACTTTCAACAGTGCTAACAGTGCCCTGCTACTCTCCGCCTTCTTTGCTTTGAACGAAATCTAACTGTTGGTAGCTTACCATCGGTGACGACATTCCCTTCGACAAGAATTTGATTCACCGACGGTGAAGTTAATTGATGCTTCTCTATTTCTAGAATTCTCCCCGTAATTCCTTTGCCCTCCGGCTCCCCGCCCAAGCTCTGCTAGTTCTATACATTAACTACTGGTCCATTAAGCAAGAGCAGTTTCTCGTACCAGACGCCATGGCTACAAGAGACTAGCGTATTAACTCGCGAGTAAGATAGCTGTCTTATGTACGAAAAAAAAAAAAATGTCTTGTACATAACATCATCCTAAATAAACAATCCCCTCGGGACCCGTGGGGGTTTCTTATACGGCGAGGTTTCTTATATCGAGGTATAGAACAAAAAACAAAAAGAAACTAGGGAATGTCTGGGCGAGGGAACTTTCAAAATGAAACAGACGTAAGACTTCAAGGCTTTCAAGTGCAGCGTGTAGGAGATCGGGAGTTCATCTGGATCAGAATTTGACTCATGCGGGCAGAGTGCCAACCAGACGGGGCTGGCTCGGTTGATACCTAAGAAGCGTTGCTCTTCTTCCACTTTATAGGAGATGCAATATCGCGCCATAGAGTGCACGACCGGACTTCTGCTCACGGAGAAATACAAGCAAAACTCAACTGTTTATGGTTCAAGCGCTGGGGAAACCTTATACATTTATGGTACTTTCGCAAGCTAAGTGGCCAAGGGCCGATGTGCATTGCTGCTGGAACCATCTTGGAAAAATTAATATGATTGGATGTAGAAGGTTTAAGGAGGAAGTATATTCTTATAAAAGGTTCTATAAGTAGCCAAAATTATTGTTTTCACTTTGTATCCAAACTCAACGCTGACTCTACGGAGTACCTACAATATGATATCTATGTGTTCAAGTACTAGTGCCTCTGGGTAGTTCTTTTTTTAGAGGGGGACGTATTTCTTAAAGACATGTTCATTTACATACATCATATCAAACTACATATGCCTCTCTTGTTGGGAGATCTGCTCTGATTTAGCCTTTTCTCCTAATAAGTCCCCTCAGCAAAACCAAATGGTGGATGTAATCTCTTACCTTTTAAAAACTAAAGTAAGCTTTTGCAGTAGTCTGAGCAGTGTAACCGGAAGAGGCTCAGGTAGAACACGCTAAAAATTTACCTATCCTACAGCTAGTGACAAAAAGTTTTGTACCTGAAGATGCAATGTATGCCTTACTCCTACAGCCATACAAAATTCTCCAATATACAGCGTTTGGGCCTAGCTGTATAAAAGAAAAGTAGTAGCTTGAATTCTAGCCGTTTTACGAGGCGGCAAGGGGGTTCGTCATGACGAGCTGGTTATCTTACCATTGAGAACATATCAATTGTAATACGCGAGTACACAGAAATATCACATCAACATCAGCGCCAATGCCATTCCAAAAGGCACCAATGATACTCTACACCACTACTGCGCTACTCCATTCGACCTTATAAACTGACTACTATGTCTCCATTGAAGGCTACCGTCCAGTATAGGTGCTTCACTTGTACACTCATTACTAGGAAAACACTCGTGCTTGGCTGAGCCTGAGAACTTATAACCATCATGAGAGGGGCTGAGTGGGGTTGTAGAAGAGAGCAATTCAGTACTACAATTAGTCTGATTGGCACAGTAAGAACCACCCGCTATCGCAATCCGCCTATAAACGAAAATCTAGAAAACAATGAAAGATAGCTCCTGTCCTAAACTTATGAAAACCCATAAACAAAGAAAAGAAAGCATTCAAATCTCGATATAATGTAACGATGTGGGCAGGTCTGTCGGGTGGAGTGAGGTAGCATATTTCTTGCAATACCTCTATCTGCGAGGCTCGAAATGTAGGGCCCGATATGTATAGAGGTAGTAGAGTGTTATTAGCCCATGATATCGAACATCCAATGAAAAGTGGGTGAAGTCATACCGTAGGGTCCAGCCCCAAAAGAGGATAATTCCCATAACTGCCCCACCTACTCCGTACACAGAGTGGGATAGAGCATTCAATAGCTACCAAGAAACTATGAATGGGACATCTTCAAGCTAATTGGCATAGTAATCTGATAAACAATATATTTTCCGGTTAGATAGTAACTAGTTCCTGATGGGCAGGAATTATTGCTCGCACTTTGCTGAAAGCAGGTTCTTCTAGTATCATGTCCTATCCAGTCAAATGAGCTACACAGAATGTTCGTTCTTCTACATAACCTATCCAATCAAGTTTGATAGTACAAGCTTTGTCTATCGTTCCTTTTGAGCCTTTAATTGCAGTACTTAATGATTTCTTCTCGATACTTCTAGTTGGTATTTTGTATAGGTGTACAAATTGAGAATTGATTAAGTCTCCTCCCTTCATTTGGAGATCAATTAAAGCTAGTGTGGGGTGTTCGTTAGCTTTAACGAATACCTTGCTAAAATCTAGTACCTGTCTTGACAAGGGTCGTTCCTTGATTTTATCCTTGTTGTTTTTACCCTTAGTGGCTATCGGCATAGCTAAATCTTGTGCGGCTGTACGCATAGGTACCTTATTTTTTCGTTTCCTACAGTCCTTGTAGGAGTGTCCAGGGTTCCAACACTATAGATATTTCTTGTCTCTAATTAATTGCATCTTCGTCTTCTGATCCAATTTTTTTGTGATGGTGTCCCAATCTGAGTCCTTCCGATTTTCTGTATTGGGTTTGGTGATGGGATTGCTGCTAGGATTAAATCCTGTTTTTTGTCATTGATTCTGGTCCCTGCATAGACCGTGACTTCGATTTTCATTCCAAGGGTGTTGTCGTCGGGATGTATTAGTTGTGGATGGTGGGGCAATATCCTTTTTTGAAGCTTCATATGACTCCGCTTGATGCACGAGCTGATCATATGACTATTCGTCTTTGATTAAAGGAATTAATGTAGCTGACATATATGGCGGCAGGTGATTAAGAAACTTTCTTCTTTTTACTTCCTGCGATATTGATTGTTTGCCATCCTTGTCAATCAATTTGATTTGCATTTCAGTAAGCCAGTTGGCAAACTGTTTGATTCCCATGTGATATCCGTCCTTGTATAGTGTAGCTGTCTCCCATCGTTTCCACAAAATGTCCTTACTAGTAGAGGGTATCAGGAAATCCCTTATCACTAGTATAAAACCAAAGAATATTGCATTCTTTCCTTTTTCTCTTAGGAACTGATTATAAGTAGTGAGTGCGCTTCCTTCCATTCTGAATCTAACAATTTCCAAAGCTGAAGCGCCTTCCAAATCTATTCTTTTGAGAACAAACCAATGTTGCATTGCTGTGGCCTAAGAGTCAAAATATTGTGAGTCTTGCTATTTTTTGTCTTCTCCTCTTAATTTTTCTGGCATATCAATCTTTATTCCTTTTAAAGCATTCATTGCTTTATAGTTACTTGTTGTAACCATTCCTGTTGTAGATTCCCATTGCTGGTGTTCAACTAATTTTCCTCGTTTGGGTTTTCTTTTAAGAGTTTGACTTGCAACTAACGATGCCTTATGAGAGTCCGAGCTATCATCTCTGCTATCATTAGGGTCTCGTCCTCCTCCTTGTATTTTCTGCTTCTGTTGGTCTAGTCCTGTATCTAGATCATCATCATCTTCTGGTAATTCTATATCTTCTGGTGGTTGGTCTTTGTCGTCTGGTTCTTTGGCTGACCCAGTCCTCCTTTTTGGTGTCTTAGGTGCTCGACCTTTGCCTTTCGATTGATCTTTTGGTGTTCTCAGGAATGCTCCTGGAAGTTCTTTGCTAGGATTGAAAAAATCCCCGCGGTATGTGCTGATTCTTCTAGATGAGTGCCGCTCATCATGAATGCCATTATTTCTTCCCAGTTATTTATTACCCAATTTGGTTTCCTTAAGAGTGGAACAACAGGTTTCTTTAATTCCTTGCTTAAAAATGCGTTCATTTCTAAATCCTTTTCTTTGAATGGGTAAGGTGTTAGCCATAAATAGTGTTTTACTACGGCTTCCATTAAGAGTCGAGTATATCAGAATGATACTGTTGGGCATGTCCCATTGAGCGAGTATATTTCAAAATCTCCTCAATTGTTAGAAGATGTCTATCCCAAAATTCTTCTGGTGCGAGAGGTAGAGCCATACTAAAATATAGTTTGGCTCCTGCTCCATCTGGTTCTCCTATTTCTATATCATGGGCAGATTTATTTCCCCTTCCATATTAGGAACTACAAATCTGGTCTTTCTGGGAGTTTCTTCTACTAATTTCTTAATATCTTTGGGTAACATAGTTAACCGTCTCGACCTCTTAGTCTTCTTACTAAGTTAGACGCCATTATGTCTGATTTCGTCGTCTGTCCGCAACCAAATGCAGCTGGTTATGCGATACAATCGTCGAGTTACTTTTCTTCTTTGGCCCCTTTCTGTGCTGATGGTATAGTGGCTGATGATCCTTATGATCTCCGTTCGACTGACGGTTCTGTTGGCTCGGTGGCTCACGAGGCTGGTGAGGCTGGATGTCAGGATCCTGATGTTTCTTATGGTCCTGGTTTTTCTTCGTCTACTGGTCTAGAATCTAGTTCTAGTTCTTCTGGCAAGAGTGTCACGTTTTCTGATTGGTGTGTTGAGGTAGACGTTGGGGGCGCAGAGGTATTGGTAGAGATGTCTGGGCCTAAGGAAGATTCTGATGGAGGTAATTCTTTTTTGGAGGAAATGGCTGCAGTGGAGGCAGTGAGATTTGAGCCTTGGGATTGTGACGCTTGGTTGTTTAGACCAATTATTCCTGGGACCTGGGGGGCCAGTTTTTTAATAGTGTTCTGGATTTATAGGTACAAATGTAATGGTGGTTGCCAGGAGTGCAAGATAAGTTGTCGATCTTATTGGGAAAAGTGTTGTGAACGAGGGTGGGATTGTTTAATATGGGATACCACTGCCCGTTAGAGCTCTGCTTAGCTTGCTTCTAAGTCTTTTGTTGATGTACTGCAGTTGAGAGTCTGATGTCTTATTTATTGGATTTTGTTGACTAGCTAGTTGAATAACGATATCGATTTTATATGTGCACTTGGGTGTCGAATTGTATACACTTGCGTGAGTGTAATAAAGGTATCCGAAGGTTGATCAGGCCTTGGATTTAAGAGTAAAGATTAGGTAAGTGAGTTAAAAAAAATGTAATGAATGGTACTAGACAGTATTCATTTGGTACCATTTATACAATCTATATCTATAGGCACGGACATTTGTGTATTTCGGTTCTGCTGAGGTAAGACCTCAGAAGGGTAGGGAGATTACTATGTGGGACGTTACCGAAGGGACCAGTAATTTACTGGTGTAATCTATCTTATATGATTTGTGCTATCTAAGCTATATGATCTTGATCTGATTGGAATATAGGCTTGCTTGCTCTATGTGCTTGCTTGGTTGCTTCTTGTCTTTTCTGTGGATTCTAGAGGGAATCCAGCGGCCTATTTATACTCCTCTGAGATCTGATGACTAAGGAAATAAATACAATAAAGGGTGGCACACCAGAAGGTGGTGCGCTGTACAAAAGGGGTCATGTGGCTATAGTAATGAGTCACACGCCATAAATGATGGTCATGTGGCCATAGTAATGAGTCACACGCCTTAAATAGAGGTCACGCGGCTATAATGAGGGTGTCTTCATATGGCAAGTGCCATGGAACTTCCCATGGCAAATTCCGCGTGCTATGGATGCTTATAAAGTAATAAGAGGTGGTAGAAGGCTAGTCCTTCAACCGAGAGCTTAGTTACCAACATAGTGGTAATATAGGAAATACAAAAGTATATAATCAATTATATAAGCAATGAAACAACATTCTCCATTATACATAGTCTATAAAAATTTAATCATCTATATTGATGATATTATTATATTCTCCAAAACGTATGAAGAACATGTAGAATTATTGAAGAAAGTACTTCAACATCTACAGGACGAGAAATTTTATCTCAAAGAAAGCAAATGCTAGTTCTTTACTCTAAGATTGGAAATCTTAGGACACGTTTTGACATCAGATGGATTACATGTAGACCTGAAGAAGAGGACTACTATATTAACATTTCCAACTCCTACAAGAAAAAAGGATCTTAGAGGATTTCTTGGAATCGTTAATTATCTCAGTAGATTTATTCCTGACTTGGCATTGTATGCGAGCACCCTGTCAGAACTGCAAGGAGAAACAAAGAAATGGGAATGGACAGATACTCATAATGCAGCATTTGAAAAACTCAAGAAACTCGTGAATTCCCCACATGTTTTAAAATCCTGGAATAATGAATTTACTGAACCCAAATATTTAGTCTGTGATGCTAGTGATGTAGGACTAGGATCTTGGATAGGTCAAGGACCGTTGACGCACATCAGACCATCATGCTTCCACTCTAGAAAATTTAATCCAGCACAACTCAATTATCCTACCTTTTAAAAAGAATTATTAGCGATTATTGACTCATTAAAATTTTTTGAAGCACAATTGAGAGGTCCCAAGTTCACTATCCTTACCGACCACAAACCATTAGTAACCTTCCATACTCAAACAGCTGCAAGTCAAAAATTGAGGCGATGGCAAGATTACCTAATAGAATTTGATACAGATATATAGCATACCGCAGGAAAGGAAAATTTGATAGCGGACACTCTATCAAGAAAGCATAAATACTTGGATACTCCCACCACCGAGGATGATTATATCTCTAACACCATCGATCCTCCTAACCATACCTACAACCGCAACATCTCTACCAACACTTTAAGAACTTTCCACTCACCAGAAACCTCTACTCAGAACAATATAGTTTCTCTTGAAGCTATCAATTTCAAGCATGTCGACTGCGACTTCAACTAATGTCGTGGAAGAGCCGAAGAACTTGGACACCATATCTTCTGTCCATACTTCGAGGGCATCCAAGATGAAGAAAGCGAATATGACATGATGAAAGAAGAAGAGTCCTCAGACGATGAGACTCTATCTACCATACCAGAAGAAGTTTTCAGCGGGTATGATCATATACCCAATATAAACAAGAACAAACCCTTAACAGTTCTTGGACTAAGATATAGGCCTCCATCTTCTGTAAACGTACAACAAAATACCCTTGCTCCTGAAGAAGTGAAAGAAATTGCTATTGACCTGGCTTATGGCAATTGGCAACAACACAAAAGGATGCACTGGTCCTTTTGCCGTGATTTTTACTGTCCAGTTCATGGCAGCTCCCATGCCATGAACAACCGCATGTTCACCGTCGAAATATGTGCAATCTGTAACCACCACGGACATGGTAGTTTGAACTGTGACCTGACAGCCTCAGTTCTTAAGAAGGAGAAGGAATTCCTTACGACTCGTATTGCGCATATCTTATCTGCAAATGAGCCTCAAAAGGAACTAGCACCAGTACAATAAACGCCAGCTTATCCACCTCACCAGCTCTCAGCCACGAAGAAGCTATCTAGGAAATCGGAGAATAGGCAAAAAGATAGATTGCCAACAAGCCAACACGACCCACTCTCCAGCCGGCATTCAGTTCAGTAACCCTACCGAACAGATGACCAACCGACAAATGGAACAGGAGATCATAATACTCTTGTTGCCCCACAACAACCATGGAATCACCTCAACAACCAGCTGCAACCGCTAGCAGCAGTAATGCGATTTCAATCAACACCGCCCCGTACCACTCGTTCAAAAAAGCGAGTACAATTGACGAAGATATGCCCTCTTTCATTCAAGACACCAAGACCTCCAGACAGCGTTGTGATTTCTGTAAGTTTTTTAGGACATAATGCTTCCACATGCAAGGAGAAGAAACCCACCATCAATGACTTCAACACAAGGATCGAACCGACCCTCAACAAGCTCATTGAAGAGAAGCACATCAGCGACAAATGGGAAGATGACAAGGACTACTTCATCACATACTGGCTTGACCAAGGAACAGGTATGAAAGCCGCATATCAATCATGTATGAGAGTATGTCCTATCTGGAAGAACTACTATGATACCTTTGTGAACCGTAAGGATCATAGAAGAAGAGACAGATTTTTGTATGTCAAGAACCAACAAGGACAATGGAGACTAGTTTGCCCTCTACCTTTAACATTGAAGGTAAGAACTATCTCGAATTGGTTATTAAAGATGTACATGAAGAAACCGCTCATGGTGGTATTGAAAAAATAATGAAATATCTTCTGACCGATATGATTGCCAGTCCTTTGCAGAACCAACTAAGGACTATATCAGAAGTTGTGATACTTGTCAACGGACAAAGTATTCCAACAAGGCGCCACTTGACTCATAACCCCATTACATGTACCAAGTAGGCCATGGACTGATATATCATGGATTTTCTTAAAGTAGCACCTGTGTTTACTAAGTGTTCAATTTTGTACCCAAATATTCCTGTTGAAGAAGATCATGTATATTGTATTTCACGACTTTGGACGATTGTCGATAGACAATCAGGATTCAAGTTTCTTATTCCTGTCTCAGACAATTTCATAGCAGAACAATGTACTGCTACTTTGATACTCATGTAGTCCCGACTATAGGATACCCTTTCTGTATTGTTTTTGACTGCGACACTCTTTTTATGTCAACGCACTTTCAAGATTGGGCTAGGAATAAAGGAATCAAGTTGGAACCGTCCACCGCATATCATCCACATGCAGACGAACAATCGGAAATTTGAACAAAGAAATTCTACAAGTAGCAAGAGCCTGTAAAATCGAAGGATTTGATTGGCTACAAAAACTACCAGAGATACAGTTGAAACTTAACTCTAGGTATAATGCCGCTAGACAGAATAGTGCCTTTTCTATACTATTTGGATTTAATGCACATCTTGGCTATCGATACTTCCATACCCCATTAATCATCAGGAATTATGTTGCCTTATACACCACGCCTGGCGCCTGCTGGCCCACTGCAACCCAGCAAAAATAGTACTGTATAGTCTGGTCAGCAGTGCCACCAGTGCTCAGCCCTGGTGCACTAAGCAACTATAATTCCTGATGTATGTACTAGCGAATAAACGTCATGAGGTAACATCTAAAAACCTATATGACGCCAAGAAGACTCAAGCATCTCAAGCGAACAAACGACTATCCAATGCAGCCAAATTTTCAGTCAGACAACAAGTTATGCTTTCCTTAGAAACATCAATCTATCAAACGTTTCACCCAAACTCAAACCAAACTGGCTAGGCCTATTTCCCATTATTTCTAGTAATCGGAAACGCAATAACTATAGACTAGACCTATCCAGTCAACCTGACCCCCATCTCAATACAATACTTTTTATATTAGCAAACTCAAACCATACTACAAAAACGATCCCACCCAGTTCCCTCACAGACAATCTCAGGAACCAGGACCAATTCAAGATGATCGTTATGAAGTTGAAAAGGTATTAGAATTCAGAACAGCTCCTCGAACTGGAGAAAGACAATATAAGGTCAGATGGCTAGAATACTCTCCTAAATATGATTCCTGAGTAAACACCAAGGATATCACCACGAAATTCTTCAAGACTTCTGGACGACCAGAAGCATGGAAGATATATTCATGAGACATCGAAGGACTAAAGGAAAACAAGGACCACGAACCAGAAATGAGACCCGAGCTCTCATCCAACAAGAATGAGATAGAATCATGAGTCAAGGAAACACTAAGATATTTATGTTAATGCTAATGTATTAACAATGCATCAAATCTTAGGACGAATGGAAACCAATATGGCAGAGTGAAAGAAGTAAGGATAGGAAATCCTTCTATGTAGGGAAGTGTAATGGAGAACGTTGTTTCACTGCTTATATAATTGATTATATACTTTTGTATTTCCTATATTACTACTATGTTATGTAACTAAGCCTCTCAGTTAGGACTAGCCTTCAACACCTCCTATTGCTTTATAAGACTCCATAGCACACGGAAGTTGCTATGGGAAGTCCCATGGCACTTGCCATATGAGGACACCCTCATTATGGCCACGTGACCTCTGTTTAAAGGCGTGTGAGTCATTACTATGGCCACATGACCATCATTTATGGCGTGTGACTCATTACTATAGCCACATGACCCTTTTTGTATAGCGCACCACCTTCTGGTGTGCCACCCTTTATTGTATTTATTTCCTTAGTCATCAGATCTCAGAGGAGTATAAATAGGCCACTGGATTCCCTCTGGAATCTACAGAAAGACAAGAAGCAACCAAGCAAGCACTCAGAGCAAGCAAGCCTATATTCCGATCAGATCAAGATCATATAGCTTAGATCGCACAAATAATATAAGATAGATTCTACCAGTTAATTACTGTTTCCTTCAGGAACGTCCCACATAGTAATCTCCCTACTCTTCTGAGGTCTTACCTCAGCAGAACAGAAATACACAAACGTCCGTGCCTACGGATATAGATTGTATAAATGGTACCGAATGAATACTGTCTAGTACCATTCATTACAGGTTGGCACATGCAACACCCTAGTGTAGCAAATAGTCTGGTTGGCAGAACTATATAGCAAACTGCGAGGGGTAGTACAACCACACTAGTAGCAAAGTAACTTTAGCTCAGGATTCTCTTAGCTAGCTACAGGCTCTAGTAGATCTATCAGGGTATCAGTAGTCTAGTTGCATGACCCTCCTCCTGTGACTCTTTCAGAGAGTCAGGAACAGTCTTCGCATGAGCGTATCAACTAAGGCATATAGTCTCGTTGGCACAACCCTCCCGCAACAGGCATGAGACTAGTCTCGGCACCCGACCCTCGAGCTTGGCAAATGCATGAGACAAGCAATGCAAAATCACCTGTCAGGTTAATCTGGTTGCTGTCGGGTACAAGGAGCCCTATGAGCCTAGGCCGTGCAACATTAGTCTGGTTGGCACTTGCAACGTACTAGTCTGGCGCGATTAGCAAAGTATGCAGAGGCAAACACGGCCTGTCGAATAAGCTCAGGATTCGTTGGAGGCTCTTGTCAATACGGAATCTATCAGTCTCATGCCAAGACACCTAGCCATGCAACGTTAGTCCGGTTCCAGCCAGACTAGCAAAGTACTAGTCTGACGCGACCTACCATAGGCAAATGCGGCAACTGGAAAATTGCAGAATTCTATAAGATATCGTTGTGGCCACGACTTGGTTTCAGAAATAGTGTCTCACATAAGCTCAGGATTCCCCTCTACGAGGGTCTGATCGAGACTAGATTCTCTTGGGTAGCTATGGGCTCTTGTCTGGTTACACTACCCTCCACAGACTACAATGAACCATGCATAGAACTAGTCTGGTTGGCACAAGCCCTTCGTAGAGGGCATAGAACCATACATAGACGGTGCCCAACCAGACTAGATGGTGCCGAACTACGCATAGACAATCCTAGTCTGGTTGCACCTGCTCAAGAATGTACTATACAGAATTAGTAATCGGGCAGGCTAAGTATTTGTGCCTCTGTTGATATGCTGATAGATATTCCATACTGACTACAGTAGGTTCATTATAGTCTGGTTGTAGTTGATTGTAGTCTCGTTGGGTTCATTGTAGCACGGTAGGTATCCATTAGCTACTTGCTAGCGTAATTTCAAATACATTTGCCCAGCTCAGATTCAAATTATGCTAGCGAATAACTGATTTCACAACAAGCGTACTAACCGCCTTAGGACTGATATGAGTTTGCCACTGTGTTAGGGGTGCTGTGTCAGCAAAACAGGTCTAATCTGTTTCTTTTCTCATAGTGTTTGTCAGAACAACTTAGCAGTAGGGGTCTTGGCATGAGACTAGGTTCCTTTCACTTGTTTCGTGTGGGCTGCCACAAACCTTTGATCACCATGCTACAGACTGTCATAAACTACATTCAGGTTTAAAATGTTTAGACATTCTACTTTAAACCCCTTTTATGTCAATATCTTTTGTCATCAGCTCAATCCAGACCGTCAGATTGCTAGTCTGGTTGCATGACCCGACCCCTCGCAGTATTGCAACACAGGGCCACGAATTTCAGTCTGAGACCCAATTTTGCTGCTCACGCTCGGCTATTTGAGCATTATGAAAGGCCGTCTTGCATCATTGCTTCGATTCCTCTTCTTCTCCCCTTTTGGTTTCTCTGGTTCTGCAACAACAACTTTGAGGGTTGAGACGGTTACAATACTATGGATACTAAACCACCAGCTGGCTATATAGGACGAGTCACATACACTCGTTATGGCATGCATACTATCGATTACGTACCCGCTCATTCGGTACAACCCGGAACAGCATACCTAGTGCGGTGGGACTTTAGTGATCCTGTCAGAACTATTGAGTGCACCTGAACACAACGGCATCACCAAAACCAATCTGGCACAGAGAGTCTGCATTGAGGCCCTAGCGATTTCACTAATCATTGTATGTAGAACTACTCTGAATGCAAATTCTACAGGGACTGACATTTGTGTAGTAGAGTATGCGGTGTCAATTTTGCAACTGTCAGTTTACTATGGCAGGCCATTATGGGCGACATTTGCGTACAAACCACTCCGAGAAACAATTGCATGCTCCTTCACCCCCCAAACACATGGCACCAAACCATCATAGGCTCTCAGGTAGCCTGAAGCGACAACGCCTGGACACTACTGATACAGTCGCATGCATTCCCTAAACCGACTCTACAGTTAGAACCGTTAACGCACTGAACGTTGAGGACACATCACTGGATTCCCTGAATCTTCATCCACCTGTTGAGGAGTATCTGCCATAATCACTTCAAGTTGGGCAAGTCATATGCCAGTCATTATTCATCTAGATTCGGGACCCATCATGGAATCCTTTATCACCTTTTACCAACGCTTATGAATATAAGCTAGCATGATTCTTCCATCAGAGCAAGACCACAATGAAGCAGATTAACCAATTTTTCAAGTATGAACTGCTCCTTATCGGTATGTTCCAGACATTGGGGGTTGGGTATTGTCTAGTTATACCTGGCGGAATAAGTTGCAAGCACTGATCAACCAACCAGCATGACAACACGGGAGTGTGGATTTCCACCTCCAAAAAGGAGTCATGTTTTTTTATCGGGACGTTGAATAATACATCCAATATCTTCTCCGCCAGAAGACGTATGCTCAGTATCTTGTCTTCAAACCTCAGTGGGACTTCGATCAACAAGGCAACAGGGTGTATATGGGAATGCATACAGGGGACTGGTGGTGGGATACACAGGTACTTATTTATCATTCCTGTTTGTGAACAGCTACTCACAGGCTGCCAGATGACCCTTCCAATTGGCTCCAGCCTCATACCTATTCTAATAACCTCTGATCAAATATGCTTGACCAACTTTTCTGGTGATAAGAAATTGTGGCCAATTTTCATGAGCTTGGGGAACATCCCATCAGATATACGAAATAAGCCCTCATGGCAAGCCTGGATCCTCATAGGCCTCTTACCTATAGGCCCAAAGTGAACAACAGCTCTCAAGGGATTCTCAGTTTGGAATCAAGAGCATGACTCCTTGGAGACACAACACTGACTGATGGAACGGATCCTGGCACCACTAGTCACCATTTTCGAGGTAAGGATTCTGTCACCAGACTCTGTAGGATATTCGCTGACTCCTGATAGGCTGGTGGGTCGGATATGGTATGTGGGGATAAGAATGTTCAAGTTGTATACCAATCCTATCCGTATGGCTTGCAGATCACATGGAGAATGTAAATATTCATTGTATAAAAGTGAACCGGTGTCCAATCTGTATAGCGAGTCGAGATCAGCTTGGATTATTACCAAAGCGACTATACGCTCAGCGCGACCACATGCGCTATAAGCGCCTTTAGGCAGCCAATGATAAGATGTGTTCATCACCCCCCTTACCCCCCTTCTCCATATTAACTGACTAATGCAGAAGAACAGCTTGACCGATTTTGATGTTAAGCCTATCCAAAATACGCTGTGAGGTCTTCCTAAGGTCCGTCCACCGATGATAGTACGAGCGACATACTTCATAATATATATCTAGGTGTCCAGAAAAATCTCATGGAGTGGATACAAGGGTTCTTGAGTAAACACAAAAGGCTTGCAACTTTCGATGAAATATGGAGCACCTTACCACCGTACTCAGGGTTCACGCTACCACGGAAGCAGTATTGCCAAATCACCATGTGGAGCGGTACAGAAATACGTAGTTTCAGACAGGTCATACTTACTTGTTTTACGGCTGCCATGTGCTGTAAGATGGCCACTAGCCGCTTGACATCAGCTGCTCAGGCTGACGTCAAGATTGCGATACAAGCTGTTCGTGCTTTGTCGGACTTCTGCCTAATAGCCCAGTATTGAAGTCATACTCCAGAGACTATTTAATATATGTCCCACTACCTGCAGGACTTCCACAAGTATCGGCATGTATTTGGCGAATTTCGTGCAAGTAAGGCTGACCACAGGAAAGCGAAGGGGGCCTCTAAGGATCTGGCAGCTACTCAGGCTCATCAAGCAACCATCTCCAGTTATTTTATGGTGACTGCCACCCAGAAGGCAAACCAAGCATCAGCGAATCGAGAGGAACGACAAGGCCTTGTAACTAATATACTAGGTCAGGCAACATTCAACTACCCTAAGCTGCACTTGCTTACATATTACTCACAACAGGTCATCCAATTTGGAAGCCTCCTGCAGTATTTAATGGAGATTACAGAAGCCTTCACAAGCCACTCAAAGAAGCCTACAAATGGTCAAATAGGGTTGATGCAACTGTCCAGATTCTTGACACACATACAAGAGACCATGCATTCAAAATGCTGAAGTTAAATTTATATGCGTGGGATAAGGAGGTGAAGTTTGACTATGATATCAAAGCTCTAGTTGTGTCAATGAGAAAGGATACAGAAGGTGCAGTCAAGAATGAAGACCATCCGAAATTAACTGGCCAACAGCAGGTACGGAATGCACCACCAGAACCCCTGTCCGTCCTTGCAACAGCTCTGCAAATACTACACCTGGTCAGCAGGTTTGAGATTACCTACGGCTCAGCAGTGATTCTGGAGGTTACCGACCGAACGTGGAGCAGGTAGCGAACTACTGAGGGGAGTACTACAGTAGAGTTTTGGTACCAGTGCAACAATTTCAAGGAGATGGTGTACAAATCCATCATGTGCACTGGACAGGGAATCGGGACTTCAGAAGACGGGGAAATGTGAGGGCAGATTGGATTTGGGTGAGGAGGAGGCTACGATCATGGGACAGCGGTGGCCAGCTTGATGGTCGGACTATAGCTAGAGTGGAGGGACTTTTCAAGATCTGGGACAGGATGCAAGGAACACATGAGGTAGCATATGTGAGGTTACTTAGAATCAAGGGTTCCAGCAGGCCACATAGTAAGGAGGGAATGATTCGGATGGAGAAACATGAGGATGATGGAGCAATGCAAGTTATCGGGATTTCAGACATAGAGAGAATGGCACATGTGATACTGTTAGAGATTGACAGGGTTTGGTTAGTTAACAACAGGATTGATTTCAATACATGGAATAAGTTATATGACTAGAATATATAGGAGCCAAATATATAGAATGTGATGGGAATTGAAGCGAAAGTTCATATACAAGTATTGTGGTTATGAAGCTGCGAATAAATTTGCCATATAAAGACTCTGAGAGTTCGGCATAGCCTTTGTCAATAATAGTATACCATTGAATTATATTTTTATATCCTATGCCGGAATACCAAGAGGACATCGGAGGAATTTGAAAGCCAACAACGGAACACAAGCTACTATAAGAAGGTTAGTTACGGTAAGATTGTGAGGATAAGGAATCGGATGATAAGGATGCACTCATGTAAGTTAGGGTCAAGGCCAATGGGCGCCCCAGCGCTGAGGGCGTTAAGAGGCACGCAATGGTTGGTTGGTCATGCTAGGACCATCAGAATATGGAGAGGTATTGTAGAGGCACATCAGCCAGGAGTGGCATTGGGGTGACCTAACGCATGAGGCGAAACAGGTAGAAGGTGGTTCGTCAGGGCGCTGAGAGGGGGCATTGTGGCACAGAAATATCTATCCTGATGAGGATGATACTGAGGCTGGCGAACATGAGGAGATAACATCCAAGATTATGAAGATAATGATAAGGCAATAACGATTCAGAAAACAAGGATGATAGCGATGGCAGGTAGATGATAGGGTTTCTGAGGATGAATTGTAGTACATGGTCAGAAGGAATATTTTTTTTGAATTATAGTTGGTATATTTTTTTGGGTCGGGGTGTAGAGACAGTGAGTACAGGTTGGAGTATACAGGGGGTCTAGTTTCATTGTGAATGTTTTGAGAGAGGATTGGAGTGGAGGTCTGCAATATTATTTTTTGGAGGCAGATGAGGAATGTATTTATTGTCGGTTGGAAGTGGAAAATTGTATTTTTCGTGTGTCAGCTGGGGTATGGTTGCATAGATAGGTATATAGAGCTAAATATCTAGTCAGGAGAAGCGGAAACCTAAGCGGAATATAGTTTGGTTGCATACCATGAATAGCTGTGAGCGTAGGCAATCATTATAGGGGGGCTTGTGCCAACTGAGTTAGTCTGGTTGCATGCCAACCAGACTAATCTCAGAAAGTCATGGTGCGTATGTGATAGATAGGAATCGGGATTAGAGTCATGTGTAGAAGCCAAGCTTACCAAGCATGCCAACCAGACTAACCAAGTACCAACACAGCAACTGTCAGCTGGAGGTTACGTCTAGATGGCAATGATATAGGATAGCACACCTGCGGTTTGGGGAGCACTCATCCCGATACGGACTGTAGAGGTTGTATGGCCAATGGAGTAGTGGAGTCCAGATGGGGACATCGAAGCAGCCGTGCAAACAAGCAAGGTAGTCCAGAGACAGACTGTAGGAGGCAACAATAGGAACAGCGTCCAGAGAAAGACATCGGAGGTTACTCGTGACGACGCACACGCTGGAAGGCCTGCGTCATGACATAGACTATGTAATGCCAGCGTCATGGTGCCATTTGATGGCAAGAATAGGAACATGGCATCCAGAGACAGACACATGAGGGAAGCCATGATGATAGGCGCCACTAAAATGCTGGCATCAGTGCATGGACTATGGAATGCCAGCGTTACGGCGCGGACCGCCAGAGGCTGGCGCCAGGATGACAACGACCGTTTAGGGTACATCGTTAACTATCAGTTTGCCTTTAGTTGCACCGGTGACATCGGACAACTGAAAGGCAAACTCAAATCATTTCTGATGTTCCCCTTATCCCAAACTCAGCCCTTGGTGTCCAACACCTTGACGTCTAGTGCCTTGGTACCTGCCTTGGTACTACCTGACACCTTGGTGCATGGTACTTTGGTACACAGCGCTTTGGAGTCGATTGACCTGTCGCCTTCCGGGTGGGGTGGTCTCTCTCCTTACTGCTTCCTGCACTGCCTTGCCCTGCTCAAACATCACTACCTTTCTCCTCTTCCTGTTCCACATAATCCCTATTTTCACCAGCCTTATTGCTTCGGTCGAGTCTGCTGTATCGAAGATAAAGCCTATAATCTTGGCCCCTCCTAGGCCTTTGGCATCTTTTTTGCCCTCTTTATATCCTTGTTCTCTTTTTTCAGTTTTTCAGCTAAGGCTCTCCTTCCTCTAGCTATCGTCATAGGTACTGCTAGGGCGATCATTCTGACTGTGGTGCCTTCCTCTACCTATACATTAAGAATCTGCTGCTGTGTCTGAATGCTTGAATGAGCATCCTCCCCACTTTCCCAGCTACCTTTAGGGGGTTGATTACTTGTTCTACCCTCCCTACTAACCAATAAGACTCATTCTCAAAGTTACCCATCCCTACTCTTGCTGTGACCACCCATGCTGTGCGGTCTAGAGTGACCTTGGTCATTCTCACCAGCATGTTCACCTTGCCTACGGCTGCCTCTAGCTTTGCCTTCCCTTTTGAGTCGATCGCTTGCATGTGGCCTATAACTACCTCTACTGTCTTCAGGATTTCACTATTCACTACCTGCCTAGATCGTCCTATCTTGGTTTCTAGAGATTGCTTCATTTCCCTCTCAATCCTTTTCTTCATAGCCTTAGCCTCCTTCATTTTAACCCCTAGCTCAATCAGCTCATCCTCTCCCAATACCAACCTGTCCTTTCTTGCTAGCCCTGCCAGAGTCTTCTTACAGGCCACCCAAGCCCTTCGTTGACTCTTCCTGACTAGCTTTCCCTGAGCTGCCATCTTCTTAGTCTCCTTTTGTGCTACCTGTTCTCTCCTATTTTCTGCCTCGACTGCCTTCTTTCTAGCTTCGATTCTTTTAACCTTGGGCTCCTTCCTTTTTTCCTCTTCCACCCTTCCCTTTCTAGCAGAGATGGTCTTTTTAACCTGTGCCACTTCCTCTACTGTGCCTGCACCCATGGCCACTACCAGGAAAGCGAGCTGCTTCTTAACTTTCTTAAGCTCCATCGTGAGACCTATAAGTGCTCCTGCCTTGACTTGTGAGGCTGTTCTCCAGTGCCTTTCGGCCTCTACCATGCCTTAATTTTGCCTGGTATACCTTCTATAATTACCAGCTCAGAAAGCCTCCTCTAGCATCTCTTGCCTTTGCTGTTCCTGTCCACACACTATCCCCCTTCTATATTATCCCCATTGGCTACAAAGATGCACCTAGCTAGGTTGGCATCATTCTTAGACCTCCAAGTTCTATGTTCCCTCTGTAACTCTCCGATCTGTCTCAAGACCTCAGCGTTCTCCCTAATGGCTCAAACGAGTTCAAGCTCACTCCTTAGCTCAAAGACTACTTTCCATGTCCCCCCCTGCCCTGATGTGCTCTCCTTCTCTTCTTCTATATCCGTGTCCTCCTTATTGGCTGGCCCTTGGCCTTCTACTAGATCCTCCATTAACCCTGCGACTTCCTCTTCCAACAGGCCGTCTTCCAGCCTATTCCCTTAAGAGGGGGGAGTTTTCGGGGGAGCACCCCTGCCTTGGTTGCTCTCCTTATTTGGCCACTCATCAATGTTCAAATCCCAGGCAGGAGGAGGGACTCCGAAAACATTGCTCCTGATCTCCTCGAATCTTCTTAGTACTGCTGGCTTGACCAGCTCCATTCCCAATTCCTCCCCCAGCTCCTGCAGTGACTTTCTGGATTCCAACCTTTGCTTCTTACTATTTCTGACACTCTGCTTTCTTAAGGACTCCCTATCCGATTCTTCTTCCCCCTCCAAGATGTTTTCCAGCTCCGTTTCCAATCTTCTAGCTGCTCCTTTGCTATGTTGCCATCCTAGCCCCCCCTCTCTTCCTACCTCTTAGTGTAGACAAAGTTAAGTGATATGTAATCCTGAACATAGTGCTGCTGTCAGCCCCAGCCGGCCTGACTGTGATGCTCTCCAGGATCCTGTCATCTCCGTCTAACTTTTGGTACTCCATGTCATATCCTTCCAGCTGGCCATTGACTGTACCATCCTAGATGGCGATCGATCTTTTTAGGATCTTGACTGCGCTTTCTGCTGAGAGGCTATCCATAACCTTAATGGCCTCCTCCTTATCTCTAAGGTCCTTTTCGACTTAGGAGATATGCATGTACAATCCCCCTCGCCCTGCCACTCTCCCCTTGCGTGTTCTGTGTTGACTATGGCTTGGCTGAGGGCCTCCTCCCCCCTTTCCCTAAACTCTGGGATCAGTGCCCAGCCTACCATATCCTCCATCGTGTATTGTCTTCTTTTCTTCAAACCTCCCTTACCATTATGTTCAGAAGCAATTTGCAGCCTCCCTTACCCCAGTCTTTAATGTTGCTAAAAATGACACCTCTTGGGAGTGGTGCTATTGTCATAGAAGCTGACCATACTCCAATAACACGAGGTAGAAAAAATGGCCTGCCATGTGTGCACTCTTATAAAACCAGGTAATGTGACCCTAAGCTTAGTGGTAGGCCAAATCAACCTAAGTTGAGTTGGTTGC
Organism: Terfezia claveryi; assembly: GCA_015179025.1. Lineage (NCBI taxonomy): Eukaryota > Fungi > Ascomycota > Pezizomycetes > Pezizales > Pezizaceae > Terfezia > Terfezia claveryi. Next base: position 181,591 of record WHUX01000043.1, on the reverse strand, counting down.
CATGTATATTAGTCAGGGAGAAAGAGCCCGCTTCCAAGGCGAGAAGTTCAGTGAACTTGACCCTTGGGAGAATCTGTAAAATGAGTTGAAGGACCAGAAAAACTAGATGAGCCTGCTCGCAGGAGCGTGCTAATCAGTTTAAGCTTGTGTACGACTTCAGGGCTGTTCCAGTAGTCGAGCTCGTTCGATTGCTCAGTCCTTGGATAAAGATCTAAAGCTCCTACTAACAGCCTATATATGTAAGGAAGATTATGCATGTGATACTCAATATCTCATCAATCTGAGACTCAGACTTACCCCTGTCTGACTCTCAAAGTGCAATAACTATTGCTTGTGATCGCAGGTGATAATCCGTGACAGATTCTGTGACAGAATCCATAACAAAGTCCATGACAAAGTTCTGTGACATAGCCCGTGATAGCTAGAGGCTATCAACTACTGGAATCGAAGCCAGATGACCTTCCAGAATTCACTAGAGAAGGTACGTTGGACCGTAGGCCTAGGCTCGTGGTTTTACAAAGGAGCTCGAGCTGGCTCGAGCTTTATGAAAGGAGGCTCGAGCCAAATCGAGCCGCCAAGACTCGAGCCGGCTTGCATACAGGCTTGAGCCGGCTCGCGAGAATTGCAAGGTATGCTACATATGTGTATAGGTCCTGGAAAATATGAAAGATGCAGAAATATAAAAGATTCTGATATAAACAGACATGTAAATAGAACAGAATCAATTTCAACCTTCATCGCCCACCTAAAGTCCGCAGCGAAACTACACAATACATAGGACTGCAATATTGTAGCCACCGAGCAAATTATAGGTTCCAACCATAGCGAGATATAGTAGTGATTTTATCAATTTATGTAGTTTCCTCCTCTTGTGTTGGTAGGCATAGGTGGTTATGCTAGAAATTGAGCGATTGTAGTTGTAAGTTCTGAAGTGAGGTAATGAACTCCTAGACTGCCAGTGGAGGTTGTGTTATTAAGATGAAAAAACAATAGAAGAAAGGGTGGGAATCCAACGCATTTTGAAGATTTCCACTCCCCGAGTACCTTCGGTATTTCGCGGTTGTAACGACCTCCGAGCTCGAGCCCGGGCTCGAGCTTGTGTGATCTTGTCTCGAGCCGGCTCAAGCCTGTGTAACCTTGGGCTCGGCTCGTTCCCAGGCGTAATTGGACCAGATCAAAGAAGTCTTAAGGAACCCAATAATAGCAATTCTAGTACTAGACCCTATAAACAAATAGATAGAGGACTCAATCACAGTACACAACTACCCAGATCTATCATTCTACAAAGAAATAGAAATCCCAGACTCATAGGAGGATACCGCCGCTGCCGGAAGCTAGGAAGACTCAGATTCGAACATGGATCCAACAGCACAACGAAACCTATAATGAAACCAACCCGCAAGGCTTCACTATCAACAACAACACTTGAGGAGGATGTACAGTTACTAGATTTCACTCCTGATTTATAAGCAATGGTCTCAGGGTCCATCGGGACATATGACCCACATGCAAAGGTAATTCGGGATTACAGGAGGAAGATGATATGGTAACCTAGATGACACCGCTTCCGAGGAAAGCAATACCTCGATAGCAGAGTGGAATAAGTTAGTAAACAAATGATTAGGATAGCAGATCAGCCCTGGAAGGTGACCACATTGACCAACTAGAAGTCTCAATCTAGAAAACAGTCGCCATGGGTGTAGAACAGATTGTCGAGGCCAGCAGAGTAGAGAAAGAGAGCACGGAAGTACACAGCGCAGTGCTGATCAATATTGCCAATGATGTTATAGGCACTTCAAAACATAATGAATAGAGATTAAGAGAACTCTCTAAAACTTAGCAGAGGCTCAGGAAGAAACTACCAAACTCTATGCCAACCTTGGAAAGACCTTCAATGAATACATGAGGGCCCAAGGTACAGAACTAACCCTTTTACAGGACTGCTTAATGGCAGGTCTTAATATGGTGTCACAGCAGTAAGGACGAGGGTTCAGCAAGCAAAGTAAAAGACTTAGAAGACAAACTCCTTGTAGTATACAAAGTGTTAGGCGAGATACAGAAGGATGTCAACGCTATCAAAAGGGCAATAGAGATGTCTATGTGGCATCCATACCAAGCCAGTCGTTCCCCTTCTGGGACACCAGGATGCCTATTTTCACCACCCTTCCTCTCTCCAACTATATCGCCCCCTCCTTCCTCTCCCTCTCCTAAATGGTGGTTCACCCTCAGGCCCCCAATACTAGTCCAAGTGATAGAAGGTACCAATTTTCCAGTACCAGTTTTAGGAAGACCAACAGTGCCCACTCTCATTCCCACAAGCATACGAGGCTTAAAAGAGAACATAGAGGTTATAGACCTTAGCACAATATCTAACATGCTGAACCCAGTAGTAGTACTGAGCCTTCTAGCAGGTACTATCTCCCCAAAGGTTTCAACAGACTTAAAAATGAGTGGCTGTCCAGCCCTACTTAACAAAAGGGTGGCACCAGCAAAGCTGTCTGATGTTATGGCTGAGATTATATAGACCAGGCTGACAATCACCTGATTGTGGGTGGCCTGAAGTCAACTCCACTTTCCTATATATATATTTACTTCTTGTATCTAGTTATTGCTCTCTTAGACTCGAGCGAAGTTTTGTATCGCTGGGTTAGTTTGAATGAAGCTATTATTCTTCACACATTATGCACCCAGTTAGGCCCCAGCAAATGATTATACCTTCGTGCACTCTATATATCGATATTTTAACAGATATCACTATGATTGCTAGCTTGCCCCTAACATCTAATAGTCAATATGCAGATAGTAATAGTAAACCTCTAGAATGTGGTGGGGCAAAAGTACCCATGGCAGAATTAACCCAAAAGAAGTCAAGCATAAATACAACCCCCTCAAAGCAGGTAGGAAAGGAGCCAATATTTATCAAGCCAGCTTTTCCACCCCCTTAATTACCAAATAAACCAACATTATCATACACCTTTGGGACGGAAAAAAAGAACAAAGAAGTTGCTCTAGAAATGAGCAAGATCTCACCCAAACCAGGCACTATTACTCAAGAAAAGACCAAAGAGGTGGTTTTTGAAGCAGGTAAGATATTACCCAATCTAGGTACTGACACTCTTATGAAGTAAGGCGATATATTATACAAAGAGCTACAACTACCAAGGACTACCAATGCTATACCTTCAAAGGCTCTAAAGCAAATAACACCAGTAGCCGGGATGGTAGATAGGAGAGGTAAGAGAAACAAGAACTCAAAGATAAAGGAAAAGGTCCTGCCAATGAAATAAGACTCTCCAACTTGCAAGACACTACATAGCTTTGATGAGGGAGTTATGACAATCAATAAAGAGCTATTAAGGGAAGCCGAAGAGATGGCACGCTTCCAGGCAGCTATAGTACACCCAACAAGAAGAGAGCATATCTAGCTCAAATAACCAACATCCTTATCCTTCTCCTCTAGTGTATCACCCAAACTAGGTACTGACATACCTATGAAGCAATACAATATATCATACAAAGAGCCTCTACCACCATTGATCACTAATACTATACCATTAAAGGATATTGAATGGAAGGGAAATGTAATGGAGAACGTTATCTCATTGCTTATATAATTGATTATATACTTTTGTATTTCCTATATTACTACTATGTTATGTAACTAAGCTCTCGGTTGAAGGACTAGCTTCTACCACCTCCTATTGCTTTATAAGCGTCCATAGCACGCGGAATCTGCCATGGGAAGTTCCATGGCACTTGCCATATGAAGACACCCTCATTATGGCTGCGTGACCTCTGTTTAAGGCGTGTGACTCATTACTATGGCCACATGACCATCGTTTATGGCGTGTGACTCATTACTATGGCCACATGACCCCTTTTGTACAGCGCACTACCCTCTGGTATGCCACCCTTTATTGTATTTATTTCCTTAGTCATCAGATCTCAGAGGAGTATAAATAGGCCGCTGGATTCCCTCTGGAATCCACAGAAAGAGAAGAAGCAACCAAGCAAGCCTTCAGAGCAGCAAGCCTATATTCCGATCAGATCAAGATCATATAGCTTAGATAGCATAAATCATATAAGATAGATTACACCAGTTAATTACTGTTCCCTTTGGGAACGTCCCACATAGTAATCTCCCTACCCTTCTGAGGTCTTACCTCAGCAGAACCGAAATACACAAACGTCCGTGCCTACGGATATAGATTGTATAAACGGTACCGAATGAATACTGTCTAGTACCATTCATTATATTTTTTTTAACTTACTTACCTAATCTTTACTCTTAAATCCAAGGCCTGATCAACCTTCGGATACTTTTATTACACTCACGCAAGTGTATACAATTCGACACCCAAGTGCACATATAAAATCGATATCGTTATTCAACTAGCTAGCCAACAAAAAAACCCAACACAGAAAATCGGAAGGACTCAGATTGGGAAACCATCACAAAAAAATTGGATCAGAAGACGAAGATGCAATTAATTAAAGACAAGAAATGTCTATGGTGTTGGAACCCTGGCACTCCTACAAGGACTGTAGGAAACGAAAAAATAAGGTACCCATGTGTAATGGAGAACGTTGTTTCATTGCTTATATAATTGATTATATACTTTTGTATTTCCTATATTACTACTATGTTATGTAACTAAGCCTCTCGGTTGAAGGACTAGCCTTCTACCACCTCCTATTGCTTTATAAGCGTCCATAGCACGCGGAATTTGCCATGGGAAGTTCCATGGTACTTGCCATATGAAGACACCCTCATTATGGCCGCGTGACCTCTGTTTAAGGCGTGTGAGTCACTACTATGGCCACATGACCATCGTTTATGGCGTGTGACTCATTACTATGGCCACATGACCCCTTTTGTACAGTGCACCACCTTCTGGTGTGCCACCCTTTATTGTATTTATTTCCTTAGTCATCAGATCTCAGAGGAGTATAAATAGGCCGCTGGATTCCCTCTGGAATCCACAGAAAGACAAGAAGCAACCAAGCAAGCCTCAGAGCAAGCAAGCCTATATTCCGATCAGATCAAGATCATATAGCTTAGATAGCACAAATCATATAAGATAGATTACACCAGTTAATTACTGTTCCCTTCGGGAACGTCCCACATAGTAATCTCCCTACCCTTCTGAGGTCTCACCTCAGCAGAACCGAAATACACAAACGTCCGTCCTACGGATATAGATTGTATAAACGGTACCGAATGAATACTGTCTAGTACCATTCATTACATTTTTTTTAACTTACTTACCTAATCTTTACTCTTAAATCCAAGGCCTGATCAACCTTCGGATACCTTTATTACACTCACGCAAGTGTATACAATTCGACACCCAAGTGCACATATAAAATCGATATCGTTATTCAACTAGCTAGCCAACAAAATATCCAACAAACGAGACATCAGACTCTCAACTGCAGTACATCAACAAAAGACTTAGAAGCAAGCTAAGCAGAGCTCTAACGGGCAGTGGTATCCCACATTAAACAATCCCACCCTCGTTCACAACACTTTTCCCAATAAGATCGACAACTCATCTTGCACTCCTGGCAACCGCCATTACATCTGTACCTGTAAATCCAGTACACCATTGAAAAACCGGCCCCCCAGGTCCCAGGAATAATTGGTCTAAACAACCAAGCGTCACAATCCCAAGGCTCAAATCTCGCTGCCTCCACTGCAGCCATTTCCTCCAGAAAAGAATTACCTCCATCAGAACCTTCCTTAGGCCCAGACATCTCTACCAATACCTCTGCGCCCCCAACGTCTACCTCAAACACCAATCAGAAAACGTGACACTCTTGCCGGAAGAACTAGAACTAGATTCTAGACCAGTAGACGAAGAAAAACCAGGACCATAAGAAACATCAGGATCCTGACATCCAGCCTCACCAGCCTCGTGAGCCACCGAGCCAACAGAACCGTCAGTCGAACGGAGATCATAAGGATCATCAGCCACCACACCATCAGCACAGAAAGGTGCCAAAGAAGAAAAGTAACTCGACGATCGTATCGCATAACCAGCTGCATTTGGTTGCGGACAGACGACGAAATCAGACATAATGGCATCTGAACTTAGTAAGAAGACTAAGAGGTCGAGACGGTTAACTATGTTACCCGAAGATATTAAGAAATTAGTAGAAGAAACTCCCAGAAAGACCAGATTTGTAGTTCCTAACACGGAAGGGGAAATAAATCTGCCCATGGATATAGAAATAGGAGAACCAGGTGGAGCAGGAACCAAACTATATTTTAGTATGGCTTTACCTCTCGCACCAGAAGAATTTTGGGATAGACATCTTCCAACAATTGAGGAGATTTTGAAATATACTCGCTCAATGGGACATGCCCAACAGTATCATCCTGATGATACTCGACTCTTAATGGAAGCCGTAGTAAAACACTATTTATGGCTAACACCTTACCCATTCAAAGAAAAGACTTAGAAATGAATGCATTTTTAAGTAAAGAATTAAAGAAACCTGTTGTTCCACTTTTAAGGAAACCGAATTGGGTAATAAATAACTGGGAAGAAATAATGGCATTTATGATGAGCGGCACTCATCTAGAAGAATCAGCACATACCGCGGAGGATTTTTTCAATCCTAGCAAAGAACTTCCAGGAGCGTTCCTGAGAACACCAAAAGATCAATCGAAAGGCAAAGGTCGAGCACTGAGACACCAGAAAGGAGGACTGGGTCAGCCAAAGAACCAGACGACAAAGACCAACCACCAGAAGATATAGAATTACCAGAAGACGATGATGATCTAGATACAGGACTAGACCAACAGCAGCAGAAAACACAAGGAGGAGGACGAGACCCCGATGATAGCGGAGATGATAGCTCGGACTCTGAGAAGGCATCGTCAGTTGCAAGTCAAACTCTTAAAAGAAAACCCAAACGAGGGAAATCAGTCGAACACCAACAATGGGAATCTACAACAGGAATGGTTACAATGGGTAACCATAAAGCAACGAATGCTTTAAAAGGAATAAAGATTGATATGCCAGAAAAATTAAGAGGAGAAGACAAAAAATGGCAAGACTCACAATATTTTGACTCTTGGGCCACAGCAATGCAACGTTGGTTTGTTCTCAAAAGAATAGATTTAGAAGGCGCTTCAGCTCTGGAAATTGTTGGATTCAGAATGGAAGGAAGCGCGCTCACTACTTATAATCAATTCCTAAGAGAAAAAGGAAAGAATGTGACATTCTTTGGATTCATACTAGCGCTAAGGGATTTTCTGATACCCTCTACTAGTAAGGACATTTTGTGGAAACGATGGGAGACAGCCACACCATACAAGGACGGACGTCACATGGGAATCAAACAGTTTGCCAACTGGCTTACTGAAATGCAAATCAAATTGATTGACAAGGATGGCAAACAATCAATATCGCAGGAAGTAAAAAGAAGAAAGTTTCTTAATCACCTGCCGCCATACATGTCAGCTACATTAATTCCTTTAATCAAAGAAGAATGGTCATATGATCAGCTCGTGCATCAAGCGGAGTCATATGAAGCTTCCAAAAAGGATATTGCCCCACCATCCACAACAAATACATCCCGACGACAACACCCTCGGAATGAAAATCGAAGTCATGGTCCACGCAGGGACCAGAATCAATACAAAAAACAGGATTTAATCCTAGCAGCAATCCCAACACCAAACCCAACACAAAAATCGGAAGGACTCAGATTGGGACACCATCACAAAAAAATTGGATCAGAAGACGAAGATGCAATTAATTAAAGACAAGAAATGTCTATGGTGTTGGAACCCTGGACACTCCTACAAGGACTGTAGGAAACGAAAAAATAAGGTACCCATGCGTACAGCCGCACAAGATTTAGCTATGCCGATAGCCACCAAGGATAAAAACAACAAGGATAAAATCAAGGAACGACCCTTGTCAAGACAGGTACCAGATTTTAGCAAGGTATTCGTTAAAGCTAACGAACACCCCGCACTAGCTTTAATTGATCTCCAAACGAAGGGAGGAGACTTAATCAATTCTCAATTTGTACACCTATACAAAATACCAACTAGAAGTATCGAGAAGAAATCATTAAGTACTATAATTAAAGGCTCAAAAGGAATGATAGACAAAGCTTGTACTATCAAACTTGATTGGATAGGTTATGTAGAAGAACGAACGTTCTATGTAGCTCATTTGACCGGATGGGACATGATACTAGGAGAACCTGCTCTCAGCAAAGTGCGAGCAATAATTCCTGCCCATCAGGAACCAGTTACTATCCAACCGGAAAACATTCCACGATTCCAGCTAAGTGTATGGAAGGGATCTAGAACCATGGCGAATGGTATAAGATCAGCGTATACACAGGTCAGCTGTGAATCAGTCGCAGATTATAGTGAACCGGATAATTGGGAAAATATTAGTGATGCAGACGAAACCGATTCAGAAAGAGAACTCGTGACAGCTGTTTCTATGGTACAGAAACAATTCAACCCTGTAAGGAGTTTCCCTTATTATTTCCCAAGACAATTCACGGGAATTACCGCCACTAAGAAAAATTAATCACTCTATCAAACCAAAAGCAGGAGCTACTGGATACCAAAATGGCGACCCTCAGGACATCGATTTAGACAACAAATCCATGACAAATTAGTCGAAGAAGAAGCATCAGGTCGCATATATAGAGTAGAAAATACACAAATGCTGTAGTCATGTTCACTATCCCTAAACGAGATAAACCGGAAGAAGCCGACATGTCAATGACTGTCGAGACCGCAATTTAGCCGTCGAACCGGATCACACCCCATTGCCAGATATTAATAAGCAATTGAACTAGTAGCGGAGAATCCCATTTGGACTAAGGTCGACTTAGCCGACGGATTTTTTAATATCAGGAACGATGAAGAATCTGAGCAACACTCTACCTTTTTATGTCACATGGGATATTTCAGAAGTAGAGTTATGCAACAAGGGGATCGTAACGCACCAGCTACCATGGTTCGCATTATGCATGAAATTTTTAAGGACATGGTCTATAAAAATTTAATCATCTATATTGATATATTATTATATTCTCTAAAACGTATGAAGAACATGTAGAATTATTGAAGAAAGTACTTCAACGTCTACAGGATGAGAAATTCTATCTCAAAGAAAGCAAATGCCAGTTCTTTACTCCAAGATTGGAAATCTTAGGACACGTTTTGACATCAGATGGATTACATGTAGACCCGAAGAAGAGGACTACTATATTAACATTTCCGACTCCTACAAGAAAAAAGGATCTTAGAGGATTCCTTGGAATAGTTAATTATCTCAGCAGATTTATTCCTACTTGGCATCGTATGCAAGCACCCTGTCAGAACTGCAAGGAGAAACAAAGAAATGGGAATGGACAGATACTCATAACGCAGCGTTTGAAAAACTCAAGGAACTCGTGAATTCCCCACATGTTTTAAAACCCTGGAATAATGAATCTACTGAACCCAAATATTTAGTTGTGATGCTAGTGATATAGGACTAGGATCTTGGATAGGTCAAGGACGTTGACGCACATCAGACCATCATGCTTCCACTCTAGAAAATTTAATCCAGCACAACTCAATTATCCTATCTTTCAAAAGGAATTATTAGCGATTATTGACTCATTAAAATTTTTTGAAGCACAATTGAGAGGTCACAAGTTCACTATCCTTACCGACCACAAACCGTTAGTAACCTTCCATACTCAAACGCCTGCAAGTCAAAAATTGAGGCGATGGCAAGATTACCTAATGAATTTGATACAGACATACAGCATACCGCAGGAAAGGAAAATTTGATAGCAGACGCTCTATCAAGAAAGCATAAATACTTAGATACTCCCACTACCGAGGACGATTATATCTCCAACAGCATCGATCCTCCTAACCACACCTACAACCGCAACATCTCTACCAACGCTTTAAGAACTTTCCAATACCAGAAACCTCTACTCAGAACAATATGGTTTCTCGCGGAGCTATTAATTTCAAGCATGTCGACTGCGACTTCAACAAATGTCGTGGAAGAGCTGAAGAACTTGGACACCTATATCTTCTGTCCATACTTCGAGGGCATTCAGGATGAAGAAAGCGAATATGACATGATGAAGGAAGAAGAGTCCTCAGATGACGAGACTCTATCTACTATACCAGAAGAAGTTTTCAGCGGGTATGATCGTGTACCCAATATAAACAAGAACAAACCCTTAACAGTTCTTGGACTAAGATATAGGCCTCCATCTTCTGAAAACGCACAACAAAATACCCTCACTCCTGAAGAAGCGAAAGAAATTGCTATCGACCTAGCTCATAGCAATTGGCAACAACACAAAAAGATGCACTGGTCCTTTTGCCGCGATTTTTACTGTCCAGTTCATGGCAGCTCCCACGCCATAAACAACCGCATGTTCACCATCGAAACATGTGCAATTTGCAACCACCACGGACATGGCAGTTTGAACTGTGACCTGACAGCCTCAGTTCTTAAGAAGGAGAAGGAATTCCTTACGACTCGTATTGCGCATATCCTAGCCGCAAATGAGCCTCAAAAGGAACTAGCACCAGTACAACAAACGCCAGCTTATCCACCTCCACCAGCTCTCAGCCGAGAAGAAGCTATCCAGGAAATCGGAGAATGAGCAAAAAGATGGATTGCCAACAAGCCGACACAACCCACTCTCCAACCCAGCATTCAGTTCAGTAACCCTACCGAACAGATGACCAACCGACAAATGGAACAGGAGATCATGAATACTCCTGTTGCCCCACAACAACCATGGAATGTACCTCAACAACCAGCTGCAACCGCTAGCAGCAGCAACGCAATTCCAATCAACACCGCCGCCATCACTACTCGTTCTAAAAAGCGAGTAGCCATTGACGAAGATTTACCCTCCTTCATTCAAGACACCAAGACCTCCCGACAGCGTTGTGATTTCTGTAAGTTCTCAGGACATAATGCTTCTACATGCAAGGAGAAGAAACCCACCATCAATGACTTCAACACAAGGATCGAACTGACCCTCAACAAGCTCATTGAAGAGAAGCACATCAGCGACGGATGGGAAGACGACAAGGACTACTTCATCACACACTGGCTTGACCAAGGAACAGGTATGAAAGCCGCGTATCAATCATGCATGAGAGTATGTCCTATCTGGAAGAACTACTATGATACCTTTGTGAACCGTAAGGATCATAGAATAAAAGATGGATTTTTGTATGTCAAGAATCGACAAGGACAATGGAGACTAGTCTTGCCCTCTACCTTTAACATCGAAGGTAAGAACTATCTCGAATTGGTTATTAAAGATGTACATGAAGCAACCGCTCATGGTGGCATTGAAAAAACGATGAAATATCTTACTGACCGATATGATTGCCAGTCCTTTGCAGAACCAACTAAGGACTATATCAGAAGTTGTGATACTTGTCAACGGACAAAGTATTCCAACAAGGCGCCACTTGGACTCGTAACCCCATTACATGTACCAAGCAGGCCATGGACTAACATATCGATGGATTTTCTTAAAGTAGCACCTGTGTTTACTAAGTGTTCAATTTTGTACCCGAATATTCCTGTTGAAGAAGATCATGTAGTTTGTATTTCACGACTTTGGACGATTGTCGATAGACAATCAGGATTCAAGTTTCTTATTCCTGTCTCAGATAATTTCACAGCAGAACAATGTACTGCTACCTTTGATACTCATGTAGTCCCAACAATGGGATACCCTTTCTGTATTGTTTTTGACCGCGACACTCTTTTTATGTCAACGCACTTTCAAGATTGGGCTAGGAATAAAGGAATCAAGTTGGAACCGTCCACCGCATATCATCCACGTGCAGACGGACAATCGGAAATTGTGAACAAAGAAATTCTACAAGTAGCAAGAGCCTGTAAAATCTTCGGGTTTTTCTGCGAGTTCTGTCTACTGTTATTTTACCAGTTCCCTCATCCTCTTGTTCAACTTTTTTCTTTTCCGGTTCGAGGCCCAGTCAGGCCTCGGGGTCATCGGACACAAGCTCGTTAATGACAGCATGGGGTCTCGTTACTAGTTGAGTTCATGTACCTAGAGTCGGACCTGGCAGATTAACTTGCCTTGTCCCTGAATCCACCCGGGCCTCCGGGTGGCTCCTCGTGGTCCCCCTAACGGTACCGCATAGGAGTAATGAGTTAGGAAAAAAAAAAGAAAGAAAAAAGCACTCAATATTGGATATTGAAACAGACTAGATACACCTGGCGTATCCACCTACCTTAGCCATTAATATATCAGTATTGATATGTTGCAATTCGAGGCTTTGAAGGGCCATGCCGATACCGGTAGCCAAACGCATATAGTCAGGCTCTAGGATGTGATCCATTTTCATTGTACGCTTGAAACAATTGACTAGCTACTCCCATATACTCAAAAATCAGTGATGTTCCCCCCCTCTGTAATACAAATCCATACTGTCAATGTTAGAAAGGCTAGGCGTGAATGAGGGGGGTTAACGTTATGAGGGTATGAAAACTGACCGCAGGATTAATTTGTATACTACATATTACCATTACCTAGAGTCCCGAACTCTCATACTAGCCCGACCCAATTACTCTTTGTCAGTTAACCCACTACAATCAGACAATGTCTTACGAGCTTAGATAAATCGTCCTGCAGCAGCTATCTCATGATATAGACTATGATCCAGCTAAATATATGCTTGGAAACAATTCTGCCCTGCAACTTGGTTACCGTCATATTTCGTCAGTATTAACTGGAAAACCAAGGCCATTAATGCGGACATTTCAGCCACCTCCCAGCAACCATGTGCTCAAGATCAACCCAGCGTTATAACCCAGCTGTTCTACTAGGACGGCAATAAGCCTGCAGTGGGGAGTGTGGTTTGGAACCATCCTGGTGAATGCAATTGCGTTCGTAGGTTCGAATCCTGCCTCTCTCAAAGATTTCCTAACAGCCAAGGAGTACGGAGTATGGGTTTGTCCTAACGAAGGTTTTCCCATGCTTAGTCAGTGAAATTCATTCTGAGAGTAGTCCAAATGGGCCTTGGTAGTGGAGGGCGCGGTACCTTACTACGCCTCGCAGAGCACCAAAATTTTAGAAGGGAGGAAAAGGGGCCGTCTCATAGCCTATGGCTCCATAGACGTACCCCCCCCAAAAAAAAAAAAAAAAAAAAAAAAAAAACTGATATTGGCCATGCTTTTTTTTTTCTTTTTTTTTTTTTTCTGAAGTCTGTACGTCTGTAAAGCCTAAGGCTATGAGACGGCCCCGTTCCCTCATCCCGAAAGACTCGGTACACCCACGGAACAACGGGCTGCGTAAGCGCCCAGCCTCCCGAGCCAAGGAAAATCTGCCATTAGGAACAAAAGACCCCCCCTCGCCATTGCCAAAACCCCCGCCCTCACCATACCCATAAGAAACAGGGGGGTAAACCCTCCGTCTACCCCAGGTCTAAGTTTGAGAAGAAGGTCTCCACCAAGTCAACAATGGTATCCTTCTCCCCTCACCTTCCTGAGCCACCTCCCCCGCTCATCCATCTCCCCCCCAGATTGGCCATGCTTGGACTGAGCATATGATTTCAAAAATTTGAAAATAGCTTATTTTGGCGCTCTGAATGACTTGTTCTGATATGAAACTAACAAGTATTTAAAAAAAAAAAAAAAAAAAAAAAAAATCGGATATGAAACTATGTCGCTATATTGTCTAGAGTTACTTTCGACATAGTTAGTGCCATATCCGGCGTATAGAGGGTATGGTCAAGGAAGGTGGTATTGGCGGGCGGATCTCTCAAGAGTATTCGGTTGATATTGTTAAGATAGGAGGGTAACCATGCTGTAAAGCGTACTTATTTGTTTCCATAGTTCTATGTTTAGCCGTTCATGATACTGTATATAATGAGATATAGCTAGGTAAACTGCTGTAATGAGGGTGTTGCCGGAGTGCTCGTAAGGCAGTGTCTGATCATGAACGTTGTCTACATCAGTGGCTAAACCTACTTCTTAAAGCATTTAGCATAACTTCAAGTGGTAATATGTACAACTTGTAGCAGAACTTCAACGACTTAGATGAACAGACACCAGATGGGCTAAGTCCGGATAATCAAACTCAAAACACCTTAGTGTATCTGCTGTTTGGCTGTGCGTTCCGGGGTACTGGTCAGATGCATCGCAAGGACGTTTCCATAAGACTACACATAATCTTCACTCAAGTTTTTCTAGGAAAGGAATTTTATCTCTCCCAGTGGCATGATGTACCCGAATGTAGCTGCAGTTAATTAATAATCGTTTCGTGCAACATATATTGATTGAGGTCATTGTTATATGAGTAATGGCCCGGTTCCCTTTAATTTTATCTGGCGCTGTGCGCTGCTTTTACTTGTTGGTGGTGAGGGGGCAGGCCATCCGAGTTATTACTGCTTACAATTTCTAAAGGGGTATCATTCAGGTAACATAAGGACGGAAGGGATATAATTGCTTAAGTTCATGTATGACAGATACCAGCATGAAAGTGACTTATTGTATTGTTCTTGATTGCGGTACATCTACGTGTGCGCAGATGTGTCTCCATCATCATACCTCGGCTCCGGTAAATATTGTAGACTGTACCCAATCCCTTGCCTTGGTTCGCGTAGCACGCCGAGTCGGGATCAAGGTAATCAATGCAACCTCATACCATAGCATTACCTTGAATTCCGTTGGCAATGGTAACCTGAGATTTTTGTTACATATTGACCATGATATATAAATATGTATGAATATTCTAGCTTTTTTTTTTTTTACAAAGGACTCAGTACTAGTGTGCACTTCTCTTCGGGGAAGCCTCCCTATTCTAGCTAGCCGTAGGTAAGACTCTGCTTAGTCCATGCTTCACTGGTTTTTGCAGGCTCAAGAGATGGGGAGGACAGTTAATGCAATTGCAGAGGAGTGCGAGCGGTAAGGGTATAAATTTTGTTTATGTACATGTGTTGTGGGATGATGGGAATAGACTAAATTATTAAAGTGTCGAATATCCAGTACAGTGGGCCTGGGAGCTCTTGAATATACAAAGCTAAGACATAGACCAAATCAGCACTTTTATGGAACTGACAGGCACTGTTTCGCTTACGGAAGCAGCCAACACCAGCTAAGCTTTGAATTGGAAGGGAATATATTCATAGAAGAGGGTTAAGAGGTCAGTAGGTTACAAGAATATTTCTTGAGTATTTGAAGTCTAAACCAATGGTATCAAGAAAATATTTTTGTGGAAGGCTACTGCCCATTGAACAGGGGTAGATATTGTATTTCTGGAATCTCTGACCCAGAGGTTCAAAGTATAGCTGCAATATCTTTGGGGAATGATGTATCTAGGAGAGTCTTATCAGATGAAAATCTGGTGAAAACTTGCTGGAGTCATTCTGCTTTATTTTTTTTTAATGAAAAGCTTAGTACTCGTACCCTTACAAGCCTAGTAGTGCACAGTTACCATCTAGTGCACACTGTCTAAGACATACATCTGCACCTGCCTCCTCAGCATTTCCTTAGCTGCAGTACACCTCTTAACAAACAGAATGGTACCTAACCTATATCAGTCGAATCATGAAAGCCAGGGCAATACCACCAAGGTGCCCTTTATACAGAAATGCCAAAGTATACAGAATAACAGCTGCGAGATGCAGTCAAGCATGCTCTATGAGAGCCAGATGTATCTACCATACGTATTGCAGACCTCTATGGTATAGAGCGCACCACATTGCATTGGAGAGTGCTGGGGATCCACCAAGATAGGTCTATAGCTCACCAGAATGAGCAGCTGTTCTCTCCTGGTGAAGAGAAGGCAATTGCAGACTATGCTGGAGTCATGGCGGATGCAGGATTTCCTTTGAATCCCGACCTTTTATGGCAGATTGCGCAAGGGATTGTTAATGAAAGGCAAATACCCCAACAAGGTAAAGGGGGGGGTATTGTGGGTCCTCAACAACCTGCCGTCAAGCCTTGCGACCAGAGAAACCAGTGTATACAACGACAAGGTGCAATACCCGCTGCCACTAGCACCTCCGCCTCCACCTCCGCCTCCGCCTCTACCTCCACCTCCACCTCCGCCTCCGCCTCCACCTCCGCCTCCCCTATACATGTTGTTGGCGTCCACTGGGTAGATAGATTTCTTGAACGCAACCCAGGGTTCAAAAAAGTCTATATTCGATACTAGGAGAGAGCAAGAGCTGCGGCAACTAATGATATAGAGTTACAGGCTGATTTTCTCTGCAAGCTTGCAAACCTGGTATGGCGGAAGAGGATAGCTCAGGAAGATATTTGGAATTGTGATGAGAAAGGAATAATTATGGGAAGAAATAGTAGGAGAATTATGGCAATTGTACAAGTAGGGCGCAGAAGTACTGCTATGACAGATAGGTCTCATAAGTTTTGCAGTATTTTGGAGACAGTCAGTGCAGGGGGGTGGTTATTCCTCTATTCATTGTATGGCAGGGGAAGACTCACTGGGAATCATATTATCGGGAGGGGGGGGTGGAACATCAAGCAACATTTGCAGTCTCACCCAGTGGAT
This sequence comes from Terfezia claveryi, assembly GCA_015179025.1. Taxonomy (NCBI): domain Eukaryota; kingdom Fungi; phylum Ascomycota; class Pezizomycetes; order Pezizales; family Pezizaceae; genus Terfezia; species Terfezia claveryi. Next base: position 165,028 of record WHUX01000043.1, on the reverse strand, counting down.
ATATGGATGATGAGCTTAAGTTGGAATATATGAAGCAGCATTTTGAGCCATATACTCGGAAGGATAGAGGAGATCCACGATGTCTTATTGTGGATGGCCATTCCTCTCATGTTGCATGGCGAGTGGTCAAATATGCTCTCAACTATAATATCCACCCAATTTGTCTTCCTTCCAAGTCTATGCATCTTCTTCAACCTCTTGATGTAGGTTGCTTTTCTCTCCTGCAAACAACCTATAAATGCAACCTCAGTATATGGCTGTGTAACAATCCTCTATTAGGTATATCAAAGGTTGAGTTCTTTGATATTCTCCAGCAAACACGAGAGCAGGTATTTACGAAGGAGATCATCTATAGTGCATGGAGGGCAGCCCATTGCTGGCCTATCAATTGCGTCTTTCATCCTCCACCAACGCCCCCACGTGCCAGTGTCTTAGCTGCCAGTACTACTAGTACTGTTTTAGATACCCCTGCACTACTGTGCCAGCTCTCCCGAGAGGTTGAACATATGATTCGTGATAATCTTAAGCCTATTCAAAAGACTCTCATTCATAACTATATTGATCTTGCAATGGAAAAGGTTACTAAATATCGGGATATTGCTCCTCGTGCATATACCCTTAAAAAGCTGAGGGATGGGAAAGTGCGGAAGGAGAAGAAAAGCACAAAGTATGTTGGTGAAGCTCGTGTTCTAACCCACAAGTATATTAATGATGAGCTTAAGAAGAATGAAGAAGTAGCAGCAGCCAAGGCTAGGAGGCAGCAGGCAGCAATTGAAAAGAAGAGGATTGCGGAGGAAAAAAAGGCTATTAGAGATGCTGTTAATAAGCAGTGGAAGGCGGATCTTCAGCGGTATCAGGAGGTTGAGATACTAGCATGGCAAGTGGAATGTATAGAGATTGACAAAGCATGGGCTATTGTAAAGACTGCCGCAAAGGGGTTAAAAAGGATTGGGAGAAAGCCTACTCATCCTCCTTGACCCAAACGACCGCTTAAGCCTAAAGGAGGGGGTATTGAAGGTAGTGATCTCTCTATAGTGGTTGAGAATGACTTGGAGAACAGGTCAGATAGGGCGGAAGTGTGGTTTGTAGTAGGGGTTGACGTAGAGGTTGAGGAAGAGATAGATAGGGTGGATTTAGTGGATTCTATACGAAACCTTGATATTGGTTATTTTGCAGAGGTTAGTGCCCCTACGTATCAGCCTGCATTTTACTCATTATGAAGCCATTCCCTTATATATTCATCTAACATGAGCAACTAGATGCATAGTTGAGATGCTCTAAGAGCTAGGGGTATATTAGTATAGTATTTGGCATGTAGCGGAGGATGGAAGGATAAGGAAGGGTTCATTAGGTATTTTGGGGAGTATATATTAGAAGGGCAGGGTATTGAGGCTTGTGTTCATTTAGGTGAAGTGTGAGGGTATCCATATTGTAGAGCGTATTTGTTTCCATAGTTGTGCATATAGCTAGAGTTGGGTTGTCGCCCCAATGGTTAGGTGTATCATGTATTTATGTTGCAGGGGTGGCCTGTAAGAGGTGTTTCAGGTGTGTGCACTAGATGGTGGCTGTGCACTACTAGGCTTGCAAGGGTACTTCGGGACGGTATAACGAGCCACCCGGAACCTCCGGCGGATTTAAGGGTACGGTTAGGTGAAGTGAAAGAAAGGGGTCAGGCAAGTTAATCGCACATACTATCAATTCGCACCTAGCAACAGATCACAACCTCGTCCACATCTTGCAACAACGACTCATGAGACCAACACCACTGAAGAGGCGGCCCATGCGAGCCTATTTTATATGGGTAGAGATGCTGGGCGTAGAGATGCTGGGCGTAGAGATGCTGGGGGCACTTGGGACATGGTCTCGGAATCCACCGGTATTCCGGAGTCAACTGTCCAATTCATATACCAGAACGCAACCACCCACCAAGTGAAGTTCTCGTCCGCTCCTAGAGGGAAATATTAATATCTGTGCGACCTGATATATTAATTGTTCGAAGTGCATTGGAAGACAGACGGCAGTCATTGGGGGAGTTATCGGCCAATACCGGAGTGGGGTTCCGGGGGGGCATTTCCAAGGGGCAAATCCAACGTCGATTGAAAGAAGCCAACATAAAGAAGTGGCAAGCAGCTTAGCCACCGTTGTTAGATGATGTAATAACCTCAAAGAGGCGGGAGCACCGAATTGGACTGGGGAACAGTGAGGAACAGTGGAAGAAGGAAAATTGGAGTAATGACTATTCTGTCGAAAATCCCTCTAGTGCGAAGCCTGTATGGGTCTTTCAAACAACTGGCGAAATTTGGAAAAATGACTGTATTAATCCCCAAAAGATTCTGGTGCTGTTACACAAACGATCTGGGCTTGTTTAGCTGGGGTAGAGGAGAAGGGGCCTATAATTGAGACGCATGTGCCCAATACATACATACGGCCCAGTAAAGGTATGGTTTCAATCCCAAGGTATACTGTCATGAAATTGCCACCTTATTCACCTGATCTATACCCCATCGAACATGTCTGGGTGTACCTCAAAGAAAACCTCCATAAAACTACCTGAGTTTATCAATGTGTCTGGTGATGCAGAGACTATCAAATCCAAGAGGGCGTGGTGGCGGAGGTCTGTATCACGGGGATGAGGCCGGTTAGTGGGCGTGGTGGGGGAGGGGGGGTATCTCTGTTTTTCCTGGGTTCGGGAGGTTGGGCGTTTATGCAGCCCGTTGTCCCGTGGGTGTACCGAGTCTTTTAAGATGAGGGAACGGGTCCGTCTCATAGCCTTAGGCTCCATAGACGTATAGACTTCAAAAAAAAAAAAAAAAATATCAAATCCAAGCTGGCTAATGAAATTATTCACTGCTGGGAGCTTCTTGATCCATCACTATTCTACCGACTTGCCAGGAGTGTGCCTCGGAGGATTGCCGAGTTATTGAGGGTTTAGGGCTGATATCCCAAATATTAATTTTTCATGAGGGATGGGAAGCATGTGTATATTTCTTTAAGTTATAGTCATGAAGTTTCACGGTCTTGATTGTTGAGAATATAGAGGTGTCGCGATGGTTCGTGGCGACCAGGTACGAGGCATTAATGGCACCGAACTATACAGGGGTCTGGAGAAGAATAAAGGGAGGAGAATTGAAAGAAGTGGGGATTGGGAAAGTGAGAGAAGTGAGTTGTAGTGGTAGATTGGCTATGTGTAAGGAAATCAGAAAATGGGAAATATATGACTGAGTAAGAGTCTTGCTATGTTTTGAAAAGGGATGAATGACTAAAAGCTGCTAGGTGATTATACGGTCTGATAAATGAGAATTCAAACAGGTATTCCATTGTGTCCAATCATTCTGCATAGTCTCTTCCTAAAAGAGAAAATTTTAGCTCTGCTCTGCCCACGTGGATTGGGATACAGTATCTAGCTACCAACAGACTATGCGCAATAGAAGCCGTTCATTGCGCATGTTAATCCAGCAAATATTGAGTTGGTTACCCCGAGGTGTCATATTAGGAGGAAAGGCTAAATCCTAGCATGTAGTCACAGGAATGATCTCTGAAGAGTGCAATCGAACTCTGGGAATAGGAGGAAGGTATTGAGTTCACTTCGAATACATTTCCCCAAAAACCTCCATACTTAGCTATAGATTGTTCCAAGATAGTTCCGGTACCAGGGGCATATGGGACCTTGCCTACTTAGCCTGCACACCAATCATATCTTAAAGTTCATTCGGCCCATAACAGTTGATCTATTCCCGAGAAAACTGTCTGTCCTCCGAAGTTCCGAGGCTCACCTCCAAATGAGGCACTCTCCTTGAGAAGTACAGAAATTTGACATAGTATACTAAGGGGAAGGGCTCGCAAGATTTACAATTTCATCGCGGTCATTGCACCAAATATTTCATACCCTACAATGTTAAGGGGCTATTAATATAGGAGGATTGTTTGGAATGATCTACATATGTACGAGCGTGTGAAGATACCCGCAGATACACCCTCTATAGGCTGTTTTTAATCTCCTGTATCACTCCGTTCCCCAAGGTACTAAATATGAGTGGGGAGCGACTGTGAGGTACTGATCCAGTAGGTGAATCTTGTTCCTTTTCTTATTTAAATCTTTCTTCTATAGTAAACACTGATAGCATATCTAGGATCCAGTTGACAGACCAAGATCTTGTATCAGGTTGAAAAAGAAATATACAAGATTTTAGTGATGCGTTATAGCGCCACTGCAGACTCCTATCAAGCTGCCGGCAGGAAGCTTATGGGCCACTAGGGCGACTCTAGATCTCCACCGTAGAGTCGCTTCGATATTACCAGCTGCCTAGAGTATCAATAGAGCTATCTACTACTGGTAAGTGAGGAGGGGTTGTTTTACATTCATTTTCTACTCTTTTCGCATGCCCACTTTCTGTCGCGACTGGGCGGTTTATGACCTCTGGGAGGATTTTAATACTACTGGTTTATATGTTCTCATACCTAGTCTGATTCATCAGAACAGATAAGTATAAGGAGAACTGGATGTCGAGTCGACTAGATCTAGAGTTTGTTGTACATGTTCAAGATGCATCCTCCCATGATCGTAGAACAACATCGCCACATGATTCTGCCTAGCTAACATGAGACCTCTAAAGGCTGGTTAAACTGTTTTGCCAATTTTTTTCGACTCCTCAGAGTTCTAACTGGTTCAGTACCAGTACACCATATGGATACATAACGCGCAGTGTTGCTTGTCCAGGGTGTGTTTCGAGTGTTGTAATATTTATTTATGCTGATTACACTAATATCGACCATACTAGGGGAAATTATCAAACATGACCTGGCACCAACTGATAGTTGTCCGTTCTCTTAAGTGGGACTTGTATGTCTCACATATGTTTTTATTTTATATTACGTAGAGCAGCTACAACCAAGAGCTGAATAGTTGATGTTTCGATCACTCACCCAATTTCCATGATGTCTCGACTGTGGCAATTCCACTGCCATCACCAGGGGCAAGGAACAGCTGGGAAGAGCTTGACAAAGTGGAATGGAGAAAAGAAGGGGAAGTCAGTTATGAGGCCACGGAGGCCTTCTTTGGGTGCTTATACAAAGAGCTCAGCTAGGAGCAGTTCAAAATCCAGTTCCGTTATCATTTACGAATCTCCTTCTCCCGAGTCCTGTTTAGTCCCCTTTTTAGTTTTCATACTAGTTCATTTCTTCCATCATAGTTCATCAGACATATTTGTATTTATCTTGCGCGGGTCTGGCCGATTAACTGGTCTTACCCTTGAATCCACCGGGTTTCCGCGTGGCTCCTCATAGCCCCCCCATCGGGGCTGCATAGGAGTACTAAGTATTTAAAAAAAAAAAAAAAAAAAACTGCCATCACCAAAATGAAAAAGCACCCCCACAAAAAGCACACATCAGCGAATGTTAGTTAACTCGAGCCACCGTCGTCATATACCTAGTGGTTGACAACCGCGGTGGGGCTTTAAAACTAGACTAGTCAATAAAACATGCATACATGAACACCGTTTTATCACCGGTGCTATACTGCTTTTTCTAGAGTACAACCAATTTCAAAGCACGGCCCATGCATCAACTCGAAGCATGACACAAGGCACTCAACGGCAGATACACAATATCAGCGAGTTGTTTTTTCTTGTTCAACCATATTATTCTTAACACTCAACTCATCGCAATAGTATAGGAGTACCGTATGTTAGGATACGAAAGACAACCATTGCCTTGGAGGGGTGTCAAGATTTGAAGGTAGCTCATGTATATCGGTCCTGACAGGCATACACCAGCGCCACGTAGACCACATACTTATTAAATTCCGAACCAGTGCCTAGCGAACTTTCTATGAACCTTCATTACGCCAGATATCAGATATGCCACACTAAGCAATCGAGGTGCTATGCACAACTACATGGCCAATCATGACTGGTTTTAGAGTGGGAGATGTATTCAGGGAGTCGAGTGCAACCAATTCGTGCGTACCCAAATCTGTACTCTCCGGCAGGGTACTGGTAATCATCCTCTTACCGCTTGCATCATGCTCACCTTGCCATGTGTACGTACTAGGTCCTCTGTTGAGTGACTTCGGCGAAGTACACAGGGTCTAAGTGTACAATTGTAACCCAAATTGGGGCACTTGGCGGAGTTATTACTCTTCTCCTGGGACCTATATGTACAGTGATCACACTGTACATTACCCATAAGCACTTCCCAATTACCTGCTAGCGTAGTGGAAATTCGACAGACGACATCGAACGCACAAGCGGTTAGCTACTTAAATTATTCAATTTAATTGCGTGCGCTCGTACATGTACCTGTAATAAGCTCTGAGTTGGAGCAAAGGGCTCAGTATATGTGTAATTTACCTACTATAATACCAGTATAGTTGATATGATTTGGCTCTCTCCACCGAAGCATATCCAGTGCTCGGTGGTATTCGTGGTTAAATGTCGGCTTAGATTGGAATTTGCAGTTGTTGCTTGCGAAATAATCTAGATCTTACAAGGTTTCTAGACCGAACTATACGTGACCAATGAGCCTATCACATTGTTATGCCCACCCCCCTACTCGACAGTCCAGGGTGGGTCTATGTGCAAACATGCCGTTCAGCAGACCCGCAAAGCATTTTGAGTAGATATCCATTCAATGTTGAGATTCGTGAGGCAGAGTACTTTGTCCTACACATTATATCAATACAGTGTTTCCAATTAAATGGTGTAGGAATTAATTGTAATGCCTGGGCAGATACCGTAGGCTCTGGTAATGTTGAGATAGCTAATGGGTTTGGGTAAGATAGGACATTGAACAAGAGAGCAGACCCCTAAGGCCAATGACGGCGTCTGAGAAATAGCATCCCCATATAAGATAGTAGACGCCGCCTCCAACCTGCAGGTGAAAATATATAAGAGAGATACCTTATTCCTTATTCGCCAACAAATACAGTACTGACTGTGACGGTTTGCACCAATATACTTCCCTGGGCATCGTTATACATTGGCCTAGCTAGACCGTCTCGATTGCCTACTGTCATAATCATAGATATATGTCGTGATTATAACAATACTAGGTTTTCGAACTTTTGCTTTATCTGGTGCTGTTCCTACTTTGTTGATGCCCACAGCTTATTTCCGCTGCAGCGACCTGTGGGCCGGCCGATCCCGGGTCACGAATTCAAAGATGTGATGTCACCAAACGCATGATTTCGACTGTCCCTCTATTTTTTCCTGGCAACGAGAGCGTTGACGCTATTGACTGACTGGATATATATATATATATATATCTACTGGGGAATATGGTGGAATTGGCTGTGGCTTCAACATCTTTTGATAGCTGATATTGCTTGATTCTCAGCTTTGTACCAGCTGTTTATCCATTATTGAAACACTGATCTCTGGAGGTACGTAAACCAACCAATCAGGTCAGGATCTCGAGTATTCTAGGAGAAGGGTTCATTAATTCCTTCTTTTGTTTACAAGCAACCGGCACCGAGCCAACAGGGGTATACGCTCATGTATATAGCTTACGATACCATCCCCTCCCGCAACACATTCAGTGAGCAAGCGCGCGCTCCCTATGGCCATACTCGAGCGAAAATCCGTCCAGTAGCATCATCTGACAAACTGGCTGAGCTAAAAGGCAATTGCGTCCTTGTACTTCTTTCTACAACGCATAATAACTGACGGGCTGGGACGAAAACAATGCCATTTATGCAAGACTTGATACTGGCGATACACGGATAAAATCGAGAAGAAATCTTTGATGCAAATTTTAAAAATCTAAATACACGAACAATCTGGGTACGATATTGAGATCTTGAGCAGCGTTGAAGATGATACGAACTTCGATATATATCCAATCTATACTAATCATAAAGCAGGCCGAAACGCACAATGCATACATGGACATAAATCGATGTCGATCAGAGATATTGCGAGCAGTCATGACTAGTCCTAAATTGAGTGCTACGTTACGTTGTGAGATGTCATTACGTCACGTGCAACGCGGCAGGAGGAAAATGCCAAGAAGTTCGTGGGGGTAGAAATGAACGCCTGTATGATGCAGGGAAAGTCTGCTTTTTTTAAACAGAAGGAAAAAAATCAGTACCAGTAAATCAGATTGGTCTCAGCTATGACGAGGGACCCGCATCTCCCGGTTATTCCTGGTTCATTATCCAACCCCCAGGCCTCTTCTTCTCCGCTGTAAGTACGCTGTAGGGATAAGTTTTTGGGTCACCTTTAAGCCCACGCACTGTATATTATGGTCTAAGTCTCAACTCAACCTGATTTTTCAACTAGTCATCGTCCTCGAGTAACACCACCTCGAAGAAGCCCCACGCTCATTAGCTGATTAGCCTGGGGGAATATCTATACATATATATACCCAAGTCCCAGGTTTACTTGTTTTAAGTTACTCAGTACTCATATGAGGACCCGATAAGGGGCCTATGTTGAGCCAACCGGAAACTCGGGTGGATTGAAGGACAAGGCAAGTTAACCTGCCCGTCTGCCACTATCTGAGATACAAAGAATAAGGACATAGGAACGTGGAGGGGGTCCCATGTTGTCATTAACTGGCAGTGCCAGACGAACCCGGATACCCCGGCCCTGACGTCTGCTTTGCCGATGACCCAAACCCAGAGCTTTCGCTATAAATCTGATCATCTACTCAATCTAGCAGAGGGTAAGGTCGGGAGTAGGATCATAATGCAACGACTGTGGAGGAAAGACTGACACCTTGCAGCGCTTCTTTGGTTTCCACAGCAAAAATTCAACACATGCAGACGATTTGATCTAGGGGAGCATGAAACTTCCTAATTGGTTGATCCAAAGCGCTCCGAAGTCTTAGCATGTTCACAGGCTTTGGTACCAAAGAACGAGTAGTCAATCGACATATCTATTTATTATTAGGGGAAGGGCACTGATGAATTTCAAGCTAATATCAATTATGAATGCCATCCCTTGCATATCACACCCAAAGGTTTACGACTACTCATCGAAAAGGGTATCAATTCCACAACTCAACTCCAACATCCTTTCAATGAACATATCCTGTCCCTCTTGAATCCGGCCTTCAAACACTGCAATGCCTGCCTCATGCCGGAGAGGTTCGTTGTGAAGGTCTATGGTAAAGTAGCGAGAGAGCGAGTACAATGACGAAAAATATAGCGTACTGAAATTTTCTTGAGTCGTAAAGTCGCTGGGATCTAATGTGGGGTCATCGCCCTCAGACGGGTCATACATCGTTTTATTCGAACAATCTGGGAGGTGCTCTCCCCCTTGGTCCACATTCGAGTATCCGCTTGTGGCTGTCTCCATGAGCGTGGAGTCCCTTTGGAAAGAGACTACCAAGGGTGATGGGTCTCCGAAATCGACATATTGAATCATTGATTGATGCGATAGATCTGGTGCTTCAAGCGTTGGCGACACTATGGGTGTTTCGTAGAGCTCGGAGCACTCGGGATGCTCATGATTTGACAACTGCATGGATCCGGACGGAACAGGCTCATGGTCGATAGCAAGGTCTGGAACAATGCCTATTTGATGCATATTTTCCTGGACCTCTGACTCTGTGGGGTTCAGGCTGACATTGACAAAGGAGTGAGCCTTACTTGACATGGTGAGTAGTAGGATTTGGATTTTTTGCCGGTAACGTTGAGTCTGATCTTTATTTCCCTTTCACAGATTTTTCGATAATCTATGTCAAAGAAGGAGACACTGGGTAAATCTGCTGTGTATGCTTTATATAAAATGAAAAGAATCTATGGTACTCATTACATCTCTGATCACAATGATACTGATGCCACTCAGTACAGAAATGGGTGGTTTTAGCTTCATGCTTGTACGGTCCCAGGTGGGTTGTTGATTAGCCATAGATCATTGCAGAATTACCGTAAACTGTTACTTACATGATCCTATGATAGGTAAGGAACTCAAGAATTAGGCTCCATTATTGAGGTAAGAAAGAACCCAATTCCAGAGGTCCCCCTCATTTTTGCCAGTACCAATTGATAGAACCCTCCAGTGTGAACATATTTGAACACTGGTGCATCCTGACGTGGTCCTCCTATGAAGAATATTAACTGTGATTGGTAGGGATGAGGCGAATTTTCGCACGTTGTGGAATTATGTTGTACTTATCGTTGCCTATAGGCTTCTAATTAGGAAGTAGTCCTGATAATCTGTACAGCTTGTCTGACAGCATATTATCGGCACAAACTTGACTGACATTCCACCTCATGCAACTGTCCATCGTCGTCATCATACTCTCGAAATGATCTTTCCAACGAATAGCATATTCAATCGCCATCTATTTGCGGTTGCTTTGGGTCTTGCCTGATTCCTTATATAAATATATGCGCGGAGAGCGCGCACTTCAACCTGGAGTCCTGGCCAATGATAGTTAAGGTTTGTAAGTAACACATTTCATGTTCGTCACTTTACTTGTGATAGAGTAATCAGGGCTTCAATGCCAATGGTACTTTGCTCCAACCAAAATAGAGACCCTAATTCACTGCACACTTTCATTGAACAGGTCGCGATCCACCGGTTTAAGGATAGGATGGGTCACAGACAAGACACTTGGGCTAATGATATACAACTTATACTAATAAACATGAACTTGAACGTGCTAGGCCGTCAACTTGTATACAGAAACTACGTCAACGATGGCTTGTCATCTAGCCAGCAGGGTTAAACAGTTCAACGCGGCTCATGCACAAAGGGACTGATTATGGGTCCACGACCGTTGCGGATATTTGTACAGCACCAATTGATGATCTAATTGGTTTTCCAATGCTGCAATACAATTCACTTTTTTAGCATAGCCATTCTCTACCATGTGTCTCCACAATTGTCCAATATTTATAGCAGATAAATGGCTCGAGTTTTGGGAGAGACACTAGACGAAATTTTTGCTAGCAAGTTCGGTTCTTGCTGTATAGCCACTCCAATTTTTCACTGTACTGAAATTCACACGTCAAACTATCTATATTCTCGAAACACGTCAGCGAGCTTTGATCGACGCGGAGGCTAGCAACAGAGATTCTTAACACGGACGGGGATAGCCAAGGCGCAGGGTCTTTTGTGTTGTGCAAGGCCAAAAGAAGTTACGGGATTCCCGTACCGAAGGGATTATACGCCGTAAGTGTTTCTTGAAATGAAAACACAAGCTGGAAACTCCTGCGAGCGGGGTGTGCTAACGTATAGATTTCACCATATAGATCTTCCCATAGTATGAGGAACAAGTGCGTCACAACGGGGAAGCTAGCGCATTCATAGTTTTACAAAATTGACAATGGATGTTCTAAGATGTTACCTGGGTGTTTTCTGACTGCGTTCTCGCGGGGTCAGGCGGGATCTGGTGGATCTGGCACGGTAGACAGGGGTTTTCAAACCCTTGTTACAAATTCGGAGCCCCACCTTGAGACCTCAGTCGGCAATTATATGATCAAGCATCTACTGATTGCTAGCTCTGGAAATTATGTGGAGAATCTTTAGGTTTAGATGTGTTACTGAACCCATCCACCTTCTGAACGGAATCCCCTATCACAATTTCAACCCAGCACCTGCCTCCTTAAGATTTAAAGTTCCCACTGGATGTTACCCTCAATGATCTGTAATCTACTGTACACACTAGTGCACAATAGGTACTAGTTTTTATGTCTGGCTCCTAGATCACGTTCCAGTTCAGATCAGTTATGTACATTTAGTTATCTGATGAAAGGCTCCTTAGGCGCTTAAGTATCGTTGGGTACAACTTCCTAATTCGGAACGTTAACGGGAGGTTTCGTGTCACAGAGGGTGTTGTGCCAACCAGATTATCCCTGAGTATAATCTATCACAAGCATTGCTAATCTATCGCCCTAAGCGTGCGGAATCCGGGCTATGGAACCATTAACGTTGACATGGTGGAAGAGTGAAAAGCACATCACCGCCTCGCCTCATCCACACATGTGCAAAGTTTAAGAAATACGTACTGGCAAATAAATAATGTATTCAGTACTCTTGCATTAAAATCTCCCCAGGCTCACCATTCCACCTGCATCACTATCGCAAGCTCGTTACCGCATCCACTGGTGTATAACGGTCCTTGTCAGTTTAAAGACAAGGGTCGAGCTTATACAGTAAAGGTGATATCCAAGCGCAATGGTAACACGCTCACTGAGGTATAACGGTCCCCAGTTTATTGAGAAAGTGCACTAATGCTACCTATGTCTTTAAACAACCAGACTACTGACAAGGATCGTTATACACCAGTGGATGCGGTATTCTAAGTGAATCGTATGAAGGAGGTCGCTTGGCCGGAACCTCAGGTTGCGACTGGGCGGGGTCCGATGACATATTCGAGGAAGTTGGGTTAGCTCGAGACTCGGATTCTTGGTATATGATGTCTGATCTGCCTAGATATCCCGAGCGGCATCAGTAACCATATGTCACAGCTCTATTGGTTATCCTTTAGTTTGTTAGTGCAGCTAATCTGCCCACAACTAGTAACGCTCCTACCACAAAAAGGAAAGAGCAAAGAGACAGACAAGGAGTCTTATTTACCAGTTTTTCCGGTATGAAAAGGACGATCTGGCGTCACTGGGTAGGTGTTACACAAATAAAGTCACTGTAGCTTGATTTCAACAGGACAAGCTGGTATGATCAGTCCAATGAATATACGTTGAGTAGAAATAACACACTACTAACAATTTGTATGGCACACGAAACTACGAAAAGACAAGTTGACAACCCAAAGGCGAGTAGGAAATTGTCCAAATCCTACGAATTGATGGGAGACTTGTACTGCCCACGCGATCAGGGGGTCGATAAGATGTGCACTAAGTTAACGGCTCATTGAGTAGCAACTTCGAGTAATATTTTTCTAGCCGTCTTACTGAAGCGGCTCGAAAAGGCGCATGCTCAAGTAGTAATCCACATGAAAACGTCTGAATACATCATCAAGCACTCTACATACTATATCGATACGTGGTATAAATCTAAAGTGTCATAATCAGCATAACCAATTGGCCAGGCTGGTCCCCCCATACTGTACCATAATGTGATTCGATCACGAGTACTAAACTGATGACAGGAACTTCGAATTTTGTGGATCCTTAAATTCCCACATGCCAATGCTTCTTTCTCTAGGCCTCATGCAGTGCCAGGCGGTATACCCTAGTACGATATCGATATGCATAGTTAGTGAATACTCATGAGGGAAAGCACTAAAAGGCTGCGAGGATACTTATATACAAACTGTGATCATGAATATATCGATAAGTCCACTGATTATTTAAAACAACTCACCACAGGCGGCACAGTAGCAACTTCCGGAGCCTGGGATATGAATTGAAGCTCCTCTGCTCACATATGTACGTACCCCGACTCGCTCCTTACCCCACTTTATCTCGGGCTGGGCTTCTACTACGCTGGTATAGTATATACCTGCTACTAGCCAATATGCACATGTACTCTCCCGCAGCTTGTTCCAGTACCACATGCCTCCTCCGCCGGCATCTCGTGCGGCTTCCCAATCCCTCCCGCTCGCTCCACTCCGCAAGTACCCTATCTTACCCATATCTCCAGCTTCCCAAATCCTCGCCCCCCCCGCCCCTGCTCCCCCTTCCTTCCATGTTCTCACCACCTTATTCCCCCCCTTACTCCCCCTGTTCCCTCTATCCCCTCTACTGCTCCACTCCCCTTCGAGTTGCTTCCTTGACTTCACTCTGCCCACTACTCCCTGCCCGCCTCTACCCACCCTCCTCCTCCTGCTGGATATAAATGGAGGTAGGTGAGGTAAATGTGGCTCGAGGGTGGGTGGGTGGAGGACAAGGTGGGAAGGCCATTCAACGTCTATTTATGGCAGTTCGAAGAGATTAGACTGCATTCTGTTTGGTGAAAAGCCTCTCAATGGGAGTATTCAAGCTGGGAGTTACGGCAAAGGGCTGATCTTATTGCGGCGAGTCACACTACTTGTATCCTCGCACCCAGCATTATTATTGGCCGAAATATAGACCAAACATGGTAATCATACCGTTGGTGGTGCATACCTACCGGAAGAATCTTTTGATATGTCGGTTGCACCAACTATAGTGTAGATCGATTGAGGTCACATTGGACTTAGGAGTTGGAGCCCTAATTCAGTAGTTCCAATTTGGGCTATGCTTACCCAGGAGAGGAAATCACAACCGCAGATTCAGAACGAAAAGCCCTGGTCCTTGCCCTCAAAGCACAAAGGGATTCATCGATGGTTGCAACACTTTCCGACTCTTCCGCAGCCATTGCATCAGCCATCAATTCTCCCAGGGTCTCCATCCCACACAAAACGGCATAGAAATGGAATTGGCCTATCTCCTCGACCGGAGCATCAGTCAGTATGACACATCCATCTCGTGGGTACGCTCTCACATTGGTATCAACGGCAACGAGGAAGCAGACAAACTAGCAGCGTTCGCCTGCATTAGGACAGATCTCTCTCCAGCCCTCGGAGGTCATGGAGGGGGGTATCAGAGAACCCTCCAAGGCTCGGAGAAGTGCGGAACCACCGGATACGGAGTAAGGAGGTCGGAATAGAATGGCCGTGATCCATATGAAGAAAGTGGACCAGCGAATGCGAATGCGATCACCGTATTCAGGACAGTAAACACATCACTTTAGATTGTCCAGAGGTGAGCGAACAGAGAACGGCCCTGGGCAGCATCAAAGATTGTGAGATCTCGATCGGCCCATCTGGGCTGAGGGAGAAGATGGGGAATGCTGGGATGCCATGGAGGCCTTTTTTAGCTCCTTTTACCAACACCTCGTCGGGAGAGGAGGCTTTCAGATCATTTGCTATCTTTCGCAGTTTGTAGCGGGCTTCAGTCAGGATCCTTGGGGTTATCCGGCATGATCCAGTTAATGATAGCATGGGAGTCCCGCTTGACTTGAGTTTATCTATTTTATTTTCATATTTTATATTGGGGCGGGCTTCAGTCAGGCCTCTCGGGCATTTGCCGGTTAATGATAGCATGGGGTTCCGTTTCACTTGAGGTTATCTGCTTTCCCTTACTTACATATGCTGCCTGTAGGCACTTGAGTGGTTTTGTTTTGTTTTACTTACATCTGTTTGCCAGTTGGCACTTGATAATTGCTTTGCGGTATATAGTCGCCGGACCTCGCAGATTAACTTGGTTTGTCCTGAATCCACCCCGGTTTCCGGGTGGGCTCATCACGGTCCCCTTACTGGGACCGCATATGAGTACTGAGTATCTAAAAACGTAAAAAAATATCAATTTGTAGCTGTCGTCTGCGACTAGGTAGTTCCTTTCGGTAGGTAGCACCAGTACATACCTTTGGCATGCAACGCAACACCCCGCACAAAGTCACACCCCAGCAGAATCAACCACGACACAAGACAATGCCATCCAAAAAAATAGCCCGATCGGAGGGAGCACCAAGGTGGATCTGTGGGGGCCAAGAATATCGGAATATCAATCGATACGAGACATAACAAAAAAATTCAAATTTCTATTTCCACTGTCTAGGATACAATCCTGGCAGATGGTGTAGTTGGGAACCATCTTGGTGAATTCCCTAACAGGTTCTCCCATGCTTAGTCAGTGAAGTTCATACTGAGAGCTTACTGAAGAGGTTGTCCATTTCTTTTATTTTCTTTAAACCTCATTACTCCTATGCGGTCCCATTAGGGGGCCATAAGGAGCCACCCGGGTGGTGGAAGAGGTTGCAAAGGCTCGCCTTGCATGAACTCACAAATATTGACACTGGACTCTCTCTACTCTACAGAAAAAACCAATTTGGAGCGAAAAGACTACTTAAGAGAGGGGGAACGGCAGGCGACCCTGCTGTTTTTGATATCTAGCTGAGAAGTTTGAGAAATACAGTGTTGTATTGGAGGGATTTCCCGTTTTTTGACTGAATTGGGAGAGAGGGGGGACTTTTAATTCATGCAAGATAATACACCGATTTATAGGGCCATATTGTGAAGGATTCGTTCAGGGAACAAGATGTTGGCCGCAGTATTCGCTGACATCAATCCCATTGAAAGTAGAGCAGTATCTTTTCTTCATGTACATATAGGGCGGGGAGGGACCCCATGGTTAGATAATCTACCAGACTTGCCCCGGAGTGCAGTCCCTCATCATAGGCTAGAATAGCTTGAATCCGAGTACTAATTTCCCCCAAAAAAATGAGCCGTCCATTCGGCTTTCAACAGCCTCTGGAGAGAAAAGACCTCGGGAAATATTGCAGGGTACCTGGAGATCAGAGACTAGATCGACGACTTTCTCCTAGAGAGGATAAGCGCCATGGACGAGGGTAGACATAGGCGCTACCATCTGGCACGAGCAATTGCGTCTTTGCATTCTTGTCATATATAGATAACATTAACTCCCTGAGAGCTAGGCCAGTAAGCGTAATGGATCAGGCCTTAAAGGAGGCTGCATCAGCAGCGGGATCGACTTGGGCTTTTTTTTTTTTTTTTTTTTTTTATAAATACTTGGTACTCCTATGCAGCCCCGTTAGGGGGGCTATGACGGAAACCCGGTGGATTCAAGGGAGAGGCAAGTTAATCTGCCAACCCCACGCAAACTAAGTACACGAACATAGAGGAGGCCCCATGCTGTCATTAACGGACTAGCCGATGACCCGTAGGCCTGACTGAGCCTCAACCCCGACTTGACGAACTGAAGGACTCGCGGAAAAGAGATGAACTAAACTAACTTATGAACTGAAACAAAGGGGACACGTAAATAATCTCCAAATACCGTATGAAGAGAGGTGAACGTATGTACTGATAGACAAAAGATACTCGTAGATATCGATGGTGTACTGAGCTCTCGGAACAATAGCCCGAAAAAGGCCTCCGTGGTCTCATATGCTTCCTCCTCCTCTTTTCTCCATTCCGGTTTATCGAGCTCCTGCCAGCTGCTCCTTACCCCCAACAAAAACCTCCGGGGTCGATCGAAGCGTGGGCACTTGAACACAATATACTCTCCGGTCTCAGCAGGGTGTCCTCATGCGCATTCTGCTGACTCCGCTTTGCCGATGTGGTGGAGCCAGCTCCTTTGTGGGCCTTTGTTTGTACGCAGCCAAGTGTAGGCTGATAGGGCATGTCGATTCCATTCCACTCTTCTGGTCCCGTAACTCACTTTTGTTCTCGCCTCCTTCCGTGTGGCTTTGGATGATGCGCAAAGCCCACCTTCTGTTATTGTACGCTCCTGGCCTGTGAGTTCCCCCAAATGAGACTGGAAGTTTGAAATCCGATCTGCCTTTTCGTTGCCTGGGATGCCCAAATGACCCCTCACGATAGCTGAAGGTCCCTGTGTGGATTATCGGTCAAGAGGGTCTTGATTCCTTTCTCGATGCTAGACCTGGGTGGGGAGCCTGAGCTCAAATTGCGGACTGCCTAGATCGCTGCTTGGGAATCTGACAGAATCGCCAACATAACTGAGTCTTCTTTGTGTAGCGCTAGTTGCATTGCAAAGAGTTCGCCTTCAGCTACTGTGGCCTGGTCCCCTAGATAGCTACCATAGTCCTCAGGAGTGCCTCCTGTTCGGTCTTCGCTGTGGACCCCGCTTGCTACAACACCTTTTCGTCCCGTGCCATCCGTATAGCAGATCCTCCATCCTTCTCCTGAATGGATCCTATTCCTGCTGCCCAAGGGCCTAAGTGCTTGGAGGACTCGGATCTGGGGTCCATGATTTCTTTATATATCAGTGGGAAGGGTGTCGTGTCCTCCCTATCGCCCCATGATAACTCCTTTAGGTCGGCTCCGTTTAGGAAGAAGGCTTCTGAGATGGGGGTTCTTGTGCGGTGTAAGTCATTGCTGTGGCACCAAGATGTGTCCTCCTCAATGTAGGCCCTTATGTGTCTGTCACCTGTTCTGACTGCCCTGGCTGCCCATGTACGCTTCATATCGTCTATCTTGTCCTGTAAGGGCTCAACATTGGCGATCCAGCCTAATGCCTCGTGGCTGGAGCCATGGTATCCTCCTGTGATCTTTCTCAGGGCTTGGTATTCTAGGCGTTGCATTGGCTGTAGGAGTTGGTGTTGTGGCTTCCAGAGTTCTGCTCCCCATGTGAAGATGCTTCGTATACACCCAGTGTAGAGGGCTCTAAGGGCTACTGGGCTCATACCTCCGTTCTGGTTGCCCAGACTAGTTAGTACCCTTAGTATGCTCGTCGCTTTGGATGTCCGTTGTGCAATATGTCTTTTCCATGAGAAGTTGCTCGCTATAGTGATGCCTAGTGTCTTGCAATATCCTATCTTATTTTTGCTATGAAAGTCAACCTTGACTCCTTGGCGGGGTCCAATTGAAGTTCATCCTCTTTCGCTGCTTTCTTGAGTATGGCGTTGACCCGTTCGACCAGTCTGTTGTGTTTTATGGCATTGAGACTGCTTGTGATTAGCGGGTTGATATCGTCAACATACGAGAATAGCTGGATGGAGTGAGAAGGAGGGTACGGTTTCCTCATCGCTATTGTACTTGTCCTCGTTTCCCTAGGATCCGTTGGCTGTTGGGTGTGTGAGCATGAACTAGCTGCCTTATTGAGGGTGTGACCTATATAGATGAGCCATTGGACTGGTGAGAGTGGGCTGCCTTGGGGGGCTCCTTGGTCCATGTGTCCTTTACCTCTTATCCGTCCATCCCAGAGGATGGGGAATGAACGTGGTTGTAGAACCTGTTGATGAATTGGATAATCCTCTGTGGTATGTCGGTTTCCTGGAGGAATCGACTTGGGCTAGGAGCAACGAATGGCGGGGGGAGCCGGAAAGGGGGCGCTTCACCTGATGGTAGCCAAACAAGGCACCAGAAGTACCGGTCATCAAAGGCAAGAGCAGCATGGGAGCAGGTGCAAAGACAGAGCAGTCTTGGCCCTGGATAGCCATGGGACCAATCGTGGCAACAGTCGACCTAAGCAACAGACCGGGGTAGAAACTTTGGTGAAGTCCAACTGAGCCAAGACATACAGAATGAAATCCTGATATGGCTCCACGGGCACGCGAGGATTGAAGGGAATGAGGAGGCAGACAGGAGGGCAATGGCGACGGTATATATTGGGAGCGGCTGCTACTGCCTGACATAGCAACACCGGCCTAGATTTGTCAAGCCTTCAAGATCCTTCACAAGACGAAACACATAAGGTGGAGCAATAAGGCGATCAGGGGCATAGCATACATTGTAACAGATTGGTGACCGCATAGGGCATGGACATATCCGATTGGAAGAGCAGGAGTTCCATTTTGTGTGTCGTAGTCTCGTAGAACCCAAAATGCTGCTTATTTGCTGGAGTAGCCGTGAATTGGAGATGGGGGAGATCCTGCGAGAAGGCGAAGGCGGATCAAGAATGGTGTGAGAAGGTGTGAGGGCTCTGCAAGTCTGCGGATAAAGGTGTTCCCCGGGGGTCACATTTTGTGTACTGTATTTGGTCTGATTTTTCTTGGGGACAACCGGCCGTAAGGTTGGATAATCTACCGGATGCCGTTCCCGCCATATGGTCTCTTATTATAGTTTAGATCAACCTGAATACGAGTAATGAATAAAACAAATGACCGAGCAGTCTTCAATGCGTAGCGAAGCGACAGGTAGTAATCGGTCAAATTCTGGGGATCCTGACCTATGGCACAGAGCTATACCCAGGGGGCTTGGAGTAGAATGCTCAAGGTGGGTGGAGGCGTAGTAACAAAGGGAAGGTCAGCGAGCTGGCAGGCATCCCTGAGTTAGAAGAGGCGATGTATAGGAAGAGGGTTCGGTGGGCAGCATCTGTATACGCCAGGCACCTGTCAGAGCTGATTCATACGCCTGGGCACGAGCCCAAGGTCACACAAGCTCGAGTCGGCTCGAGCTCTAGGTTACACAAGCTCGAGCTTCGGCTCGAGCCCGTGGGCCGCCAAAACCCGTGGATATCCAGGTGTGGGAGCAAGGGTAAGATCATTGAATATAGCGCCATCCAATTCAATATATTTTTCTTTACTTCTTCTTCAACCCACAGCACATGCAACTTCCGCAATGTCACGCCCTACACCCAGAGCACAAGATTTTATTACTTCGCTTGCAGGTCGATATGAAGAATTACAAGATTCAAATATACCTACTCTCAGGCGAGGCATCACGGCGCTTTAGTAACTACCTATATTCATTCACGCAAGCTACTTATCAGTTCCCTCAGAGCGAATGTTTTCAATTGCCCGACAAACAGGCTTCAGATTCTCACCAAGCGTCGAAGCTCACTAAGTGAGAACATGATGCATGCACTGATGTGTAGTAAAAATTGGTTAGGGTTTTCAGAGGTTACGTAGGAGGAATTGACAGCTGCTGGACCGGTTTCAAGAGCTTAGTGTAGATGGTGATATTTTGGAGTTTCCTGCGGAATGTTTTTGGTCAACTTGCCCTTTGTATTTAGTTCATTATCATTTTCTTACCTCACACGCACGTGTGTGAAAAAGCTCGAGCCTGCCTTTCTTGAAGCTCGAGCCGCCTCGAGCCTTACTGTGAAATGTCGAGCCGGCTCGTGCCCAGGCGTAGAGCTAAGACCGGTGGCAGAGAGGATTCCAAAGGAGGCCATAGGACCCGGGGTACAACTGCGATGGATCACCATGCCAGACTGGACTGAAGCAGTGGGGTGGGTAATGGTGGAGTTCAATCCCGAGGCAGTGGAGGAGTATCCGGGTGGAAGAAGTAGCAGCGACAGCTACAAGGAATGCGGATTTCTTTTTAGGGAGATTGGCCACGAGTATGGATGCAAAAAGGCTGGGGTTAGCCCTAGCATGTTGATCATCATTAGGCTTAGTTTGTATTCGGATTCGAGACTGGCCATGGAAGCTTCATAGGTAGATATGAACCCCTTAGGCAATCAGTGCTGATTCTCTCGCTCGCACCCGCCTGGTAAATCAGCAGATTACCGCTTTGATGGTACTTGTACTCTCACTCACGAACCCAATACTTACTGGACCAGACCTGGGGAAGGTCTCTTTGCCATTGAGGAGATTCTAGACAAGGTAGCTGACTCAATGTGCTCATAAAACCACAGTGGAAAACAATACTAACACAGTGGCGTTGTATGGCCGGGGGGGATAGCAGCATTTCTGAAAAACTCATTTTCGTTGCTCATGCGATCCCAGTACGGGGATCATGAGGAGCCACCGTGGATCTTTTTTAATAAAGAAATACACATTACTCATATACGGACCCATTCTGAGCTGCATCGTTGAGAGGACGTGAGGGATTTTGACTCCAAGATGACAAGAGGCATATTCGGGCGAGAGCAGGGGGGGGTGGCGGCCACAGCCACGAGGCAGGCAGAGGTATTCCGGATTTTCGGGTGGCTGATCATGGTCCCCTACTGGGACCGCATATGAGTAATGAATATTTAAAAAAAAAATAAAAAAAAAACAGCGATGGATGCGGAGATATTGGGGATGGCGTTAGTGTGAGCGAGCAAGGTGAGAGCAGTGGTGCTGTATGTAGCCAAGGGGAATTTGCTGTCGTAGCAGACCTAGTCAACAGACCCCGAGAGCGTGGTTGGAAGCCCTAGTTAATACCAGCTGGTCCCAGGGTCACAGAAGAAAACCGTGATGTGGTTCAAAGGATCAGGAGTCGAAGGGAAATGAGAAGGCGGATAGGAGAGCGAGGGTGGCAGCTTGGATTGGGAAGCAATACCGGCCAGGATTCGTCAAGCGTTTCAAGATGCACCAAAGTCGAAACATGTCATGTGGAGTAACCTGGCGATCAACGGCATGGAACACAATGTAACAGATCATGGTCCGTGGAGGGCATGGATACACGCAATCGGGCCCAGGAAGCTGCTCACTTGCTGGAGTGCGGTTGGATCGGGGTTGACCAACGAGGAGGCGGAGGCGGAACAAGAATGGTGTGAGGAGTAATTTATTTTTCTTTTTTTATTGCAAGTCGGCGGGGATACCCCCGGGATTTTTGCGCTTGCGTTGTTTTGAGTAGTTAGTTTATATGCTTTTGGGGTGAGAGGCCCTGGGCGTTACAGGCGGGATGCGGCCTCTCATCATATGTTAGGTAAATTTGAAAACAAGTAATGAATTAAAGAAAAAAAAGGGAACTGGACCTAGGAACCGTGGGAAAAGAGAATGGAAAAAAGATAATAACTAAGAGGCGGGCGCTGCGAAAGTTGGCTCTGATGCAAGTTGGTTCAGATACCATGGTACAAACCGTGGTAGCATAGTGTGACTGGCCCTCGGGCGGGCTGTAATGCAAAATGGATATGTACAGTAAGAGCACCGTTAGGTACCTCGTTACCACGAATTGTATTCCTAAATCCCATAGGCCACTTGAACTCCAAACCTCAATTCAGCCAGGTGTGTAGCTTGCATGGCAGCGCGCAATAATTCATCGTAGTTATGAGTATATTTCTCAGGATGGGGTTTGTCGATGATAATGTACTACATGCACCATATAAACCACCCCTCCCGGAACTTAATACCGTATTTCAAAATTTCAATATACAGGGCTGGAAGCTGCTGCTGAGGATTTACTGTACATCTTTGTTACGCATGTGCATGTAGATAAAAATCCGCTTGCAATCTTACAATTGCTTCCACATAACTATCTATGGCCCATTGCCTTAAACGACTGTCTCGCTGGGATCTCAGATTGATACGGTCGTAGTACGTAATAAGGATTCTGGTACGAGCTGCATTGGTGTGTTAGTGGTACTGCTGCAGAATCGACCGCGAGTCTACAGCTGTGAAAGCTCGAGTCGAAGGCTAAGGTGAACCACAGTTATACTGGAGAGCTTGGAAATATGAGATTGGAAGAGCGGAACTTAGCTCATATAATGGAATGTGCCTGTGGAGCGGATAGGAAGGGGAGGAGACCGGAGGAGATAGGACTGGATCAAGAATAGTGCGAGAAGCTGTGGAAGGCATGGAGAGGGGGTTTGTCGGGAATGTGGGGAGTTGGGCATCAATACCTTTCATGTAACTCTCTTGTGTACGTATTTAGAACAGGAAGGCAGGGACCGGCCCTGGGCTGTAAAATTGGCCGGAACCAGGTTTTCTTATACAGTAACGCGAGGTTTCTTACAGAGAAGCATATATTCCCATACAAACAGCAGTTTCTTATACCGAGCGGTTTTTCTCTAATATCAGGGTTCATTACATCGAGGTTTCCTCAAACGAAACATCCTAGAGAAACCTAGAATCTGTAAATAGGCTATCAGGCTGCCTTAGCATCACCCCGTGTCTTACCGATCTGTACCTTATACATTCTTCTAGGTATAGGAACAGAAAACATAGTTATATACATTACCGAGTATACCTACCAGAATAGCACCGTAAGTATGGATATTATGAGGCCTATATTGACATACTATGGGAATTATGCAGCAAGTACCCTATCACGAGGGAGGCCGATATTGCAGCCCGGATTGGAGTAATGTCCAGCAACAAGCGAACCGCCACGATGAGGTATATGAGCCTTTTTCTTTTTCGAATAATTCTACAGTTGTATTTAGGTTATACTAACCTATGACGAGAGACCGCATCCCCGGGCATAATTGGTGGTGTCAGCTCCTGGGAGGATCTCGATGGAAAGAGAGAGCCAGTGATCCGCTATGGAATCCTTTTCTCTTTCTTGTACAACCAGCGAGCTCCCAAGTAGTTGGTTTTCGATTGTTCAGTCCTGGTTTGTCCTTTGCCCTTACTATGTATGTCTATTTTCCCTTTTTGGAGAAGCCCCCCACCTACTTGGTTTATTTCCTTTGCACAGCTAGGCACAAGGCGCCTCGTCCTTGGTGGGGTTGGCCTAGTCTCTTGAGGTCTCGTGTAAGCTAATATGCAACGCATCAAATTAAGGATGACGTTGAATCGAGTACGACTGGTAACTCTTTTCTTTTTCTTAAAAAAAAAATTGGCTGAGCAATCCGCACGCAATTCACTACCTAGATAGTTTAATTACAAGTACTAATTTGCAAATGCAAATTCTATAAATCTAGATTGACTTGAGGTATACTACTGCTAAGGTGCACTTTTTCTACATTGAATCCATCCAAATATATTTGAATTTTGATAATATTCATTATATTAGAAAAACTCCTTTTTCGCTTTCCTTTATTTTTTTCCTTTGGATTTGAGAGTATAAATGTTGGTTGTACTGTAACTATTTTTTTGGTTCTCGTACTCGTGTTCTACATAACCTATGACGAAAGGCCGAGTAAATATCTAACCACAGGGCAGGTTCATGCTTTAAAATACAGCTGCAACGCTTCCACTCCTGATCCCTTGAGTAATTTTCGGTTGTTCTATCTACGTGCTTCGGTTTTAAGTGGTCGCAATATCGGGCCTCCGCACCCGCTTCCCATCCACACTATATGGTTTTGCCCAAATGTAACAAATGTAAGAAAGCCCTCAATCGTGATCAGGTTAAGTACGCGCCTCTCGCGTCCACAGGCAAATGACTCGTTGCGATTATATGACCACACTCCTATTGGTGGCGATCGTGAGCCATGTCTAAGTGTGTGCACTTTCCCAATAAAGCTGTAAAAAACACAGCGAATCCCAGTAGTTAAGACAAGCCAACTGCTGGGACGGAAGGTTCTCCGTACCCCCTACTATGAGTGGGGCAAAGTGTCTCGGTTCAGGGGAGAGTTTTTTCCATTCCAGCACTGTTGTAATTTTCCTCTGGTGTGATAAAGGAATTTGTTGGTTTCCTCTCTCTACCGGTCGTGCAGACTCACTTATATGCACCATGAATCTAGTTTATCTGGGGTTATATAGTCTGGCTGCATACGAATGTGTTTTTAAAAATAATAATATACCCAGCAGAGGTCGCTAAAGGAGGTTCCTTTGTAGACCACCAATAGCCCAACCACTAGTTTCCGACTCTCTCGAGTTATTCCGAGCCAAATGTAGCGACAGCATTGAGTTGTAGTCTTTCCTTCCCATGCATTCTGAATGAAGAAAGTATGCCATGTTTACATTCTTGATCCTGTAGCACGTCCGTGGACAAGGCTGTCCATGAAATGGTGGAGGCAGAGTTTATTCCAGACAATGGTTTCGAACTTCAGGAACCCAATCTCGCTCCAGGATTGGCTATCTTATCCCGCTCGCTCTTTTCTTTCCTGCAGTTTGATGGCTGTGATTGCGAATGTGATTGGTGCTGCGGTATAATGATCTCAGTAGTATGGGGCCTTTGTTGTCCCAGTCGAGCACATAAGTTGATTGCCGGAGTGGTTGCCATTGGCATATCCTTCCGCAAGCTGCACCTACCACAACTGAAGTTAACATCTTCCCACTATTCTCCCACTATGCAACGTGGGAATCGCAGTAGATGAACAGGTCGGAGGTTGGTTCTCGTTTCTGGTAACTTAAATGGCTCAAACCTCGAAGACCCCATGCCACGTCAGGCAATGCTCAGCCGTCCTGAAGTAAGGCTTCCTGCTCCTTTTCTTTTTTTTTAAAAAAACTATTCCGTACTCATATGCGGACCTAGTAAGGGGACCATGATGAGTCACCCGGAAACCCGCGTGGATTCAGGACAAGTGAGGTGGGCTCCCGTGCGTCATTCACCGCATGCACCCTCCCCTGCTCTACCCTTACTTGTTGGTGGTCTTCAAACTCAAACATGTAGAGTATTTTGAGAGTCGATGGATTACATGAATCGTTGTGCTATGAGGCTAGCATTGATATCTCCCGAGAGGGGAGTTGAAGAGGAGGGAAACAGACTGAAAAAAGGATGTTAGAAGAATATTTGCAACGGAGCCTTGTTCTGGTATTTACCATAGCCATGTGAAGTACTCTTTCAAGGGCCAGACATATATGGGGATCAGAAAACGTACTAAGAGGTGTAGGGAAATGTAGCCTTAAGCCGCTGGGAGTTTGTAAGGCTGGCACTTGGATTACCCAGTCTCAGCACTCTTTTTATGTGATCGATTGTGGATTCGAAAGTGAGGTCGTTCTACCTAGATATCAGTTATTTCTTTTACATACATTATTTTCTCGTAGCTTGAGGGCGCCTATCATAGTGCCAGTTTTAATTAAAACAACCCAAAATGGCAAGGGTAATGAAGGCTCCACTTTCCAAAGCCAGAGCCAGACCACAATATGATTCCTCAAGGCAATATCACCAATGTAAACTCATAATGTCAGAATAATTTATTTTCAATAGGGATAGGAATTCAATTACTAAGACATACATTATGAAGGGGGGAGAACTATCAGCGATTTTGAAGACCCGGCATACCTGTTTAACGACGGTTTTACTTCGATCGCGACGTAGTAGCAAGTTAGGTAGGATGGGTATGGAGGAAGAAATGAAAAGGTTAAGCTTTGGTGGAGACATGGACGTTGAAGTAATAGAAATGAAAGCCAATTCAAACTCCGCTGGAGTGACGGGAAAGGAACGGAGGGGTACACACCGGTGGGGATAATTGTGACAGTGTGGGCTGCTGAAGTGGCGGCAATGAAAGGGGCACTGCAAGCAGCCGCAGTTGGAAAAATTCTGAGCTTGTCAGATTGGGCAGGCCATTCGGCAGCAAGTGCAGAAAGTATGAGGAAACAGGGCGACATGTCGCCCTTGTCTTCATTAGGGGGAGAGTTTGGGAAGGAGATGAGGAACGTGAGAAGATGTGGATGGACATGGCGATGGTCGAACTGTATAGAATTTCTTCCCCAAGTTGACCTGGGATGAAGTAGTTACGAATTTCCTTTGTTTACCCGGAGATGGTAGCTGACGGCGGAGGCCCGAGACACCGGAGATGGAGGGCGTTTCCTTTGTAGGGTCGGGAGGCTGGAAAATATGTGCGCCTGTTACACCGAAGGCATCTACTTAATCGGAGCCTTGAACGAACCCTTACAGCCAGACCTGAATAAAAAGGAGTGACCACCCGTTCGAGCGCACAGGCCTAGGGCGATAATGAGGTGAAGCCGGATATGAGAATAGGTACTGACGACCATCTGCAGTGTGCAGCCCCCCCATTCCCTTTGATCCCCGCATGTGCTTTTACCTACCCAGCCCTCTACCTGAGTCGATTTTCTCTCTTTTGAATTTCCTCCAATATCTGCTTGAGATCATGTGCCATTGCCTTTCCTCGTTTTCCTGCCTTCACAACTGCCGTAATGACAGCTTGTGAATCTGAGAGTAACAGAACCTTTCTCTCTGGTGCTGCCTTCAAGCTCCCCTTCATTCCTGAGGTTTCTTCATCTATATCGTCGCTATTTTGCCTACCGCCCCTTAGCCCTCAATCGAATTTTCCGTTGCTTCATCCTTACCCTCTTCACTTATACTTCTGTCCATGAAAACGACAACCCTAACATATCCATGAGGGCCAATCCGACTTTGCCTTAAGCTAGATGCATTCGATTTTCACTTTCCTCTGAAGCTCAGCCGCTCCAGCCTCTCATCGCATACCTTTCTAGTTCTGCTGGCAATTACCGGGGATACCGACGTGAAGCCATACTTGATTAAAAGAACTGGGTCCTTGAAGTCGTCAAATTGCTTCCTGCTTCTTCCAACTTTCTATCCTCCACGCCAGGATGTTCTGAGTTAGAAGGTCTCCATATGCCGATAGGTCCCTTATTAATTTTCACATAAAGCAATGCCAGTGATCCAGCTTACCGTTTCCATACGCTTCCATACACTTCCCCAAGGCTTGGTATTGACCATTTCACCACTTTCGCCTCTGAAAGGACGTGTGAATCCAACTTACCCTCTCGGGGCATTAGACAGTTTAGATAGTTGAGATCAGACGTGTGGATCCGTAAGGTTAAAATCTTCTGATTCATCACTTCTTCTCCTCTACGATCATCACGAATGACAAGATCGTATACCAGTTCTTCTAGCCTCCTTCTTTTCCTCCTTTTCCTATCCCGCAGTACCAACCTCTCGTGCTTGAATCCTCTTAGGGCAGATGGTATTCCTTTGCAATCTGAGTTATGATCTTGTTTGC
Source organism: Terfezia claveryi (assembly GCA_015179025.1). Lineage (NCBI taxonomy): Eukaryota > Fungi > Ascomycota > Pezizomycetes > Pezizales > Pezizaceae > Terfezia > Terfezia claveryi. The sequence continues at coordinate 137,151 of WHUX01000043.1, read as the reverse complement.
TCGCTTCAGCACTCTATGTTGAGCTTCGCCATGATACTATTCCCACTACCTGCAGGTATGTTTAAGCGAGGTGTTTGTTTCCCTGGGAGGTACTTTGGCTTTTTCTTTTTTGAGCTGAGGTTACTTGGGTCATCGGGCGCGAGTCCATAAATGACAGCATGGACCTCGATTCACTTGAGTTCTTTGTATCTAGCGCCGGACCTGGCACATTCCGCATACCGTAAAATCTCGCGGACAGAAAGTAATAATGTATAAGAAAGTACTCTCCAATAAGACGCTGTGTAAGGTCGGAACGGATTTGCTATGGGTATGGAACGCGAATAAGCAAGGTATTGTGGAAGGTAGAATATTCTCGCACGCAGTAGCCATGAACACTGTAGTTGCTGGTCAAACTTCAACATCACCTTTACCAAAAATAAATAAATAAAAAATCAACAATCCTTACCCATAGAATAATGAAACAACCAATACCAAACAGAATTGTAATATATCAGAGGACAAGGAAATAGAGAAATAATTGCTGGACAATAACAGGGATCTGTGACAAAATGTAAAGTCTATAACAAGCAGCCGTCTGGGTTTTCTAATCCAAAGGCGTCGAGCTCTTGGTACCTATGCACGTTTGTAGGCACCGACTCTGATCTTTCTTTTTTTTTCTTTAGGATATACTCATTACTCCTGCACTGGCTTTCCAAGTTCTATCTCATATTCAGATAGGCGAAGGATTGTTTGAAAACATAGCTAGATGATGTATTTGAGTTATGTGTGGGCTAGATGTCGAAGGTGCTTGATTTACAACTTTGCAACTAAAACACCATGATTAAGAACGTAAGGATCATTAAGAAAGTACTCATGAATAAGACGCGGAGAGAGCGTTTGGCAAAATCGCCCCTCCGTAAATAAGACTGCAGTCTTGTCCGCGAGATTTTACGGTATGAGTAATGAATATTTAAAAAGATGTTTCTACCCTGTGCCTATCCCAAATGCAAATTCCTAGATGAATATTAATCTCGTGAGATAGTAGTTCGATATCCAATTCCAACAAAGTTGAGGTCAAGCGTTGACGGAAATATTACAATTGAAGCGCAATCCCGTAACTAAGATGAGAAATATTGTGCCGATGAACTTGTGGAGCTCGTATATAATGTGTAATGGTATACGTAGACCTAGTATGGAGACTAACGGACTGGTTTAGGATAACGGGTGATAATACTGTATCAGTAAAAAAAATACATATTATTAGGGGGGCATTGGATTCAAGGTTCAGTAAAAAAAATACATATTATTAGGGGGGCATTGGATTTAAGGTTTATACCTAGCATTTAAAGTACTAAGGTTGGATAAATTTTGAATATATGCAGAAAAATAAGTTATGAGTGCTGCTGGTGTAGAGAAGAAGAGTTGAGGGTAATAGAAGGTATTTTTTTTCCGTTTTGGGGGGGGAGTCGTGATTTTTAGATCCTTCTAGAAAGGCCAGTTTCTCGATTTTCACTCCTGATCTGAAGTCTCAAGGTGCAAGAAGTGTCGCTAAGGGAATTAGAGAGGTTGGGGAGTTGGAGGTGGAGGAGGTAGAGAAGCTGCGTTAAAATGCACTGTTTCCATTATTTATTTTGACTGTGATATTCGTTGGAGGCTCAAAGCGCTTAAACCGGATTTCATAACCTATAAAAATATGTATGCAGCGCGAGGGTCAAACGTCGAATGAAGGAAGATACGATAAAGGTCAGAGATGGAAGAGCTTCGTATTAGACAGTGAATACGTATAATTTATTGAATTAAAGATCTCTTAACAAGAAATGAACGAGATATTTATACAAGTATGAGCGCACATATACAGGAGGTTGTGAAGCACGCCGTATGAGTGAAGCAAGCCATGAAGCACGCCATATGAATGAAGAGCATTGCATGTGATATAGCTAGGTATGGGCGGAATAAACGGCATTCTAACAGGGGTGGGGCTCAGGGCATGGGGTGCAGTAGCAGTGAAGGCATGAACAAGGACACAGACAAGTATAGGTATAAGGGATAAGGGTAAGGGCAAGGATGAGGAGCAGGAGCTGCAGGACCAGCGCGAAAATTTTTTTTTTTTTTTTTGAGTCTATACGCCTGCGGAGTGTTAGAATGAATGTAGTACATTCCGTTCATTCCGCCCATGCCTTGCTACCTATACCATATGTAGCCGTCAGCGGCTTGCACATCATATGCGTGCTTCCTGCTTAGCTATACGGCTCGCAGCGGCTTGCACATCATATTGCGTACTCACACCTTGCTCGCACTCATATCGTTGCTTCATGCCTAGCTATACGGCTTGCAACGGAGATGTGCTTCTCCTTCTTCTTCATGCTTTAGATGTACGCTCATACATGTATATATATCTCGTTCATGTTCCTACTTGTTCGGGATAACGGAAGTAATCACTTCACTCAATATAATACATGCACTCACTGTGTATACGAACATCTTCTTCTCTTCATATTCCTCTCTCCAGTGACCAACGTCTCGCTCTGTTCGTATCTTTCTTCAGTGGACACTTGGATTTCTCCGCTCGCCTGTTGCTATTCCTATTCCTATATGGAGCCTTAGGCTATGAGACAGTTCCCTCATCTTAAAAGACTCGGTACGCCCACTGAACAACGGACCAACTATTAACTCACTCAACTAAATGAAACTGTAAAAGACCCGCTACCTGTATAGCCTGTATGAGGGTGCGAAATGACAAACAAGGTAAAAGAATAATGATAAGCCATTATGAAAAATCCATTACCGGTCGCTCACAAATCCACCCTCAGCTTTCCTCTGTTGAAGTCATAAGCCTCAATTAGGAGGCAGCGTCCCCTCATCTTTAGGTGACTCCCAATAGCTAACTTCCTGTCAAAAAATACAACAATGGAGCTGGTGGCTTTACCCAATCTCCGGTTACCTCCCAGGAGCCAACTTGCCCCTATAATTCCCCTCACTCCCATATCCTATATGATATCTGCCATGGGTACCGGGTCTCTCGCAGGGGACCCCGTGAATTACAATTGCCTTCGCCAAGCTATTGTCGCTTGGTAGTGTGTTCTGCGGGAGTATTTTTGCTGGTCAAGTTTTCTTACCAGCCTTTGCTACTGTAACGGGGGGGGGCCTCGGGGGACTATGGCGACCAAGGGGTACGAATCACTGTGATGCGAGAGGCAGAGGGATGACTGTCAACGGATGTCACGGGTGGTGTCCTGGATAGGAGCGAGGGTCGAAGGGGTACGGGCAGGCGCCTAGGCTTGACACACACGTGAGGGTGCTTACGCGAGTGTGGGGGCAGGGGCTATATATATACAGAAGGCAGGCCGACAATAGGATAGACTTCCCGACGAGAACTCCCCAACCAGAATGAAAGATAACGAGAGTCGTGTCAGTAACTCAAAAAGGGACCAAGACAACACTAGGCAACAAAGATGACAACAACAACATGCTTAACGAGAGCCAGACAGATTTCTGCCCGACTCCTAGAAGGGCCAAGGAGAGACGGTTGTGACAGCTACCGTACCAGACGTGGCGCAGCCTTTTTTTTGGAAGTTGAAGGTGCCAATACTGGAGCCTCGTCCTCATTCTCATACCCAGACAGGTCTTCATACATATCTGACCTGTCTACCATTACGATATCTTCTGTATCTCTTACCCCCTTCTTCTCAAGGTCCACCTCCATCTGTACTGCCACTTTTACCTGTACCTTCCCTATCTACTCTGCAATATGGTCTGACAGGGTTGCAATTGGTTTCCTACAAACTCCTCTCACTCAACCTACTTCTACTTCTCTAGCCTTAACTGCACAACCTCTTTCTCCAACTTGCTCAACTCCTCTCTCAAATTGGCAGACTTCCTCCATGCCTGATTCAATACCACTATCATCACCAAGAAAAAATTTGTGTCAGGGCGTACCACCAAGCGTCCAGACGTTAGTTTGCGTCCTGTGCGTCCTGTCCTGTGCGTCCTGTCCTGTGCGTCAGGACGCCTGGCTGGGTTGCAACACAATCCCGACGCCATTGGGGCCACAAAAACCATTCGGACGCTGTTTAATATAAGCTCAACGTCTGGATATTACAGTTTGTCGTCTTCGCATTGACGTTGTTAACGCTATAGGTTCTACTTATGTCGTTGCTATATCATAGACCAAAATCGCTTTCAACGACATATCTAGCTAAGCTTCCTATCTAAGGCATGTATCGTGAATGCCGCCATGTGGTAACTAGTACCACACGCATAAATGGCCTGCATACGCATTTCCAGCGGTGTTTTTTTTTTTTTTTTTTCCGACTCATTACTCGTATGCGTGACCATATTAACCGGTGAGCAGCCCACACAGGAATACCCATTCCTGGGCAGGCTGGCCTCCCCGGGAACCAGCCCATTTGCGAATCAGCCGATTCCCGGGCGACCCGAACAGTGTCAAATGCGCAATCCCTTCTACTTGTGATATCGTAACTATTACCCCTCCCTACTCATCGGCAATCCAACGCGAACCATCCCTTTTGAATTGCGGTGGGTAGCTGTGTGGGGTCGGACGACTGAGTTTCAGGCTGGGTAGAATCGGGCGACTGAGTTGTAGGCTGGGTGGTGTCATAACCGTTGCTTCAGGGGTCGGAGCATTGAGCTGGTTGATTCATGGCGACAGGACGAGCGCTTGGTCGGATCTCAACAACCAGAGCAGTTACAGACAAACGGACGGCACCACAAGAAAGCCCTCGCCGCCCACAACAGGAATATCTACTCGAACCTCGGGGGAACAACTATCGCGACCCTTTCCCCCTCGATTGAAGCTTTTTTCCCTCTTCCTCGGTCTTCTTCTCCCTCGCTCTCACAGAAATCTCCCCTCACGGGCATTGGTCCACGATTCCGCGAGAGCACCCACACCAAGTCGGCACCAGCCAATCAGGGAATTTGTAACTCCCACATAGTACCAAACATGCCTCAGAGGAAGAGGAAAGACAACCCGGGCAAGCTCGACAAGTGTAACCCGCCACTGAAAACCCGACTTCCAGTCACCGGACACCCAGCCACAGTCGAGCCACAAGTCCATCCAGATTATACAGTACACCAGTCGCCGCCAGTCACCCAAGTCCATCCAGATCATACAGCACACCAGTCACCGCAAGCCGCCCAAGTCCATCCACCAGTCCCAGATGATACAGTACACCAGTCATTGCAAGCTGCCCAAGTCCATCCACAAGTCCCAGATCATACAGTACACCAGAAAAAAGTCCAAGACGTCATGAGCTACCTCAGTTCAAAGAGTCCTATGCAATTGGCAGTCCAGACTATTGCCATCCAGTCCTTACGTACGCGCTCACAGAATCGGATAGGAGCGTACAAAGCATTTTGGTGCTTACGGGAAATCTTGAGGATTACAAATACCGATCTCGATGCGATCGGCTTCGATGGGAATGCGCAAGGCATCGCTCAATCGTTTGAGGAATTCTTAGTCCTAGGAGGCGCAGCATGGGTTAACGGTACCTCACTCATTCTACCCACCACCAGTCCCGCACCTCCACCACCACCGCCGACCTCGGTAACAGATACAAGTACACAGACCACACCTCCGACTCCGGCACAGAAGCCGACAACTAACAGTGTCTCTACCAATACCGACCACTCCCCAACAACCACATACGCAGAGGCAGCGACAGGATCAGTCAAGAAACAAGTGGTCATACCAAAGGAAAAGATAGCACCACCCCCGGAGGAGTCCCAAGCACCCCCGGAAAGTTCAACACCACCCCCGGAGTCCCAGCGGGGAAAAGCACCCCCGGAGACCCGGAGCAAAGGTAAAGGGAGGCTAGCACCACCCCGGAGACCACCTCACCTTCCCCAACACTAGCAAGAACCATAGTCCTCCATGCAGCACCAACAAAGTTCAAGCCAGGCCAGATGCGACGCTGGATCGAGGAGGACAACAAGTTAACTGGAGTCCAAATTTTGGGGATTCGCTGGTTGACGCAAGAACACAGGAGAGCCGGGAAGATGGCGTCGTCACTGGTCATCTACATGAAAGACAGGATCAACCTTGACCAGGGGCTCCGCATGGGCAGGAGACTCTTCCGCACCACAGTATACGATTGGAACAGATGAGAGAGACGAGATCCCAGGCCGCAAGGCATTCTTCTGTCGGTGATGTTTTCCACTTGCGAGGGTTTTCGGGTTTTTCCACCTGCGAGAGGGTTTTAGCAGTTCAGGTCACGATTCACTTTCCAATTAGTCCATTATTATTTACGAATTCCCTTCGTTTGAATCTCATGTTAAAGTTCTCAGGTCTCAGTTTTCATAGTTAGCTCACAGCGTCTTGTTTCACGAGGCGAGCTCAGTCAGGCTTCCGAGTCATCGGCCAGTCCGTTAGTGACAGCATGGGGCTACGTCTCTCCTTTGTCCTTCAGTGTATTTAGTTCGCGCGGGTCTGACAGACTAACTTGTCTTACCCTTGAATCCACCGGGCTTCCGCGTGGCTCCTCATAGTCCCCCTTACGGGGCTGCATAGGAGTACTGAGTTTTAAAAAAAAAAAAAAAAAAATTCAGGGGTCGGAGAGCCCGAGTAGCGGTGCCTACCGCATCGGGGTCCCCGAAGGCTCTGTCCAGGATGGCGAAGAGGGCCTGGACATTATCGAGCTTTATCCCCGTATCCGGGACATACGGTTGGATCTGGTTGGTGGCTTCCTTTCCAACAGGCCGAAGACAATGAGAGGCGGTGTTGGTCAGACGAGAACTTTGCTGCGTCCCCGTTAAGCTCCAGGTTGACCGAGTTTTCTAGGACTTAAGGCGAGTCCTGTCGCTATTGAACTTCGGGGCGATGGGAAGGCTCTCGGTCTTAGGTGCGGTGGCGGTTGCTGGCCGGGGCTACTGCGAAGATTGCCAGGGCACGGTTAAGGGTCTGCACCGTCGTTCGCTCGTTGGCGAGCGCGGTGCTTGATTCATCAGATCCTTTTGGAGGGTGTTGATTTCCTCGTCAGCCGACTTTAGTCGGCGCTGGGTGTTCCGGAAGTCTTTCATCTCGGTATTCATTGCTCTTGTAAGGATACACCACGATGCTATGCAACATGTATACTACTATGAGAATAGAGGGAGGAGACTAGCTCCTCTTATGTATATAGCTCTCGTTGAGAGGAGATGAGGAATGACATCCTGCATACAAGTCTCCGTCTTACAGCTTGTTTGGCCAGAGCCATATCACCCCGATGACGTCAGTGGCTTCGAAGATGTTAATGATTTCGCGGCGGTATTGCTGTAAGTCTGCCGGGATCAGGAGATCCCTCCAGGCTTGAAACCTGGCTCCCGGGAGCTGTGTGTTCGCTGACTGAGGATCCCTTGAAGAGTCGTACCGTGCCAACCAGACTAAGTCGTACCGCTTGGTCGGAAAATCGATCCAAACGTAGCGTAGCGAGGCGAAGCGGGGCCAGGTGACCAAGGGGTACGACTGGGCTCGGCGCAGGGTATCGCATGTTGAAATGACCATTTCTTTGCGCATACAGTCAAGTCTCTTCGCTATGTATTGCTGATACCTATTGCGAGCACTTGTTACCTACCTTGCTAAACGGATCTCTGCGTTATTTTCTTCTTCTTCTTCACGTGTGTTCATTCTTGTTGTTCACATGTATTCACTGTCTTCGCTTACTAGTCTATGTATCAATATCCGCATGTGCTTTCGCATGTTCTTACGCATCAGGCATAATGCTTGCGCATACTCACGGTATTGCTTCTACTAGGCTGTTCAGCTTGGATTGTTCTTACCCTGATCTCGTATCTACATATACGACCTCTCAGGGCACTCATGTATAGATATGCTTCTCTAGATAGACTCAATAAGACAGTCTACTCTTGACCGAACATCCCACACTCACACGCTCTTCTCGCTCTTGCACTCGCATCACCCTGCTTCACTGCACTAAGCTGCATCCTCCTATACCCAGCGATACCACTCGCTCAGTAGCCCTTCAATAGGTTATGAGCCCGGGATGCTCAGCAAATAAGTCAACCCACCTTCAAGCACATACCAAACCCGACCTCCCTCATTATGTCCACCTCCACGTCGGACTCAGCTTGCGCATCCTCCTCCAAAGGAACGGGTAAATGTTTACCCTCCCTAAGGATTACAAGCCAACCTCAGTTAAGCTCGACAACATCGAGACCCTCACGGGCAAAGACAATTATGAGGACTGGGCGCAGTGGGCGGACACCATTAAAATGGTCATGAGAGGGATGGGGTTTCTGGAGTTAGTGGTTGACGGACTCAAACCTTCTACCGATGCGACAGCCGAAGAACGTCAAGTCTTCGCAGCCATGCAAAATCAAGCTATCCTAATGCTTATTCAGGTTATCAGCAAACCGATACTTAGGGTCGTCGCAAAGCTTGATTCGCCACACAAAATCTGGACTCACCTCCGAGATCAGTATTACCGTGACACACTTCTCCTTCGTTCATCAGCTACGCACCTTATTCAACCTTGCCTCCATGTACACTCCGTCTGGTACTTTCTTCAATGATTTTATCGAGCAATATGAGACCGAGTGGACAAGGCTCTACTCGGTCACAACCACTGCCGATAAGAATCACAAGTCCCTCCGCACATTCCTTAACCAGGATGAATTTAAAAGGGACATTCTTCTTTCATTCCTCGTTGCTCACTACACGAACATAGAGGACAAACCTCTCAACCAAGACTGACCTCACCTATGCCAACACCAAACTCCACCTTCTCTCAGTTGCCTCAGAAACTTAAGTGCGAGATGCTGCGCTTACTGTCTCTAAAAAGAAGGGAAAGCCGTGTTTTTTTTTTTTTTTTTTAAATACTTGGTACTCCTATGCAGCCCCGTTAGGGGGGCTATGAGGAGCCACGCGGAAGCCCGGTGGATTCAAGGGAAAGGCAAGTTAATCTGCCAATCCCGCGCAAAATAAATACATATAAAGGAGCGAGGCCCCCTGCTGTCATTAACGGACTGGCCGATGACTCGGGAGCCTGACTGAGCCTCAACCCCAATAATCCGAAGAACTAGAAGGACTAAAACAAGAGAAATAACTTATGGACTTGAAACAAAGGGAACTCGTGGAAAAAGGTATCCGTATGACGGAAATATAGCTGAACTTAGATTAACTCTCCATATAATAACCCGAAAAAGGCCTCGGTGGCCTCATATCTATCCTCACCCTCCTTTCTCCAGACTGGCTCGTCTAGCTCCTCCCAGCTCCCCCTGTCCCCTAGCAGGCCTCCGCGAATTCGGATAGCCAGTCGCATGGCGTGGAGTTCTCCGTCAGCAACCGTAGCCTTGTTGCCTACGTAACCTCCATTATCTCGAGGACCTCCTCCCTTCCAGTCCTCACTGTGTACTCCGCTGGCGACCTCCCCCGCTCTTCCTGTGCCATCCGTATAGCACACTCTCCAGCCTTCCTCCATGATGGAACCTATCTTTGCTGCCCAATATCCTGGGTTTTTGCATTTTGCCGAGAGGGGGTCGAAGATTTCCTCGTGTGAAGTCGGGAATGGTTGGGTGTCGTCGCGGTCCCTGAAGGTCAGCTCTTCTGGATCTGTGGCGGTTTGGTAGAATGCTTCCGAGATGGCGGTCCTAGTATGGTGTGGGTTGCTGCTGTAGTGCCATGAGTTAACGTTGTCGATGAAGGCTCGGATGTTACTGTCCCCTGTCCTGACTGCTCTTGCAGCCCAGGATCTGGAGATGTCCTTGAGTTTACCATGTTATGGCTCTATGTTGGCGATGTATCCCAGAGCCTTATGGCTACTACCATGGTATCCTCCTGTGATCTTGCGTAGCGCCTTGTATTCCAGTCTCTCCATTGGTTCGAGGAGGTTATGGCCTGTGTTGGATCTGTAATATATATTTCTGCCCCCCAGGTGAAAATGCTACGGATGCATCCTGTGTAGAGGGCTCTAAGGGCGATGGGGGACATGCTTCCTTTTGCATTCCCAAACCTGGTCAATAACTTCAGTGCGATGGCCGCCTTGCCGGTCCGTTGGTTGATGTGCGCCTTCCACGAGAGGTTTCGCTGTTTTCCTGGAATGCGGTTCGCACTCATTTTTCTACTTTTTCTACAGATTCTGGATTCTATATAATGAAGAAAGGCAATGATTCAGTGCTATTCATGGTGGAATTTGTTGGAAATCTCCCATTCATTATCGAGTCAAATGAGAGGGCTTTGGTTACTGCTGAATTGAAGACATTGTTTTCTGCTGAATCGAAGGCCTTGGTTAGCTCTACTCTCCAATCAATTGATCATTGGCACCAGTCCTTCGGTCACCAAGTCAATAATCCTGTCCTTAAGTATAAAGATCTCTATTCTGATAGCGAGATTCTTCCAACACCCCCTGATACCTATCATTGCGAGCTATGCATACTCGTCAAATCTACTCACTCAATCCCTAAGCCAACAACATCGCATGCCTCTAGTATCCTTGAATTAATTCACTTAGATCTCAGTGGAAAGCTACCTATACCCTCTATTGGCGAAGCCTTTTAATTTATTACTTTAATTGATGATTTAAGTACTCTCACGTTGCGTAGGTCTATTTTCTCAAGCAAAAATCGGACTCAACCAAATCTATCCAAGACTTTGTTATCTTGGTAGAAAGGCAGGCTTTCCAGACATCAATACCCCCTACTGTTAAGCGCTTTGGCACTGATAATGGTAGAGAGTATGTTAACAAAGATCTCGAGCAATTTTTTAAGGCAAAAGGCATTGTGCATTTACTAACGCCCGCATACTTTCATGAATCTAATAGTGTAGCCGAGCGCTTCAACTGCACCATACAGAACATGATGAGGGTTATGTTGATTGACTCTAATATGGACAAAAGATTCTGGGCTGAAGCATGCGCCACCACAGCCTATATCAAGAATAGGTCACCTCACAGTACTGCCAAAGGGAAGACACCTTATGAGGCCTTCCACGGTACAAAACCTACAATCTCCCACCTTCAACCCTTCGGTAAGGAATGCTACATTCACATTCCTGAAGAAAGACGACCTCTAGGTACTGGTAAGCGCTGATAAAGGTATTTTTATTGGTTATACTAATAGCACAGCTATCTATAAGATCCATGTACCTTCTAGAAAGCACACTTATACAGTTCGAGTACAAGACGTTACTTTTGGATCGAGCACTCCTCCGGAAGGGGTACCCCGCCAGCGTCCAACTCAACTGATTTATCAATACCTCTACCAGCATCCAACTCACCAGGTACGCCACTTTTGGAAGTAACCCCGTACATACATCAGCAATTTCCCAATAATTATGTATGGCAACAATGGTGTCTACGGAATCCAGAACAGGCTAGCAAATGGTATTACCGTATAAGGGATACCCGATTGTGACAAGAGTCTGGCATCCAATTTCAGTTTCAAGTCCAACTCCACAACCTCCTTCACCTTCACCCAATATTCAAGCTCCTACTCTAGCTCCACGTTCGCCCAATATCCAAGCTCCTCTACCTCCTCCAAATGACCAAGCACCACCAGCACCAATCCCTCAAGACCTCTGACAAGCTCCTCCAGACAACTCCGACAATGAGAACTTTACCCGAATCATTGGTGGTAAGATAGTTAAGCCTACTACTATAACAAGGTCAGGTAGACCTAGCTATGGGCCGGTTAAATTCAGAACTGCTCAAGTTCCCATTAAACCAATTGTCCCACTAAAACTAGGACAAGATGGTCGGACTACTATTCTAGAAGACCCCCCTGAGGTATTAATGATGACTCCAAAGAACCTTTCTCTGAGGAATATAAAGAAGATAGAGTGCTAGTTGCTCTCTTCTTACAACATGGTGATGAACCTCGAACATACAAACAGGCAGTTAGCTCGCCTGATGTTGAAAAATGGAGGAAAGCAATGAACAAAAAGCTTGAGGCTATGAAGGATCAAGGCATTTGGACTACTGTACCCACACTACAAGATCGCAATATTATTGCCGACAATAGGATAAACTTCCCGACGAGAATAACAGATAAAAGAGATAAACGAGATAACAAGAGCCGTAATAGAAGCTGTCCGACTCTCAAAAAGCCAAGAAGACGGTTGTCACACTGGTTATTATCAATCCCAGATATTTTACCTCTTGTACGTGGAATTCGCATTTCTCTGGTTGGAGGTATTATTATCAGGTATAGTCCGGCCTGCTCGAGCTTCCCCAGTACTTGCCTAACATGTATATTGTGTTCTGCTAGGGAATCCGAATAGATCAGGATGTCGTCAAGGTAGGCTGTACAGAACACGTCAAGGAAGTCCCGCAGGGTGTCGTTGATGAAGTGCTGGATTCGGTTGGGGCATTGGTCAGACCGAAAGGCATAACGTTGTATTCGAAGTGTCCGTACCGGGTGCGTAATGCCGTTTTCCATTCCTCACCGTAGGTGAGCATGCCTCTGACCATTGTCTGTATTGACGGGTTAAACCTTTTTACAACGCCATTGCATTCATGGGAATAAGGAGGTGTCCTAATATGGCGTATTTCTTGCTGCCTGAAATATGTATTAACCTTGGTGTACTCACCACCGTTGTCAGTTAAGACAGATAAACGGTAGTATTGAACTGTCTCTGACTATATGAGATGAAGTCAATAATCACTTGGTATGCGTCCGTTTTGGCCTTTAAATAATACATCCATTACGAGTCTTTTATTAGTCCAGTCAGTACTTACCTACGGTACTCGTTTGCGCAACATTATGAGTCGCATGACGAGGAATCTGGAAACCCGGGTGGATTCAAGGCTAAACTATGTGCGATATAAAGAAGTGACTGCTTTCTACCCGTGGCAACCTTGGCCCACACGATAGCTGGTTGTTGACGGCCAGTCCAATGAGTCTTTCTTTTAGGTCTTCATAAGAAATCTTCTCTTTTGTAGTTAAATTATCCACTGGGCAATCAAAGGTGATATGATGACCGCACTGGCATGCTTTGCTGTCCGATTTGTTGATGTGATGTGATGTAGCCAGTGTTTTTGGAGGCTCCAGTTCATGCGCAGCCGGGTATAAGTCGAGAGAATATGACGGTTCTCCATATCTCGAAGCCTAGTGATGTCCTGCTTCGCTTCTTCGAGCCTTAGATGCCTTTCTGATGCCACTTTCCATGACCACGGACGGTTTGAGGGAGACCTGGCCAAAAGCCGAGGCGAATGCTGCCAGTTGCTCGGCTTTCTCGTCCCCAATATGCCGATATGGGAGCGAACCTATGAGATGCTAGTGTCATGGCGTTCATGTAGGGGGTTCGCTGGTTGTACGTCTGTTCCGCTTCTCAGAAGGTTCCTTGTGGCCACGCTTAAGGTCGATTGTATGGCTGCTGTTGATTCGGGATGGCTAGAAGCGAACAGTTCCTATGCTCCCTGAGCGCTAGGACGAGGGCATGCCATTCCGACTCTGCAACCGTGGATTCTTCCCCTAATGGGTTGCCCCGCCTGTCTTCGGAGACCATGGCGGAGGCATCGTCCGGAGCGACCTGTGCAGTCCGAGACACATCTTCAAATTTACTTCTTTTTTTTACCTCGTTCGGATATAGGCCCCAATATGATAACCTCACTTAAATCCACTCAAATATGCCCAGTAGGGTACCAAACGACTCTCCACATTGCCTACATTCCTTTATACTATGGCCACTATAATTCGGACGTGGTTAGTGGAGGTACAATAAGGAAGTACTTCTTTCGTGCTCCTGCTTAACCTACCTTTAGTGACCTGGCCCCACATGTATCCCTCAACCAAACCAGGTCTAAATCAAGTGTACGGTATTGAAAGGTTACTGAGCGAGTGGTATCGCTGGGTATTGAATGGAGGATGCAGCGGTGGACTCTTAGTGCAATGAAGCAGGGTGACGCGAGTACAAGAGCGAGAAGAGTGTGCAAGTGTGTGAGCATGTGCGAGTGTGGGATGTTCGGTCAAGAGTAGACAGTCTTATTGAGTCTATCTCGAGAAGCATATCAATACATGAGTGTCCTGAGAGCTCGTATATATAGAGGGGGAGGGGGAGCTGGGGGGAGCTCGACAAATTAGACTGGAGGAAAGAAGGAGAAGGAGAGGAGACATACGAAGCCACAGAGGCCTTTTTCGGACTTCTATACCGTGAGCTTACTTAAGGACGGCCGTCGGGAGAGAGAGATAGAGAGTTACGAATTTCACGAGTCTCGTTTGTCCCACTTTCAGTCATTTATCCTAGTTCCAGTTATTTTAGTTCATTATCGGGTTGAGGTCCAGTCAGGTCCACGGGCCATCGGCTAGCCCGTTAATGACAGCATGGGGCCTCCCCCCAGTTCGTGTATTTAGTTAGTCATTTTGCGTGGGGTCGGCAGATTAACTTGCCTCCCCCTTGAATCCACCGGGTTTCCGCGTGGCTCCTCATAGCCCCCCTAACGGGGCTGCATAGGAGTACCTAGTCTTTAAAAAAAAAAAAAAAAATCGTATATATAGAGACGAGATCAGGGTAAAACGTTCAACGAAGCAGTCTAAGCTAGCTATCCTAAGAGCAGTACTTAATACCATGAGTACGCGCAAGCCGTTATGCTAGATGCATGAGTAAGTACGCAAGCAGTGAAGAGCATTAACTGGAAGCAATGAGTATTGGTGCGTAGGGTAGTAAGCGAAGATAGTGAATACATGTGAACAGCTAGTAAGCGAAGATAGTGAACATGTGAACAGCAAGTATGAACACACGTGAAGAAGAAGAAATAACGCAGAGATCCGTTAGCAGGGTAACAAGTGCTTGCAATAGGTATCAGCAATACATAGCAGAGAGACTTGACTGTATGCGTAAAGAAATGGTCATTTCAACATACGGCACCTCAAAAGGACACATATAGGCAGGAGATTCTCTTTGGGCGCCCCAACACCCTCATAAGTTTCAACGCCGGCACAGTAAAGCACAGAAGCAAACTGCAGAGCAATATATTAAGGCCCACATAGGTGAAGATCTAATAAAATCCTATTGTACCTTCTATAGCCTCGCCATACACTGTGCATGATGTTTCCCTATATAGCAACGCTGACAGACGACATAAATTAAATTGGAATATCAAGAGGATCGGGTGTGATACGAAAAGGCAGGGCTGTGATTTATAGCCTGCTAGATCAATGAAAATCACAGCCAAATCCAAGTAAAATTTCCCGCCTCTAATCATATGTATGCTAAATAGGCATAGAGCACACTTGAAGCTGAGACCTGCATCTACATATAAGTCATTACCATATATTTTGCTGTTGTAACTACACAACGTTGCAAGTGGACCTTAGATCTGTAAAAATATATAATCTAGGCGGCTACTGACAATACTATATGTATATGAAGGCCTATCTTGAATACATATATTACTTTCCCAAGATCACTTGCAAGTTGCAAGTGAATGAATCATTACAGTGATTTCAAACCTGACTAGAGTTGATAGCTACCTGAAGTTTTTTTTGCGGCCAAGGCGTTCCTGGACTGCCCACATAGCCGGAATAGCCGGGATCAAAGTATCTGAAACTGGCCCCCCCTTAGGTTATTTAGAGTGAAGATCGAGCTCTGTTTGGTAGATCAAGCATCTTGTTGAATTCAGGTATATATATATTACGCTGCCAAATGTTGTCAGTTGCTGTCCAGGGGCAACTAGGCTATAGCGCTATAACCCTTGTGGCGTCAATACATGAGACTGTACGTATAGCTGAAAACTGTACTACCCTCCTCATCGTATGGATATAGACACATCGTATCTGTCTAGTAGGTCCATGGTGTGCTTAGCGGTAAGCATACCACTTGTATCACCCAGAGCCCCTGTTGCCTAATTCTGTTTAATTAACACGTAAATCCTAACAAATCAAGATTACTATAACTCGATGTCCATCGGGTCGTTCGCATTGTGAGTTGTATCCCCGGAATTGTATCTTGGTCTGTCATTTTGCCCAGTGGTTTTGGCCTCCCCTTGGATCTTTTCTGTTCGTTCTTAACTGGACTATATGGTACATTTCGCTCTCTCTGCGCAGGCATGCAGATTAACTTGTACGTAATTGAATCCATCTAGGATCCGGGGTAGCTCATCATGGCCCCCGAGGCAACCACGTGGATGGTTTAGTAGAAGGCGAGGGCACGTTAAGCCTGTCGCTCCGAATTCATATTTCTGAAAGAACCGAAGCGTCGGGGAAACTCCGCTCCGGTTTTACAAGCTGTGCACCCAGCTACTCTCGATTCATTAGGTGCTATTATATAGCCTCATCCCGAGCGTTCTCTTCAGCAGTCCTTTTAGCAATTCTTCTAGCTATCCTTTCGAGTTTTGAATAAGAAAGGGCATGAAAAGGTGCTAAGCTCAGCCAGTAAAGAACCTCCCGTTCAAGCTGTAATTCTCGTTCGGCTTACCGATTACCCTCGAGAGGCATAGGACGCTAAGTAACGTCGAAATTCTTTCAGAAAGACTGTTCATTTCGCGGAAAAGACACTCCGATTGATGTTGGCCAATCTTTGGTATTTGGCAGTGTCATCCTTAAATCTCGAACCCCCGGGTCATCTGCCAAATGTGGCGACAGGTTCATGTTGCTTGTGTGAATTTGTATACGTAGCCTGCATTGATCCAGGCTTCAACGCAGTAAGCCGCCGAGTCAGGGTTGTTAGGGCCCACAA
Organism: Terfezia claveryi; assembly: GCA_015179025.1. Lineage (NCBI taxonomy): Eukaryota > Fungi > Ascomycota > Pezizomycetes > Pezizales > Pezizaceae > Terfezia > Terfezia claveryi. Next base: position 120,548 of record WHUX01000043.1, on the reverse strand, counting down.
CTCCAGTCCTCGTCCAATCCCTAGCCTCAACACCGACTCGCCGCTAGCCTAATTTTCAATATCAGTAACTGACACTAAATGCCCCTACATGGGAAAATAAAGGGGTACCTGTGAGCGAGGTAAGACAATCAACCCCTAAGAAAATGGGTTTCTGAAGCTAGAAGCTGTTGCCTGGAATATGTTCTTGATTCGTGCGTTGTACTGCAGATCAAGAATGTACGGGATCATTTCTAACTGTGAATGGATGAGAGTGCTGTTCTTCCTCAAAAGAACGGGCTCATGTAAAATATTCAATTCTCGTCCTTGTCTTTTTGCTCCTCTGCCTTGCCTTCCATAGAGCCTGGACCAAGATTAAGCATATCCCAAATATATTGCAACCTAGTACGCATTTCCTCTGCAGAAACATGGGGTAGACGTGATCGTGATTGGCCCAGAGGGCAAGGAATCAATATTTCCGTAGCCTTGCAAGTCTCAGAAACTAATCGTAAGTATAAAACCTCCTGTAGCCAGACAGCCAGATAGCCCTGGAGGATACACCACCAGCCATTGCCTTTCTCCAACTAGCTTTGAACACCCAAAAAAAAAGGGCTTGCAATACCCATCCCAAAATAACAAAACCATCACCAATCGTATTATCTCCCGCATATACAACTCCATGCGAATTACAACCGAAGACATCTCCCCAAAATATAAGTACCGACCCTTGGAGGTGTTATCGGGCGAAGCAGACTGGGCGTTTGAGCAACTTGGAGAGTTGACTCTTACTTCAGGTAACGGTACAGATCTCGCCGACCCCGCACCACATCAGGCAATGCTCAGCAGTCCCAATTCAAGTGCGGCAAAATCAGTGAACGCAATAAATGTCACCGGTTGTGAGGTGAATGGGGCAAGCCTTGCCTATCGGGAACTTCAAATTAATGCACTTTTGCCCTCCGGAATAGACAACCAGTTGGATAAGTCCGGCGCTGGACTCTTGCTTGCTATCTATGAAGGGTATTCACCAGAAGGTGTGCCGGACGAAACATTTACCGGCTTCATAAGCAACTATGCCATCCCCGAATTCGAAGAGTTGACCGAACTGGTTGATCAGGGACTTGAACCAAGCATCGCCCCCTTCCCAGGGTATGCCCCACCGTTAGCTGTTGGCAGTATGGAACCTCAAACACGAATGAAGGTACCTGAGATGCTTTCAAGGTTCCTGGAAGTTGATAGGTTGAATGACTCGCTGCGGTATGAGGCTGACATAGCTATCTTCGAGGGGAGAGTTCAACAAGGGGAAGATATGGTGAGCAGGAGGATTTTGGAAGAGCATTTGAAATGGAACACTGGTCCGCAATCTACTGCAATGGGTGTAAATGCACCATGGGAGTGGAGTGATAGGGTAGAGAAGGACTGTATGAAGGACCATTGTATGGAGGACGGTTGTATAGAGGACGAGTGTATGGAAGACTGCTGGGTGGAAGCCTGTAACTGTATGGTTACTAGTTACGAGAACAGCACGGAGGACGATAATTAGAGGATGGTTAGCTGAATCCTCGCAGCGCATTCCAGGGAAAACAGGTTGTTTGGAAGTAGAAGTTAGGACGAGAGGTGCGAAAAGTGGAGAGTGCAGAGAATTTCATATGTGCTTGCGAGTGTTGCGATTGTACGAAGACAAAAGTACATAGCGGCTGAATATCGATCACCAGGGATGCCCTAAAATAGCCTCAAAAGTCATTCATATAGCTCAGGACAGGGGCTAGCAGATAAACCAATAAGCGATTCCCTTCTGGTGTCGGCCCCCACCCCCTTGACCCCCGCTCAATTTGTACCTCGTGACGAGAGTGAATTGGAAAGGTGGCTACTACCTTGAAACAGCTGCAGGTACTGGTGTTAGTCTTGTTTTAAAGTGATATTAGCATTCAGACGCATTAACTTATGTGCCGCGTGTAGGAAACCTCGTCCGCGCTGGAGAATTGACCTCTGTTTATATCTTCTGCTCTATTTTCTTATTTCTTAAATACCCGCCTTTCATCTGCATCTCCCAAATATGCTCACCGAGAGTTGTTCAACTCCAGTTCTTATTTACCGGAACAGGAAAGCCTCTGTTGTGACGTCCGAAATAGCTATAAGTTCTCATATTCAGTCATACAGCGGGGCTTTCCTCGTTACGATAGTACCAGTGAAGCAACCTTCATAACCTGTGCCATAGGCCTCAGTAGGAGCCGGTTCATTTCAGATCGAATTGCATAGCGCAGTGGTATGATATCTTTGCGTTATGGTATTCGCGTTGCTGCAGTATTACAATCTATAAATATATGTTTTCAATTTAATGATATGGCAAGATTTAACTCGCCATGACTAGCCCCATTTCTGAGCAAGATAGCTTTCCCCAAGTATAGTGAAATTCTTAGCATGTTCGCTTGTCGTGTTTCCCCGAACATCTCTGGTCTCCAACGTAGGCTATCAGCTAGGCTACAAGGCTTACAGCGTTCAGACCTTGCTACCTATAATTCGTACCATACGACCAATATCCGGCTTCTGTCCAGGATCTTTATCTTCTAAATACAAACTCAGTGCTCATATGTGCACCACCCTTCAGTGCGGTATCTTCAGTGCGGTATGACGAGCAACGCGAAAGAGAAGTGAGAAGAAAAGAAGTGGGATTTGAGAAATGCTCGGTGTCGGAGAATCGCACCGTGTATGTCGTACTAACTGACTGGAGGTGATCTCTTAGGGGGGAGGGAAAAAACTTCAAAAAGGCGAAACCGGGGAGATGTAAACTGTCTAATCATGCTATAAAGGACGCTGAAGGTGTAGCCTTAGAAGCCACATTTTCCCCAAACATGGGGGACTGGGTACCTTGAGTCAAATTAAGTGGATTAGGTATCCAGCACTTAGATGACCGGACGAGTCAAATCTAGTATAGCAGGAGAAATTTTCTTGGTAGAGGTTTTGAAAACCAGGAGTGTGTCCGTGCAGCACAGCATAGCCAAGGTATCACTGTACCGAGATCTTGATTGGACGCCCCCTATGAAGGCTCTCGTTCGCCTTCTTGGTTACTTACCTTACCTCCCCAAACCCAGGCAATCACAGGACACCCCATATATACTGGTAGACCGAAATGTTACGTACTGTAGGTATGCTGGGAGTGGCACCTACATAGTCATGCACTACAGGGCGCAGAAAAAGTTTTCCGCTTTGAGAATTACAATTCCAACGAACCCCATTTGCCTAATCGTGCAGAACCAAAGGCGCGATATGACCTATTACGGTACAAGTAGTGCATCTCCTCACGGTTTCTCGCAGTCCCTTGCTACTATGATGCAAACCGGCTTTGATCTTACATCCATGTTGTCTATCACAATGAAGCATTATCATTGTGACCAGTCTCTATATCACTCTTATACAAGTGGTTAGTGGTTTCTGGTACAAAGGTGTCGGGATGTCTATACAAGTAGAACGCTATATTATCCCTTTATGCTTTTCTTTCCTACTTTCCGCTTGAAAACTTTTACGAAACAAACAAAAAGTTACACTGATGCAATCTACAAGAAATATTAATTCATGGCAAGACGACGCGGATATAGCAGCAGCTGATGCCGGGGATCGGGTAAAAACCCGATGTGGGTGAAAGGCCATTAGGGGAACCGGGACACAGCATGGATCGGGGAGCGGATACAACATCCTGGAATAGCAACATCGGCCATATTTGTCTGGCTATCCCCGATCCACCCAGAATGAAGCGCCTATAACCGTGCGATCAAGGGTCTAACTTATTTAGTAGAGTGAACGGGGCTCATAGCCTAAGGCTCCATAGACGATAAACAAAAAAAAAAAAAAAAAAAAAAAACAATTATTTACAGCATTTGACTGCTCAACGAGATGGACTGCTCAACGAGATGCGAGCGACTAGAGTATATTAGGATTAAGTGTACTAAATACATGCCTCTCAGGTGCAGGCCGCAGGTGTCAGGCAGGGGTTCAGGGGCCGAGCGTTTTGACCCAGCCTTTGCAACCCGCTTCGCCTGTCTGCCAGCTCATTATCACGCTCCACCTTCCGCTGACCAACTCTCATGGGCTAGACTATCGATATCTCGTTGAGAAGTCAAATGCTGTAGTAACTGACTGCGAAACCCAGCGAGCATAGGCATATGAGGTCAAAGAGCAGAGAACCCTTTCTGCGCATGCGATAGGATACAGTATGTTGCCCAAGTGACGGCATGCGCCTGCATAGTAGGTTAAAGGATGAACTTGGGAGGAAGCAGAATGGGATTCGGAATGCTATGTGGGAAGCCTTGCGCGGTGGAATAAGGTCAAAATGATGCAAGGAGACGAGAGGCTATCGGGAGCTGGGTAATGGGGCGGGATTTTTGGTTTGAATTTGATATGTTTTTGTATTTAAATTCCCCATGGAAGTGGGGGGGGGCGGAGGCCAGGGACCGGCGCCCGTCATCCTTAAGATGTGGTCTCTCGTCATAGGCTAGAATAACTTGAATACGAGTACGGAGTATTGAGTTAACTCCCCTCACAAAAGCAAGAAATACCACTGCTATGCTACATGGTAATTATTTATTTAATAGTACTTAAACAGTATCATCCAGATCGTGAGGTGAAGCACTGGATTCTATGCTTACGTCGATTGGGAATCGTCTGGGTGGCACTTGAGAGCCATGACCCTCGGCGGGATTTGTCATAAGTCACACTGTGATAAATGGCTAGGCCACGGCTTCACAATACAGCCTGTATGCGAGTATAAGATGCATTCATGAACTATAATGACCAGCCACTTCAGAAGGTATTTGTAAGTGCTAAGCTGCCTTGTAGAAGGCGAGTACATGAGTTACGGAATTTCCGATCAACCAGGATTTCAGGCAAAACCCAACTGTTTCTAGGCCGAATAGGTTAAAATTTAATGGGAAACTTTTATGGGACTTTCCAGGTGTATGACTGTTTGGGAGGAAATGTATTCCTATAAAGAGGGTAGGAGCTCCGTGGATGGCTAGAATACTGCTTTCACTGGGTACTTGAAGTCCAAGCCAATCATATCTAGAATATACTTGTGTGGAACTACTCCTGCCCTAGTTTATTTATTTATTTATTTTTTTTTTTGTGGGGGGGAGGAAGGCATTTCTTGGAACATCTCGGCCAAGAGGTTCAAACTATGCATCCGATCTTAGGGGAATGTTAGCCTATCATATTGGATGTCCATTGAAACTGGCTAAGATTAGTCTCTAGAGGAGGATAAATCCAATAACGTCACTGTAGCTGGGGATAAAACATTCAATACTAGGCACAATAGGAGACCTTTAAGACCTGATATGTTAATCCGATATATATTAAGTTCGTTACCCTGAGGCGTCTTTATTTGTGGAAAAGGCTAACTCCTAACAAGAAAAGTTCAAACCTAGTGCTAGAGAGTGTGAAAAAAGATCTTTAATAAGGGAAAGGTTTCTAGCAAGTAGGGGCTATATTTGGACCTTCTTTGGTATAGATATCCTAAGAAATACACCCCCCCACAAAATCTCCTGGGGCCGTAGTGCTTCCACACAAATACATTCTAGATACGATCTGCTTAAACTTCAAGTACCAAGTGAAAGCAATAATTCTGCCATACTAAGACCTAACCCTCTTAGATGAATATATTCCTCCCTTTTCCCAGCCATATATTGTCCTTGAGAGCAGGGCACATGTGTCCTTGAAAACTTGACTTGCAAAAATACTATACACATATAGTATTTCTCCAAAGTTTGAGCCCATAAACAATTGAGGTATGCCCGAAAATCCCTTTGATCGGTTAACTGACCAGAAGCCCGTGACCCACATTTTACATTGATATGCAAGCAAGGGGTCCCTAGCACTGTTCTTTCAAATCCTGTTTGAGAATATCCTTTAGACTTTTGGAAATGCCCTCAATGTCAGTACTATGACAACCCGAGTCCTAACGCAAAAAGGCAATCACAAGCATAAATAATAAATTATTAGCTACGTAGTTGTCTAGTATCCACGAGCCAGATGTACACAGGTCGAATCTGTAGCTTATTAATGTGTACTGAAATGATGAGATGAGTACTATAGAACAGCTGGAAACCAGTATTTAGCGTTACAAACAACCGAATAGGAGTATGTATGGTGGAGTCTAGCCAAATGTCATTTGATAAGTTAGGGCTTTTATCAATCTACATAAATATATTACCTCTGATTGATTGCTGGGCTCTGCTGCTGCTGTTGCATGTGTTTTAGAAATATTAGGGTGTATTCTATATAGCTGTGCAATGAATATACGAGTTACTTCTATGCTGGAGGTTGAAACATTTAGTGGGAAATATTGCAGTGAAAAGGGTTTACAGCTTATTTTTCTTACTAGTCCTTTTAAAGTACATAGAGTCGAATTTTGTTGAGACACCATACCGTATTAATTCGCGAGTAAGAATGCTGTCTTACTAACAAACGGGCGGTCGGAGGGGCCTTAAATTTACTGTCTTATATATGATACTAGCTTAAACACGGGGTACTTTCTTATAAAAGAAGGGGGGGGACAAAAAAAAAAAGATCCGGAACAAAAAAAACATTCCGGAACAACACTGACAGTAGCATAATTGATATCTTTTTACACGATCTCCTCTCCAAGCGTAATTGTAGCATATTGCGCAGCCTCTTCTTCAGTAATGTAATCTCCATGCTCATTGTCACTTCCATCCGCTTCCTCCTCATCATCCACAATCTCAAGGTCAGAACTTTCATCCTCCGTGTCTGTTGGCAGGTTGGGTTGGTCTTCAGACTCAGGAGGTAGTTTCCAATCAGGGACTGTATAGTTTGAGATTCCTTCAATATGGATCTCCGAGTCTGCCGTGCCATCGATTGGGACAGCAATTCCACATTTGCGAAATGAGCGAGTTTAAGGAGTATTAGCTAAGTATACATGCAGGAGGATTTATAAGGTTGAGCTTACAATCATATCACGGTTGGCAGATACCGACTTCCATGCTGTGGCTACCCATTTGGTCATAAGAATTCGCTGTTGGGAAGCTGTATATTTATTCTCCATCCAATTGTCGAGATTTGCAGCATAGTGCGATTGTGATATCTCATCGTGATGGTGATGGGTGAAAGAAACCGGCTGCGCCAGTCAATGTTGACATTACTATACTACTGTCCTATAAGAAAAATTTGCTGTCTAAAACACGATTCGGATATCTCGGCCAAAATTAGGCTGTTTTACCCTGTCTTATACACTAATAACTGTCCTGCCGAGTAGTACTTTCTTACTCGCGAATTAATACGGTACTATACCTAACTCCATAATCATCAGTAGCAACTAGACTCACCCTATTTCACTATATTATGATTATGGAATGGCAGTATCTATAGTTACATCTCCAGCCGTCTCAGAACACTCGCAACCTGTACAACTCCTACAAAGCCCGCACACCCTGCTATAAGTGCCTCTAATCTCGGCCACCCTCACCTAATGGATACCCTGCTCAAGCGCTAATAGTATGAAGTACGAGGTAGCCTCATCAATGTACTGCAAGGTATCGAGATTGTTATATCATGCTAGATCAGTTCCTTTAGCATTGTATTAATTACATCGAGGAGCCCTCTTTTTTTTTTTTGTTTACACGTATTTAAATTATTCTAATCTGTGACGAGGGACCACATTCCCGGAATATACCCAGCAGAGAATCCAGTCTCAGAGCCGGTCTTTGCCCCCTCTCCCCGGGCTATATACATGACGGAAGGAAGTTATTACCATAGGAGCCCTAATTGAGCTATTCTCGTGCAGAAACCGTATTTTCCGAGCCCTCAAAAGGCTCTAGCCCTCTCTCCTTCTGCAGCCTTGACAATAATAGTTCCGTAATCATGGTCTACTAGTGCTCATAAGATATCCCTCCTCCGAACCGCCTGCCCTAAAGAGAAGCGCTTTATGAGGCTTTTCGAGAGATATAGGGTGGTTCAAAATAGGGAATCCCATGAGCACTAGCAAACTGCGGCTACGGGGCCTGCTAAAGATACTTTCGGTTTTCAATTAAGCCTATATTGGCTCGAATTAGGCTGTAGCTCCAGAAGAGCAACTCGCCCCGACAAACTAGTTGGCTCTAGAATCGAGATTGGTCGAGGAACTGAGAGGGGCTAGAGCCTGGGAAAACGCAGTTGCTGCATGAGAATAGCTCAATCAGGGCTGCCATGGTGTAGTAATTACGATTGAGTTAGAGCTTCTAGCACATGAGCTTATTTTGGACCCTTCATAAACATGAAAATTAAGAAAACTCTGTGAAAGGGGTTCATTTAAGTTGAAATTTTTGATACTTATACATATCTTTGAAGTTATCGTATACATTTACGCTCATGGTGGTGATAGCAAGGGTCTATGTATAAGATTTCTCTCTGGCATGAACAACTGTATATAGGGGGCGGCGGTCGAGAATGGCGGTCGAAATTGGAAGCATATATGTTCTGGGCCGCTCGTGGGCAGCTCAGCCGAGTATGTCTTTGGGGGGGGATTGTAGGCATTGCAGATATTGTAAGTGTTATAGTGGGTTCAGGACAGCTCTAACTAGCGATGTAATAATCGAATAATTATTCAGCGGCTCTAATTTGCCGATAGATACTGCCATTCCACGATACATTTACATAGGGTGATGATATTCATGTCCACATGTGATCGAGTCTGGTTGCTACCGATCGCAAAACTACGTATACAAAGTTGGCTAATTGCAATAGGTGTACGGTATTCCAAGGTGTTATACTTTAATATCCGTGCATGCATTGCAGCTCGTTATCTGGCCGTGGATGTGCAAATGAACGGCGATATCAATCTAGGAAACGCAATGGTAGAAATTAACAAGCAGTGCAGCCCTAGCCCCAAGCTAATGGGTTTTCGGCAGTGATAGGGAAGGCCCGGGAGAAACTTTCTACAGTGCAAATAATATACATTGTCCTTATCGAAGCTGGCTATGGCTGCAGTACTGTTATGCATTGTTATTGAGAGCTTAACTACATGTAGTAGACGCTGTGCTCAGTGTATTAGGCAATAGCATTCAGTCTACCTCAGGGTGGTATCCTCTAAGTCATGGATGGGGTTGTGAGGTGCTTAGGCGCTTTGACCTACGAACTGCACCAACGTAGGTAAACTGGTGCTCTCAAAAAAAAAAAAACAACATTCAGGTGAGCTACAAACAGGGGAGATGGTGGAAATGGAAGGTGAGTATTAGTATATATCTACTTGTATCTGAAAGAAACATTCTAAAGTATATATACAGGCAAATTAAATACAACAGGCAGGAGAGAGGCTCCAACACGCGTTCCAGTCTGGAAGCAAAAACTAAGCTCCTGTTCACCACTTTCAAACACCAATGATTCTATCCTGATAGTAGTTCCAGTGCATTAGATTATTGGAGGTAGTACTGCTGCTTTTGGTGGGTCTGCTGCTGCTGGTAGGACTGCTGCTGCTAATATCTTGGGATTGCTAACCAATGCTCGCTCCTGATCCAAGATCGTGCTGAAAGAAACTTATTAAACTGGGATGTCGTCATAAAAACCGTTCGTGCCACTTTACTCCCGAGTATACGAGTATACATAATATTGCCACCTTGGTTGAAATTTCCCGCCGTAGCTGAATTCCTAATGCTATTTGCCGTATCATATCCGTCGTCTTCCGTACCCCATAGGACATATGTAGAACAATAATCTACAACACAATCCTCTTCTGCTGCTGTCAAGAGTTGATGGTCTTCATGTGCTTGAACTTGAGGCTTGCGACCAGGCTTGTGATGTTGGACAGTGGAAGGTGGTAGGCCATATGCAATAGCTGCCTTCTCTAAGGAAGAATATTGATGTTGCTCATATGCTGCAATCGATATCGGGATATCCATATCTCTCACTCTTTTCTCTGCATGGTGGATTGTTGTGTTTCTACAGTCTATCTCTGAGTCTAATCTCTGTACTTTCTTGAGGTCAAAGCGCCTCGCAACCCTCCGCCTCGCATTCCCATCTATTACGTTACCTGATACCCCCTCCAGCTTCTCGAGCCAAAGAAACTATCTTAGTACACCGAGTAATAACTCTACGATCCAGCCTAGAACTATGCTGCCCAATTTCAAATTGGGCCAGCTGTAGATTTAACATCAGATACCCCAATCAGCCACTATTACACTTTCATGGTATAGATGCTCTTATCGATACTATCACATTGAAACAGTGAGGCTCAATTCTATCTTCTAACGTAGAGAGGCTGCTCAAATCATATTAACTCGCAAAGATGTGGTGGCCTCTAACTAAACCTTTGCGCTAATATACAATTATAAAATAGCGTCACGTACATAATATACACGACTAGCCTTGTAAACCCACTAACAGCTCGTAGGTATTCGATTCCCTGGGTACTTCACGAAGCCTCAACCACGATAGGAATGTCTAAACTTATACCTTAACCAATTAATATTGAGAACGAGCCGCTTCATAGTCCTGAAAAAAGGAAGCAATTCATTTGCCAATAAGTGTATTGATGAGAATATGTTAATATAAGTTTTACCTATAGGTTCAAAGGCATCCACGTTCTGCTATTTACAAGCTGTTTCGGATTACAACTGGCTGATGGTAAATATGTTGACCTCGATCTCAACAGTAACCGCGGGTTTGGGACTTGATTTTATTCTTTTTTCCAAATTCCTATCCAACCTTCTTTGAAGCAATCCTCGTTCTTCAGTGCCGGATCGGTCCATGCACACAATCAGGCTGGATACCCCGCACCTCTTAACTTCTCACCGACTCTCACGCACTGCATACCTTCTGACGTGATTAATATTTTGTTTTCCGCTCGAGCTTTTGAAGTGCTTGTTTTGTTTCCATTGGTATGATGGACCTAGGCTGTTTCCACCTGAGTATTTTTTCGTTGTCCATTTCACGTAGACCGTGCGGATTAACTTGAAAAAACTTTTCTATCAATTTGTAGGTCTAAACTTTGCAGGATCAGTTAATATCGAAATACTGTGGTGATTGGTACTGAAGTTGAATCGACTGTGGCCTTGTGTGCTGCCAACATGCAAGATGGACAACAAAGTCAGTGTCTTTAACCGTGAGGCCACCAAACCATTGCCGGTGGGTTAGATAGTCCGTAAACAGTGTAAGCTCATCTAGTATACCAGAGGATGCTGCAATGGGAAAGATGTCCCAGGGGGGGGGATTGACATGTGAAATCAGCACTCTATTCCATCTTTGCAGCATTTTTTCCCTTTAGGTTGACTTTGGTTGTAGAAAGCTAGGCTGGAGCTGTGTGTTTCGCAATAAGCGGACGGAAATGTACAAGATTAGGAATGCTGGTCGGGCGGTGAGATTTTTCAATGACAACTTGATTCAAATGCTTTGGTGCATCGTGCACACGCTAAGAGAATTGCTGGCGTTAAGCTCATATTGTCGTCTAGACGTCTTGTGAACGAGTTGAATTTGTATTACCCCTGCCTAAGACCCTTGACGCCATGAGGCCGTAGGGATGTGTTTCACCAAATACAGGAGACATAAGAAAGGGACCCAGACCCCCAGGGTATGAAAATGGTATTCTCTTATTAAATTGAACTGCATCAAATTTTGATGACGAAAGAGCGGAGGTATGTAAAGATGAGATTTGGTTGGAAAAACTAATTGAAAGAAAGGGAAAAAAGTGGGAGATAGCGGAAACGAATTTGTGGCTTAAAAATCCCGAATCAAATTCGGTCAAGCCGAAATGATACGAGTACGACGCCGGCACTGATAAAAGAAACTTCAAAAATTTATCAAATGATATAATGGATATCCTTGCTATATGAGCAATCAAATACCAAGGGGGTTCCTCAAGGGGAGACGCATTACTTGCGCTAGTGATTAATTATGCCGATTTACGCCCTGAATCGAGGCATTGCGTCGACTCAGGTGAATGATAATATAGGGGGGGATTCCGCGGAATAACAATGTTGAAGTAGGAATAAAGAAGATTCGAATTGACAAGGAAAGACCTCCACTGTCTGCAAATACCATCTGCAAATACCAGTTTCTGCTTCATGGAAATCCCTATTCAACAACCCTCACTATCACTACACTCAATTTCTAGGCTAGCGTAGCCTAGTTCTATTCACTTGATACTCGCGTTCGAACTTCTGTTGAGAGAATTCATAAATTAGCCCCTGGTTTACAGGAATGAAGACTTCTGCTAAGAAAGTGAATACATTTCAGCCATTAATCACCATGCCACTGATTTCCCCCTCATGCTCATCACTAGCACTAGGCGTGGAAGTCTGTGGTTCAATTGAGACGTCCGAGGTGTCTTCTGTTTCAACGCCAGGACCAGAAATTTCTGAATCGGAGATTTCAGACTCATAAAGTGCATCAAACAACTCCATTCGACCTGACATTTGGACCATGCCATCTTGAATTCGTCCTTCGGAAAGGGCAATGCTGGCCTCGTACCGCAAGGGCTCATTAAAAAGGTCGATGGTCATGAATCTTGAGAGCATAATTACTGGTCTCAGGAGCTGCAAGGCTGCAAGCCCATTCAAGAATTCTTCGGCAGAAGTCATTTGTGGTAGGGCGACATTTGTTGTCGTCAAGCTGATATTGGTGCGTGTATGGGGTATTGCTGGTGTCGAGCGGAAGAAATTGGTGGAGCAAACTGCTGTGGGTGGAGTAGCTACGCTGCGCGTTTACGTATTTTGTACGGTTCTGCTTGGTCTTCACCCTTCGCTGAATAAGAGGAAGGCGGAAGGAGATGAATGGGCTGCGGAGTTTACTTTAACTTCAGAATCTGGTATATCTACCCTTATTTATAGATGATAAGGTCAAGAACATAGATACGTGAGGCTAAACCATGTATTTACTAGGGCCTCGGAGAAACTTCAGTTGGCGATAATTCTCTAACGATCAACTTGAATAAGTCAATAATCTCATACTGGCTCGTTCGGAGTGTCTGAGATGTGTCAGGCAGTACATGTCTACGTGCAGGAAATTGCAAGGGGGCTAACAAACTCCGATCCTGAATACGAGAATTGTGTGTGGCTCTGTTCCTCGAGCCCCTTTTCACTGGGGTTACAATTTTCTGGACTGTAACATCATTGGCACTCCGTTAGCCACCAGGCTCGCTTTTCTTATTGATTGATTTCATCCTTCCCGAGCGAATTCTCATTCTACCACCTCACAAGGAGAAGAGAATGATTCCCGGGAAGACAGACGCAGAAAATCTGGGGTTCTATATCACGATATATGTACCTATGTGAGTACAAGGCTATACTGACCACATTGATGAGCTAAGACACTGAGGGTTCAAAATCATTGAGATACCTCGATTCAAAATGAAATACCATTACAGAATTCAAAGGACACCAAATTCACGGCGTTGCTGAAGGTGCGTTATTTATCTATCTAGAAATAGAAGGATACCTAGCTAGGGACCACCACAGGTTATGGTATTTACAGCAAATATAAATAATACACGAGCATTAACCCGACAGCAATGAGAAAGGCACGAACACCATTCAGCCAGAGGTGCAGTGAAAGCTGGGAGCGTTTGGTATACACGGCTACCTGAGACATGCAACAGATTGCTCACCGGGTTACTCCACTTCACGTTGCTTGCCTGTATACTTGCTCTGTTCCTGAGTCAACGCCTCCCAGACTCTAAACCCTATGGCCGCTGTGGAAGCAAAACAAGTATTACTATGGTGAATGATTGCAGCTCTGGATGCAACACACAGGCATATGATACTCTAGCAGAACCTCCATCCAAGTATAAAGAGCTAGATATCATTGGTATTCCATGCAAGTATACAGGTATATGTATAGTCTGGCTCCTATGTATATCTTCATTTGAAACAGTTTACACGACATTCTATCTCAGCATAGGCATACTTCACTAGTGCTGACTCTGCGGCGGGCGGGCGTGGCCTCGAAGGCTATTGGGGTAGGTACAGGCCGGCGCAAGTGCAGTGCAGTTGAGCACCTGAGCTGATTCAACCCCAATAGATTATGTATCCTTCTGATACATGTCACATGTCACTGGATCTTCAAATCTGCTAGTGGGTATGGTTCATCTTAAGCCTATCCATTCGGCCAATAGCTATATAGCAGAATGCACGAGGTCTAAGAGTCAGCTCTGCGGATCGATCAGGAGGTATACAAACACCGGTGATCAGCCATCCTCAACTTAAATGACATGGGATCCGTTGATGTTAAACATCTAGTGCATGACCACTATGTTAAGGCAAAACACACTGAGTACAATGTATTTTAGGTTTCTGTATTTATCAGGTCAATAAACGAGCAGAAATAAGTCATCAAACTACTTACTCGCGTCCTCTCCAAGGAAGCAAATGCCAGTTTCGATAGTATATTCATTTATAGAGCTTTTGTTTTCCTAGTCATAGGCCCAATTCCCAGAGACTAAAAGGTTAGGTGGACATGATCGCTAATTTATCATTGGCGTCATTGGCGGGTCAGTCACCAACCCTGACCCAACTTGGCTTCACTTTGGGTTTAACCCTACTTAGGCCCAACGCCTATATTCTCACCTTCTATCGACATAGTCTAAATTACATCGAACCGAAGGATCGGGCACAACTTATATATATCGACTATCAAGCTGTAGCTCTGGGCGTATCAAGAAAGGACGAGTGGGTAAGTATAGCAGGGCAAGACATTCTGGGGTCACGAGTAAAACTGTCTGTGAATACTGTGATAGATCCGAGAAAAAGTAATTACCAGTATTATGAACGTAATTCGTTATTCAGCTCCTCTGGCCCTCCGCATTTCTTGTGAACAACAAAGCATCATGTCTGACATATCTGTGGACAAGATCCCTGTTGACCCAGGAAAATTATGCGGGCCCAGTGATCACTCGAACCTAAGCTTCAAGAACTGGAGACGATGCGGAACGTGCTCATTTGCCTTTCCATGTGTCACATAGAACCAGCATACATTTGAGCATGAAGAGGAAGAATATCGACTCTGCGTACATACGACGCACCCCATTCAGCTAATTCGCGCAAGTTCGGGACCTACATATGCATGAGGTGTATAAAATGATTTCCCGAGCAACCTTGTCGACCTCATAACTCACAATTTCCAGGTATACGGTATCTTTCCCAAGGAGCACTGGACCCGCAAGAACCCGTCAAATCAAGGGAAATGTTGAAACGAAAAATAGCAACATTTTAGGCCTAGCGGTCGAGGCAGGGACGAATCGAAAGGTAGATCCCATGCATATGAAGTGTAACTTTTGGGGAGTTAATACCAATAGACAAATCATGGAATCAGTTGACGGCTTGGGGTCGCTTATCTCTGAACGCTATTGGATGCGATATGTGCAGTACCTACACTCCAATCATATTGCACGGATTTTCATTGCGGTTCGATTAATTGTCTTTGAACTTTGAGAAAGGTACTTAATCCTCTTGGCCATATTAACAGTAATGAATTTGAAAATACTCGAAACGTTTGCCTAGTTCTGTGAACTAATCCGTAGATTTGCCCTAGCACCGACACAAGAGAGCTTTTGACGGTAACCCAATATTAATATATGTTCACCATAACTTACTTGATCTCTGGTTCGTTGCCAACATAGAGGTCGATGTACAGGCTCTCGCTGATATTGCAAAAGGGGAGGGCGTTGCTGTACTGCTCAATGTCATACTGGCTCATTGCATTGTCCATTTACTGATTTATTGCAAGTGTTGGGGAAGATTGAGCAACCTATTCCTGTATATAAAACAAAAAATTCCAGATCTCTTCCAAGTAGCCGCAAGTTCTCGTATGGCCCAGGTAATTATTCCAGTGTGGCCTGAATCCCGTAAACGGCCCTGAACATATATACAGGTATATATAGTGGATTGGATCTGAGGGTAACATCAATTGAGGTCGCTAGTGGTCGCGAGAGAGCTATAATTCCTTAGTCAACTAGAAACGGAGAAAATTTCATTCCTTCAGGGGCTCTACAGCTCGAGGAACTATAAGGGGTATACCTCATCGATTAAATAACATATAATTCTAAACCCGACCTCCCGGAAAAGATAGGTATTTGGGGCGTGGCGAATTCGTAACACTGAAATCTCTTCGATTTTCCCATAGACCGTCTTTGGGGCCTTCTGTCACTCGCCATTTCCACAAAACCGGAAAATGGCATGCATATTAATGGCCAATATCCCAAAGACCTAGCAGTTTCATGTTTCCCGTGAGAAAAGCAATTTCACTTAGTGTTTCTAACATCCCCATTCATGCAAGCCCTTACTAATGCTAGGACATCAAACCATACCATGGGACATACAACCAACTTTTTTTTTTTTTTTTTTATTTTTTTTTTAAATCATACAACCAACTAGTCTGGCTGTGAATCTATGTTGACGCAAATTATAGGGGAAGGAAGTTGGAAGAGCTGCTCCACTGCTCTGGCTAAGTTACATTGGCAACACATACTAGTATAACGTTAATTTAAATATCGACCATCTATTCAATCGCAATTAGCATTACGGTATAGACTCGAGTTCGATAAACGTTTTCCGTAAATGGGGGAATTCGATGCAATCAGATTATTTGCCCCCAAAGCCCCCATATGTAGTTCTTCTCCCTCTGTAGAAATTATGTACTCTTGTTAGCCACAAAACCTCACCCCTTCAAACACGACAACGTAAAGACTGGGAAAGCAATGTGGCAATAGTGTCGTGACCAGAGACTATATCCACCACCCCCCTCCATGATAACAGGCTGTTTACCTGTGCTCTTATCACTGTCATTCTGGATTCCGCCTCAGTTACTTCATATATTTTCAGCGTCATCCCATTATGATGCTAGAATGGGGATCTTGGAAGACAGGACCCTACCTGGGAAGAATAAAATTTTTCAAAGGGTCACCCTAGTGACATATCGACATCAGGAATGTTGAGTTCCTTGCACATATCGCAGGAAAATGCGAAAAAAAAAATGACCAGAGGAGAATGAATAAATAGACATCAGGAGTTAGTCATGGAAGAGAAAGGGTAGATTGTAGCCCCGAAAGATTCTTACAGGTAATACTGGGAATGAAGTCATGTAGAATTGGAAAGCCGTGAGCCAGGTTTTATACTTACATACTGATACTACCAGAAGTAGGCCCTGCCAAGATGGATTCTCGTTAGAGCAATTGAAGCCGAATACCCCTACTGGACCATAAAACTACAACTACACGCCAGGTGGGTTAGCAAGGCAGGAAAGCCCAACATCCCAAATACAAACAGCCTGCAAAGCCAGTTGACATCGAGGAGTATGTCGACACTATAGCATTTGTGGCGCACGGAATTCTTTACCATGACCCATTGCAGAGACAATACAGGACGTGACGGGCAGCATGGTGGCACTTGAGAGGACATAGCAGAAGTGGTAACACTACCAGTTCAGTGATCTTTTTTCTAACGAGACGGTCTCTTTTTGCGTACAGGGTGGGATGAAGGTCGGAAGAGGGCCGGGTGGGGTCAGAGTTCAGACCCGGGTTGGTAATTGGGGTGTTCTTTATTACGCTGGCGAGAGACAGATGCATACTAGTTAGTGCAGTTAGCCTCCGCCCCCTAGCACTTGTCGTACCAAAAGCGCCCGTCCAGCAAAATTTCTCACAATTCCAATAAGCAAGCAATTAGTTCGTGCACTTGGAATTAGAATTATGATAACGATTTCTATACTGTATCAAAAAAATCGGACCGTTATATGCTCTTATGCGGTGATTCTACTCAGTTGAGGGCTGGAAGTGGTTGCTATGTACCATCCCCATACAAATTCATATGGTAACCCTATGTACCTCTATATCAGTCAACTTTTGAGCCTTGTATACATAGGCCTTGCTTTGATTTATGTTCTTATACTATGAATATTAGGAACTTTAGATTAAGTAGTGTCAATTCAACTTCCAAAGACTTGTCCTAGTGGCGATTTTTAATAATTGTCCGAAATGTGGTGTAAAAACTACCACTAATATACATATTCCGTTTGTTGCCCGAAAGCACAAACCTTAGGTTGACTGCGGGTAGAGACTTAAAATGAAATTTAAAAAAAAAAGAGTACATACACGCTCAGGCGGAGATATTGTTACGGGCAACCATTAATCACCGAATTAGTGCAGAATCGCGTAGGATAAATCTCATAATTCGGTGACATAGGTACCTCCCACTAATGCTTACCCTGTATCTCACTAGCTGTCTAAAAGAATAAATCACATTCGTCCGGCTGCGGCCATCCGTCCCTCACAAACCGTACTATTTAGAGAATTCATGACTCGAGGCTGTATTCAGGCAAACTTTCATGTTCCATTACATTGTGGAACTGGCTGGTCACACCAGTGCCCTCTCGAAAAATTTGAGTGGAGCTTTAAAAAAAAAATAAAAAATAAAAAATGACTAACTCATCATAATCGGGCACTTGGTCACAAGATGGACCTACTTACATACATGTTAGTCTGAGCTGCGGTACCGTGGAATGGAGTTTCAGAATTGCTGATCGTAATAGTGATTTTGAGTTAAAAGCGAAAAAAAGACAGGCATTTCCTGGGTGTGACATTAATATCGGCCATTAAGGAAGATATTCACTAGCGGCGAACAAAGAAATTATGGATAGATAAGTTTTATATTTATTGATGACGCAACCTGCAGAAACTGCGGTCTGACGTGGTGACCACTTGCTGCTGTGTCCATGCACCTTCGCATATCCGGGGTATTCTTTTTTCAAGTATGATCAATAAGAATCCCAGTATATGTACCAGTCGATATTGAATTGAATTATCTTAGCCAGTAATCGAAAGCAACACATTAATCAACATTGATATAGGCATTAGTTGATCTCGCTCTTAAGGTTGCCTGGTGATGCACATGCAAAGAACATCTTGCTAGACAATTGATTCCAGGACATATACAGTAATCCAAGCAACGTTGGTCACTCAATGCAGGCAACATCAGTGATGTAAGATATTTTCAAATGAGTCGATAGATTGTATAGTGTAAAGGTAATGTGGTATATCACCAGCTGCAGTATGCATACACTTGCATTCAACAATCAAAAGACATCCAGCTAAACATTCTGTGGAAAACCCTCCTGTTAGAAAACATTTCGTCATCCAGGGATCATACTCCTGAAAATCCAATGTTCACGTATTATCTGAGCATTGGTTCAGCCAGAAGGGCCTGGGAGAGGTATGGCTGAGTTGATGAGAGGATAAAGAATATTTGTAACCCCAGTACATTCGTTCATTTTAGTAAGACCAAGCAGGGTAGATACTCTTCCTGGAGCAGGCTAGTAGTTCAATCTCCTTCCTACATGGAGCTGTAAATATCAAATATAGGCATGCACCATAAGTCTGAACGAACTATAAAGTACTAAGTACTTACCCAATGATATCCACCTACACTGTGCCACAGTGCACACCTCCTACCTAGCCTGGACTAGTTCCCCACAGTACCTAGTGCTTCCGGTTCTTATTGAAAACGTGAGGTTTCTTGTTCCCCTATTAAAACATGTATAACTAGTTCCGTGTCCCTCTATATTCTTTAATATCTCAACAACAATAACAACAACAACATCATCATCATCATCATCATCATCATTAACCACTTTAATCCAGACAATGAAACTTAGGACAGTAATCTCAAGAAATTCAGGCCATTCCGGAATGGCCTGGGCAGTTGCGGAATTGCAGGGCCGTTCCGGAATGGCATATAAACGTTCTGGGCCGTTCATATGCATTCATATAAATTATATGCGCACCCCAAGCAAATGTATGAAAGCAGATAGCGCAAGTGATTAAACACCAAATAAAGAGACAAATAGAACTTAGTTATGAGGAGTCTGACATGTGTGTAAGTAGGTATTGTGAATATGTTGCCGCAGCCACCAATGTCTTCACCAATGCCTGGACCAACGCTGGGAATCTTAGTCCAACATCCTTAATACGCTTACAGCTGGCACAGATATTGCCATACCACAAGTGCCACTATCGCATATAATTTGACAATTTCGTTAGCAATACTACATTATTTGCAACCCTATGTGTGTTTGTATTATGGATATTATTCTATAGGACGTTATACTGTAGAATGTTGTGCGAAAATGTTGTGCTATAGGGGATATAGCCGCCGTTCAAACCCGCTTGGCACCGGGCGGCTCGGGTATGCCAGCTTAGATTGGCAATACCTTCTAGTGTGGTATGGTGCACTCTACGAAGGGTTGTGCAACCAGACTATGGTGCGCTATGCCTGTGCCGGTAATAGCCATATTTGGCTCAACGTTACTCTTTGCGTAAGTACGGAACCTCCATATTATTCGGAACTGTGATATATGTCTGAAGTTCATACGTTTGTAGGAATATGTAGAAGCCGCAAATGCATGAACACCTACAATATAGAAGCCGCGAATGCATGAGTTCCTACAATATATACTATAGAAGCCGCGAGTCTGGGCAATTAGTATTTTCAGAGGATACCACCACAATCCGAGCATTCTTCCTTCAAAAGGAAGGTTCAGCAATTGATGGATTGATTGAGTGGAGGGTTGAGCAAGCGAAGCTCTTTTTTATCCCCCTCATGTTGTTTAGTTACTTGCGCTCTATCCCTTTTTTCTTTGTTTAATTAAGTAACTTGCTATAAAGTAACTGTCATATTGGATATACTTCTATTTGGTTGTGGCATTGTAGAAGTCGCCGTGGCATTGAAAACCTCTGACCAAAATTATAATTCCATAAAGGCCCAGAACATATACATGCTATTCCATGACTAACAAAAAGCTTATATTTGGTATTCTATGATCCTCTACGCGGCAATCCTCTTGGGCATATTTCTAGCAATCGTGTCAAATATCGACGGGTCAAGAAGCTCCCAGCATTAAATAATTGCATCAGCCAGCTTGGGTCTAATGATCCTAATGCTCCCTGCCCGACATGTTGATGTGGATGAACTCAGGCTGTATTCATGGAGGTTTTCTTTGAAGCACGCCCAGACATGTTCGATTGAGTTTATATCAAGTGAATAAGTAACCATTCCATAAAATTATATTACGGGAGGTAGTCCTACAACGCCTTCAAATATACCGTCCCTGTGACCCCCCATTTTGGACTCTAGATCGCCACATATCTCAACTATCTCCACCCAGTAAATTAAGCCGAGACCATCTGTGTAACGGCTCCAAATTTTTGGGAAGATCAATACAATACATTATCCACTTTCCACCAGGTGCTCAAAAGACTCATACAGGTTTTACACCAGAGAATTTTTCGCCAGAACACTTATCACTCCAATTCACCTTCCCCACTGCTCCTCAGTCCAATTTTGACGCTCCTGTGCCCACTGAAGCCTCTTTGAGGCTATCTGACTATTTACCAATGGTTGAAGTGCTGCTCACCACTTTTTTATATTGGCTTTCAATCGGCGCTGGATTGTGTGCTGGGATATACCCCCCTGGACCCCACTCCTATTTTGACTGATAACTTCCCCAATGACTATTGTCTGTCCTACAATGCAGTCCCAATTGTTGATCGCTCAACTCGCACAGATTTCTTCCGTGGTTTCGACTTAAGGGCGGAGCGGAACTTCATTTCGTTTTATGGGTGTATAGGACAGTAGAGTAGACCTTATTACTGATAGATTCTGAACATTTTAAATGTTCCTCCAGCACCTATATTCCAACACAAATATTTCTGTATGGTATCGACACCTACCGTCTTCGATTTTCCTGTGCTTGTCGGTTCTAGGTGCGTTGTGTTGGTGTCATCGTTAGTGCGATCAGTTGCGACGCAAATTTGGAAGATCCAAGTCCTAAACTCTGCCTAATTTCACATTGTTGGGTGTATGTATTTCGCTCAGAAAGATAAAATGGTCGCTCAGTCAAATTTTGCCATACCCAGGAGTTTGCACAGTTTGGTATGCAACCAGACCAAATCAATTCCACAATACTATAAGTCAAAATGAATCTAATACCAGTTGCGTCCCCGATTTCCACCCCTACAAGCGGTAAATCTAGTGTTAGCGCAGGATGATCTACTAGTGTTGTTAGGAGGGAATCTATCACTTCGAGAAAGGGGGTAGGAGCAGTGGCAGCAGTGGCAGCAGTATCACTAGAGCATCAGCAGTGACAAGGCAAAACATTAAGTTCAACGCCAGTTTGGATTTCCTATTTCATGCCTACAGTTCACTTTATCAGAGGAATTTTTTTTTAAAAAAATACTTGTAACTCCTATGCGGCTCCGTTAGGGGGGCCATGAGGAGCCACCCAGAAACCCGGGTGGATTCAAGGTTAAGGCAAGTTAATCTGCAGTTTATCAGAGGAAAAATCAGCCTCATGTCTCTGTCAAGGTTTAGGCCAGATACGTATAGGTTGAAAAGGGTCGTGCGAAGCCTTTTATCACCTGACTATAGGTATCTTGAGCTCCGTGGATTTTACGCATTGTTAAGTTTTGAAACTCCATCGAAAAGTGTAAAGTCGCCATTTGCATATATCACATGGCTGCATTCTTATAGCTTGGTTAGATATGAATAGACTAGCTTAGTCATATGCTATCGGTTATTCATGCTAGATTGAGCTTAGCTTAGAGAGACACAGAAGTCACTAGGCAGAATTGCCACAATCCTCCGCCATTGTAAATATAGAATAAGTTGATTAAAATCCCAATTCCTATTCCGATTAATTCCATGGTACTTCTCATTGATTGCAGCATGCTATAGTACTATTCATTTCCATTATTGTTCTTGTCAGCAATTAAATACAGTGCATTACTGCACAGCTCATATTCATTTGATGCGTTCCACCGCAGCTTAACTGCCTGTAAATCTCCCGCCGGAATCTTCATCAATTGATCTCGGAGGTATGCTTTAACCTTCCGATAATTTGCTACAGAGTACTTGACTTGGATTTTTTAGCAATTACCTTTCAATGGTTAACCGAGATATGTTTATTATATGCAAATACTCTTCAAATTGAGTACCTACAGTTGCTGAGAATACTTTTGCAATGGAACAGAAACTAGGAGTTGAAAGTAGTAGATCGATTCTGCCATTTTCTTCTGCAACTGAGATTAATAAAGCAAAGTGTTGAGTACTGTGATGTTGAGGATCACACAAAGTACTGAGAATTGCAAAGCATTGAGGATTGTTGAGCTGTGATATCGCAAAAGCCAACAAGTGCGAAAATCTTAAGTTCATTCTTAGCAGAATTCCTTAGGTGCCCAGGCATTTGAGGAATCAGGACCAGCCTAGGCCATTCCGGTACGCCTGAATCTCACAAAGGTTCCCAAAAAATACATGCATATGTGTTCATCCAACACACGGAGTACCTGCATACCGGTACCTACACTTAACCCTAGTTCAGGGTAACTGACATATCTTATCGCTGTGACAACCAGCGACTACTTTATTGGCTGTTCCCCACAGCATAGCTGTTTTCCGCGCAGCTGTGCTGGCAGCTGCGCGGAAGTTCTTATCATTCTCCCACCTTTGGTGACTGCAGTACTACATATAGAGAGGACATAGCCAAGTCCAAATCTGTAACGATGTAATACCTTCAGCCCGGACTAGACAGTTGAAACAATTGTAACCCGCAGTTGGTCTAGTTTAGTGAGTTCTAAAACCTGCGTCGGTGACACTACAGTCCATGCATGCCTATAACATACTGCCTAACACCTGTATATACCTAATTGGAAGAGCGGCGGGCCCCTTCTGTCTGTGCTGCAAGACCCGAACGTCGCCCACCTGATGGAGTACTCGTGGGTCGGAGACGGGAAGGAAAAAAGCCGGAGGAAGTGACGGGGATCAGGACTAGTGTGAGCCGACTTCAGTGTCGAAGAATCGTAAATGTGAAAATGGACCATCGTATGCGCGCTGAGTCCCACAGTGAGGGTGTGTGGCAGTGGCAGAGGCTGTATGAGTATGAGGTTTCATCTATACAAAAATTTCTCTTTGCTTTTTCCTTATATGTAACACAAGTGAGTGGGCCCCCCGGGTAGACAATCAATAGGTATGTCTGAGGATGCGTTGTCCCTAGATAGCTTGAATAAAGCGCACAACAGTATTAAGGCAGAAGAGATGCTATCTTGACAGGCCAAGGAATTTTTTTTATTTTATTTGAAGTCTGTACGTCTATGGAGCCTTGGGCCAAGGAATAAGTGCCCCAATGAAGTGCACATGAACAGCAATTAGTTTATTACGAGCGAGGGCCGTTCACAACCAGACCAGACCGTCCATGCTAGCCCATTGTGCCCATGCACCAGACTTATAATTTGCGCTGCGGCTCTCACAATGCTACGTAGGTATTCTGTATATCAAGGCTGTTTCGCTGAAGATTCAAGACCCGCAAGAGGGACCTACTTGTCGTACTTTCTTGAACCTTCGCTTGGAAAATTTACTGATGGTTTCCCTATCAACATTAAGATATATCACAAGCTGGTTAACCGCTACCAAAGTCCCATTACTTGCCACGGGATACCTATTGGTGGGAAATGGAAAAACACTATGACCTCTATAGATCAGGACCTACCAACCACCTTACCCCAATGTCAGCAAAATAAATCAGCTCGTCAAACCCCCTCAAGTGATTGCATAAGCTACAGTCCAACCATAAAGGTTACCTACCCCATCATGTGTGAATTCAGTAAGATATTTCAGGGTAATGAGACCCCCCTTCATAAACCAACTTCTAGATACACAAAGTTGCTCCTAATCTCGAAGATTATGATTACAAAGTAACAAAACAAGAGCTCAAGAGCATACTCACTGAAAAGAACAATTTTACATATCTAACCAGTCAAAATCTCATGCGAGGGATGTCCTCTTGCGTCAGTTGAAATACTATGGCTATATCAAGTTCCTTACTTCACTTTCATACAGAGAGACATTCCTGCTAGGGTTTCGAGGCTCCCCTCCTTTTCTCTTCCTCCTTTACCAGCGAACTTTTATAAGGCATCTAGAACGCGTGGGCGGCAGACTAACCTACTTTACCCTTGAATCTACCGGGAATTTCGGGGGGCCGGTTCAAGAGGTTGAATGAAGCATCACATCATTGATGCGGCATAGAAAAAGTAGAGGGAAAACATAAATAAAATAAAAATCCTCCTACTCTCACATATATCATAAACTATATATCTTCGCTTCGCGCTGTCGCTGTCGCTCGCGTTTTATTACTTTTTACATGTATTTTCTTAAAATAATTAAAACTATGGCTATTTAGTTAATTTTTATTTATTTCAAAAACTTATTCACTATTTAATTCTCCTGATTATATACAATACTAAAATGTCTCCGCTATGCCACCTGAACTTTCACTCAAAGATAATAAATTTTCCAGCTGGTGATGACCAGGACTCAAATCTTCGGTAACCCCAAAACACTCCAGCCAGATAGTCAAATCCAACAGCTTGGTGGTACTCCTAGCCAGCTGACCTTCGTCCCTCCGCATGTTGTAATTGCAACCGGAGGTTCCCCTTTATCCAACTTCCACTGCACCCCAAAACCACGTTCAATGCTAGAAGGAAATTGCCGGCCAGTGGATTTCTTCATGGGCGGAACAAAAGGCTCGCAAATTCTTGGTGGTTGACAGCAATTCCACAAGGCTAACACTTTCATTCGCTCGAGTCTCGTTAGCTTCTGGCAAGGATTGCTACCTGGAACATAAAGGATGTCGTCTGATCGATCTCAAGGTACTACCCTGGGCTCTGAAACTGGCTGGATGCCTCTGCCGCCGCTCACGCTATCGTACTCCTGATGAGGTGGCCCCGGTAACCTCACGATCGGTGATGGCTATATTGGTAATCTCCCTTGTTCGTATAGACATTCCTAAACGGATTTCTCTGTGTTTTTGGGGGTTTCTCTCGCGATTCGTAGTATAAGCAGCGGGGTAATCTCCAGCAATTGCAAATATAGGGACAACGGCATGTAACCACGCCACGCCAAATTGCTCGTGGAGCCACGGCATTGGAACTGAGACTATCAATCCAGGCATCAAGGCAACAGTCCAAGGAAATATTCAGGTTAATTGCGATAAAATTAGGTTGTAATATAACTTTCTTTTTCGTGCGGCCCGGGCTCTGAGCCAATCGGCTGGAATATTAACACGTGATTTGGAACTGCAGGACGACGAAGGGGGTCTTTGGGCCCATTATATTAGGTAGATGCAAACAAATTGAGCACCGCATCTTGCAGGGACGACTCTCTTGGATGGCATCATTGAATGTATAAGGATCCGCAGATTTTGTTTGTCCTTAGAGATGCAGCTCCTCTGCAGCTGAAACTTGGTTGGTATATTCTTCGCGTGGGCCCCCCCTTATGGGTTTGGCGCTTCAATATTAACAATTATAAGCTGTATTATAGTTTATGCAAGACTGCCTTCGAGGTGGATCTGGCCTAAGTTTCAATATCCTTTGGCCCTTTAAAGCTCTGGCTAGCCGTGAGGATACTCATCTATAGATATTACCATTAGAACTGAAACTGTAAGCCTAAGCCATTTATCAAAAGTTAGCACTCTTACACCACACATTCAGGTCTATACCTGTAAATATCTGTAAAATAATAGCACATATCCCAGTAGAAATGTTTATTTCAAATTGTGTGACCTAAAGAGGCAGATGGTTTGTTTCGAATCCAAGGATTCATTTTGATGCTGTTATGCTTAGTTCGTGAGGATGGGAGGAAGGGCGAGCCGGGGAACCATGCACAGGTGGCCACGAATGTGATCTTCGGCTTGTTCCTGATCCCGAACAGCCTGATCGCTCCATGTCTTTGCTTTGTCCAGAATCCCCACCTCCCCGGTACATTCGATGTCGAGATATTCCCGCCGCAGGAATTGAAAGAACCCAGCTCCCAGAGAGTAACAGGACAGGATGGGTGTAAGATTATCATGCCACAAGCTACTTGAGTTCACACGCTGTCGGTGCACTTAGAGTCAATCATTTTTCGTCAGTGAAAAGTAGCTAGGTGCCTCCTTAACAGAATTCAACTATTTTACCTGTACTTTACCATTGCAGCCTAGTTAATCACAAATAACCACCAAATCAATTGGATACACGTTTCCAAACGTTATCTCAAAGCAAGCTTCAAGTTTCGGATAATACCCACCGAGGCTGATGATTAGGACGCTCCGGCCTCGCAGTCGCCGAAGATTTGTGAATAGCTATCACAGGGCTAATTGGCTTGGTATAAGTTGTATGGAGCGAATTAGTGATAGCTATAGCTGCCAATAGATTTCGAGGTGGTGGTAGTAGCAGCTCGTTGGCTCATAGAGCACCTCTGCCGAATATATGAACTTGAAATAGGAGGGAAGGAGAATGGTGTGTATTACTCCGTTTTGTATAAATATCAAGCATAGGTCTGTTAGCTCGAGCTTCCCGAACCAGAAATCATCCCACCCTGACCCATCCTTCTAAATCTCGATTTGTTAAGCCCTATTCGAAGCTATGTCAGATCCCCAAGCTAAAAGACCCGCCGAGCAAACGTTACCTGTGGGATCCGCACCCGCAACCCATGGGGGGCAAGGAAAGAACCAAAAACCCCAACGTACCAGAAAACGAAAGGCGAGAACAGAGAGCCCATGCCCTTCATCAGAGAAAATCCTTGACGAGTTCCAGATAATGGATACTCACCGACCCCATGTGGACTCCTCAGAAGTGCTAGCCGGAAAACTACCACAATCGAAGTCTAATACTCCAAGAACATTCCAACTCCCCAGAGCAAAAAGATTGAAATCTCAGAAGTGCACATCCTCCTATGGCCTTGAGATACTCAAAAATACACAACCCGACATCTTGAGCGAGCCTTGCCCTATTGTGGCTAAAGTTATGATGGAAAGCTTCAGTGGCACGAGGGGCGTTCAAGATGATAATACCGTGGTCAGGCTTACGCATGTTAAGGACCTTCTGTCGCAGTTCGACGATGA
This sequence comes from Terfezia claveryi, assembly GCA_015179025.1. Classification (NCBI taxonomy): domain Eukaryota; kingdom Fungi; phylum Ascomycota; class Pezizomycetes; order Pezizales; family Pezizaceae; genus Terfezia; species Terfezia claveryi. Next base: position 92,684 of record WHUX01000043.1, on the reverse strand, counting down.
CTTCCTATCAGAATTGGAAAACGGAAATAAGAAGATAGAAGGATGAGTCCCGGCTCTGGAGCAGCCCCATATGGATATAGGAAGGTCGACCAGGAGTGCAGTGGTTACTTGGCTATATTCATAGTCAGTTAAGGATACACGGAGAAAGTTTGGGAGGGCATCTTAGGGACTAGATTAGGCGGGTTTATCAGAATTGGATGGAAATTAAAGAGTTAGGCCCAGATGGAACTAGGGATTGTGTTTGCTTATTACTGGAATTAACTTTGCATTTCGATATTTATGAGGGGTGATTTGTTTCATGATGTCATATGGTAAGAAGGATAGAAAGGGAAAACAAAAGAAAACAAAAGAAAGACAGGGAAGAACAAACAGGTCAGGGGTTTTCACCAAGCCAGCAGACGCGAGAACAGGGTTGACGAAGCTGGGTTTTTCCTTCTCTTTTTGACCTTATTAGGATATCATCATTTGCAACCGACAGTTATATAGAGCAAGAGTGGCGAAGTTAGCAGTATTTGGTACAGTGACTGCTCTGATGCATATTTGGGACGTCCATATATCCATTAGTATATATATAGTATTCAGATTTGGGGGGGGGGCCAACCTCACAGTCAAGGCTCCTAGTATTTCCTTGTCAATAGAACAGTAATAGGAACTATTGATACCGACCGTGGCCCATGGGTGAATATAATCTCCCAGGAGAAAAGAACGTACTCTATATCGATATTTCAAACCCATGGAGTGCACCTGTCGAAACCATTTCCGTAAGCTAGTGTCAGTTCGTCCCTATTAGTTGTACTGGATAAGTGAAGATATTCAGGACCAGAGGTCGCCTAAGGTGCCAGGGATGGTTGCACAAGTTGGGGGGATGTTAAGGCAATTATCCTTTAGTTGATGCCTGGAGCTCTTTGACATCACTGCAATTCTGATACAATAATAAGAATTGAGTTAGATCCAGTATTTAGAAAGACACTACATCACAAGCCAGACTTATCCGAGTCATCAGCTCCATATGAGACACATGTTTGAAACCTTAGTGTTCTAGTTGGTGCTGTACTCCAAGCTGCAGCGTGATAGTATTCTGTAGGTCTCTCGTGTTTCAGCTCTCCGAGGCGTGCAGAACCAATGAATCTATGTACATGTGACGAATCCAATGTGTTTAATAGGCACTAAATTTATTATATTCAGTGAAACAAATACTTCCTATATTTGTGCGACTTGTCACTAAGAAAACTGATTGGCATATGATGATTGGTTTAAGGGTGCTTTAACTACATATGTACGTTCAGATTAGTCAACGTCTGCAAGCCACCAGCACAAGCTCCAACCAAATGCCAGTACGTACTGAAGTGTTTCATCTAATTATAGCAAATCCAAGCTAACTGCTTACTACTTAACATGTCGTAGTATTACTGTAATATTGGCTGTGAGCTTGCGTCATATATCCACCTGGGGTGCATCTAACTTAAATACTTAACCGAGGCTATGTTACTGGTCACTGGACTCCTCTATTACCTACCACCTAAGTGAACAGGGGCTGCTTCAAGTATAGGATCACTACTGTATATATTCGAACTCGCTCCAGCAAATTTCTATAGCTTTTGCATGCAATATGATTGTTCCGTCGCTTTCGTTTACTGTCCCCTTTTGTATCTAATGCACTGCAATATGGGTAGAGTTGTAATCGATAGAGATTCTTAGGTATATAATGCACGCACGGCATGTAAATGTGTAGATCGATCGAGACACCAAGCACGGCAGTGATCAATCCTCTAGATTGATGAGTATAATCTGGTCAATATTTCCCAGTTTAGAGCGATGGAAACTAAGAAGCCAGATGTGACAAGTAAATCCACACAGCTACTGTCGACCTGGTGATCGTTTATGTAGCCCGTTGTTCCGCAGGTGTACCGCGTCTTTTAAGATGAGGGAACGGGGCTGTCTCAGAGCCTTAGGTTCCATAGACGTATAGACTTAAATTATTCATTACTCCTATTCGGTCCCCGGGTGGATTCAGGACAGGCAAGTTAATCTACCAGGCCCGGCGCGCAAAAGCAAAACAGAGCAAACGAACTCAAGTGATTCGAGGTCCTATGTGTAATATAAATCACCGAGTCAGGAATCGCTTTGCCGCAGGGAATCCCAGCGCACTTATCACTCACCTAGAATGTGGCAGAAATATCCTACCAGTGGGTAGCTGTAAGACTACGAGGTTATGATGCGAGGAATCTTGGCCAGAGAGGAGGTGAACTTGAGGAGAGCTATCTTAGGTATAGCTACTTTTTTTTAAAGAAAAAAAAAAAGAAAAATAGCTATAGACTTGTATGCTATGGTCCTAGTGCTTAAGAAACATTGACGTGAGTGCCGTCTAGCCGCTTATATACAGTAGATCCATCCATTCCGTCACCTTCCGAACTGGGAATCGCTGTTTTCATGGTTAACAATCACTTTCCATTTTAAGGCGTCCGGCCAGAATAATCCAAGAGTAGCATAGCCCTAATCTTATTTTCGAAGTTTACTAGAAAGTTTTGGACGCTTTTCAAATACATTAAGAACTTGAGTCCACAATAAAGATATTGGACCTGTGTAAGTGCGGAGGGCGTGTAATTCCATTTGAAGAAAATTAGAACACGAAACAGCTGGAGGGTGTTTGGATTAATTTGTTTAGGTAATGACGGTTTGCGCTAATTAACAGACCCAATTCTGATAATGTACGAAAATCATGTAGCCAGTGGTGCTGTGCCGCCCATGGCAGTGTATGTATCATCAGGGTAGTTTGATTGGCACTTACGATATCTTATCGAGAGTTGTTCTCTGGATCCACCAGTACCATTTTTACACTATGAATCATACAATCATACTGCCAGCATGTCTAATAATAACTCTAATTTTTATGAGGAAATTCAGTAGATAAGAATGTATTTTCGGGATAGGCTCTGTGGTTGCTCATACAAGTGGTACTTAGTTCTTGAATAATCTCCTGAGGGAGAATGGAGATCTGAGAATATCTGGGTACACGCACCAAGTATATATTCACAGTTACAATAGAGAAATTCCTAATTTACATAGCTCAATACACATATAGTCAGGGTTAGATTAACTTATACAGCTAGGTCGCAAAATAAATCATACCCTCCCCTGCAGACAGAGGCCTAAACTTTGCATATGGGAGAATTTTGTATGGGTTCAGGAGTATGATATTCAATGCATTTTATGCAGGGTCTAATTTTTTTGGGCTACCGAACTGTAACCTAAACTCGAATTTATTACCCATGGTTTTTGAAAGGATGAAATGTAATGCAGGACGTGGACATCAGTATCAGCGAAGCCTTAATAGATGAATATTACCCCTTCCATCCTTCATTATGTACATTCTGAGCCTTCATCTCTTTCATCTTCTCCTGGGACTCGCTTTTCCCAGTTCATCTTCTGGTCCTTGTGAGTTGAATAAATTAGAAAGCTAGGACTGGGGATTATGGTGATCATGAAATAAGGCTAGGCGCCAGCTAGCCGGCAACTGCGGCAAATTCGGTTATACTAACAACCGGGACATCCTTCACTCCACCTCACCTTCAATTATAACTAAGTTTCTCCATTTTCATATCCTCCATCACTCCCACACGCAGTCCACAACCACTGGATTAAAGAGCGTACCCCAATGGCATCAGACACCATTATGGAAATACTATTCTATAGCGCTCACCCCATGATCATGGTTTCAATTACCAGCACACTAAAGAGACCACTTTTGAAGAAACAGTAAGTCACAAAATGCGCCCGACTGTGGGTTTAGTTGTATCAATTCTTGCTCAGAGTGTTCTCACTTTAGTCTTATTTGGAACATGTGCAGTAGACGCCACGGCCAGCGACATGTTTGGGAAGTTGAGGGTAACTTGAACATATCACTTATTTGCCAAGTTTTGCGTGGGACACCGCTTGTCTGGAAAATATGAACACAAATACGAGGGCATGATTAACTAGATCTTTTGGGCTTGAAGTGGAAATGGTGGCAGAGCGGGGAGCGCATAATCACGTTCAGGTAATGCATAAAATACTTACCATGTCACAGCTATTATCCTTTCTACTAGACTGGCCGGCACCGGACTCGCGGTAGAGACCCTTCTAATTCCTCCCTCTATTAATACAAAAGATCTGATATGGTGGGCTTTGGCGCCCTTGGCAACGCACCGATGATCATGTACTGCAGTTTAATGCACTGCCAATGTAGATAATATAAAGTATTCATAGGCGTATGTACATGAATCTAACAAATTATGAGGGTAAAAACCAAATCAGTACTTAGTATACCACCCCTTAACCTCAATAACTTCCTGAACCCAACGGGACATTGTCGTAGCCAGAATCGAGGGGTCCAGTAGTTTTCAACAGTATAATAGTATCAGTGAGCTTGGATTTAATTTATCTTGGTATCCGGACATGACATGTTGGCCAATTCAGGATAGTATTTGTGGAGGTTTGCATCCAACCATGCTGAACCATTCTTGGACAGGGCAATACATATGGAGTCGTGCATTGTCTTGAAAAACCTAATGAAAATTTTGATTGAGAACCTTCAAATGTACCGATGCGGTTACCACCACCCCCCCCTTTTTTTTTTCGGGATTCAATATTCCCAATCATATGTATCAACCATCGGTCCCTTCTCTCCACCAGCAAAACAAGCCCAGACTATCTGCGAAACTGCTCCAGATTTTTTTTTTTTGGTGGGGGTTGGAGATCAACGAAGTCCTTTTGCCACTCCTGCCTGGGATACGGAAGACACCCATACAGGCCTTGTTTCAAAAGGATTTTTCCACAGTACATTCATCAGTCCAATTCACTTTGAGCCACTGCTTCTCAATCCAAGGCTTTAAGTATTCACTACTTCACTTAAACTACAGTGAAGCATTCGTAGATATCTCGATAAGAAAATGGAAGTGAATTGTTAATGAAAACAAAATATAAACGTAATTTAATCCTCAAGCCAAAGCAAGACTTTTTAAAAAGATGCTACAAGATGCTATTTCATCATCCAGCGGTGGTCGCTTGATGTTGCGATCCTTCAAGCGTCGTTGGATAGTCCCACCCCCCTATATTAACGACGATTCACCCAAGCTTTTCCTGCGACCCTAGCCGACCTCACTCTATTTGTCCTTACTGAGGTCATCCTTGGCGTACTGACTGGTATCACACTTGGTGATTGAGTTGTACTCCGAGAGACTCCTGAGTCTCCTGGGAGATTTTTCCATAGCTTTCTTCTACATCCTGGCGACCGCAGAGATAAGCACGCATTGTTGGGGATAATTCCCGATGTCTATTGTGCTCTACTCGCCGTTTTAGCTTGCTTTGGGACTCGTTAGTGGAGTGTTGAAGTTGTGGCGCAGGGTTGTGGCGTGGGGTTGTGCGGCTCGTGATAACTCTGGTCGAAGAAAACATCCATCCCTCCTTGCATTACCTTACCCTCTGAAAAAAGTCCCACAAATAAGCATAAGCATTCATAAAAACATGCACACGAACGTAAGTGTAGCCCTCCACTTTATAGTCCCCTCTTAACCGTTTCTTTCGATTGAATATATGTATACCTCGGAGATCTGAAACAATAGGAAAAATAACTACAATATAAGCATAAACGCTTCCCAAATACGTAGGCCTAGAGCTCAGCATCGGTAAGCACCCGTATTTCTCCACCACTCTCTCGCCCATAAACACGATTTTGACGTTCTAATCCATATATTTCGATTATAGATTGGCATTTCCGAATGAGATGAAAAACCCTTCGTTTTCCAACCCAGACCAAGTTAATTGGGCTAATCGGTGTTCGGTTATTTCCTTGTTTCACGAGCTACTCGAGCTTCTCAGGGTAAGTCCAGATCGAATGCGAGCGTCACCGCAACCAGAACTCATTATTTGTTTGTTGCAAGAGTGGAAGAAAGGGGTAAGGAAATCGTATTAGTCTGTACGATTCACTCGTATGGATGATTATTTGCTGTGATGCCACCCACTTTGACCCGAAAACCATTCAAATAAGGATCGAGCAAGTGAGGAGAAAATAGGACGGATCCCCGGATAATACACAACTGTATATTTCCATCCAACATTACTACTTTAGCCCTTCCAGATACAAATAGATCATCCCTACAACATAAGTCCAATGTAACATTAGTGGTGATCCTTATCTGAGACCTATCCGGTCCAATCGTATTTTCCGCTAATCGTAATCGGAGCCCTGAATGAGTCTTCGTGTGGGGTAAAATTCACCGCCTGTGGCCAACGCATCAAAAAAACCCGGGAGCGTTGCAGCCTCAAGTCCGCGCACCATAAGCCCTAGAGAGTACCCGCAGTCAAACCAAGTGTACCCTGCAACAATCCTACACCAGGCACCCATGCAGCCTCCGCTGGCAACAGTTTTGTATTGATGGAAGATACTTCCGGTCACAGTTCGCCTGGCCTGGTGCACAGGTTTAAGGCGGTCAGTACCCACTGCACCGTGCCCCCGGCCCCCGATCTGCAATTTTGTTGAGATCCCTGTCCAACTTTGAATGTCTCAAGCCGGGCTCAAGTTGCGGTAAATGTAAGCGGACTTCAGAGAAATGCGCGCAGCATAGCCTGGCACCAGGATTTCCAATCGGCCTGTCTGATGAACCAGCATGGCAAGCATTCGACAGGCTTCGACGTCCACGGAACCATGAAGCTGACCTCCAAAGTTGTAGTCAACGCAGCGGAAAATACCTAGCTGTATTCAATAGGAGAGATTGAATCAGTCGGGGGGTATAAGATAAAACCAATCTGAAAGGGCACACTCTGACACCCTGGCTTGGCACGTTCGCTAATGTCGGCGCGCGCGGCGTAAGGGTTTTCAGCCGCAATATTAAAGCCCGCGATGCTCCCTGAACAAAACTGCAAGGTTGAACCCGACGGCATCCTGGGCAGGGAAGACCATGACTGTGGTTATCGCGGCTGGCTGGTCAAATAAGGTGTTTGAGATCGCTTCTCCCCGTGGAGCAGCTGCGCATGCAACAGGGGCCTGAGCGAAATTTTATCATCGGGGTGAGGGGCTGTAGAGTTCACTTACTTCAGATATCCACCCCTGTGCATTGTATCTGCCACGTCAGATATAACCATCATGTGTAAGTTTCCTGTAGAGACTCGCAATCGCAGTGAATCGGCCTGTTCCTCTGGTGCTGGACCACTAGTACTGTTCCCGGTGGTTGGAGCAAACGAAAGCAAGCTAAGAGAATATCATGTATTTCGTTCCACAACTTCCTGTGATGTAGAAGGAGCAAGTTGTGTGTAAATCAACCTTTACCCATCAAGTAAAATGATCACCGCGGGGATAAGGTTTATCCGGGCTAGAATATCGGTTATCCAGCTGTGCAGGATCCAACATTCCCGTGCACGGGCGGTGAGGGCCCACCATATTTTTCAGGCATCATAGTTGAATTGCCAAAAAAATCATCAAGTCAGCAAAGAGATAAGATCACGAGTCTGATGCAGCAATAGTCTCATGCCATGCAGCAATGCAAAGCCGTTCTAGCCTGGTTTCAAGCCGTTTATGACACGAGATGGAACCAGGGGTTGATTGTCGAGAGTGAAGGAGCCCCAGGCAGAACACCAAAAAAGAACCAAAAAAGATAAGGCGCAGCTCCGTGCGCTTATCGAAATTTTGATAAGGCCTAAAACTCAGTCGCATATACGGGCAGTTGGCGACCCAAATGGTGAATGCGGTAGCAGTGTTGCAGTCTTCAGATTCGTCACCATCCCTATTCCTTAGGAATTGTCGATCCTGCCAGGGACGTTTGTGCGTGCTCCTTTTTCTGCCAGACCCGCAGTGTACAAGGCGCTAGAGATATCGGCTCTCAACCTCAGCTGCCACTGGGTTCTTCATCGATGTGTGGTGCTGCGTCGTAAATGTATGCCGCTAGTAGATGCCATTGGCAATTCCCACCTCGTCTTAGCTGGAGCCTGTGTTTCTTTCTCTAGAGATGCAGGTGAAATTTCCCCACTAAGACACCTCAAGCCAGTAAAGACTCAGCGATGTGCTCCGATGCTGATGATGTACCTGCTCAGATTGACTTCAATTGCCAGTTCCAAGCCATGTGAGCCCCACGAGCGGCGAATCTTTTTGTAATCCCCCGCCCCCCCCCACTTGATAAATGGATAAAATTTCTGCCCCAGAAACCTGGAGCCTTAAGTTGATCGCACAGATAAGTGCATATGTCCGGAAAGTAAAACATATTCACAGCCGGTGAAAAGCATGCTTGGAACCACAAAATCCAGGGTGCGAAGTACGTGTTGCATTCGTGCCTTGCAAGTTGCAAGTAGTGGCAGAGGGTCAAATTCTGGAAGGTATTGTTTTTTCCTACACTCCAACAACCCAACCATGAAGGTAAGCTAAGTCAAGTCGTATTATAAATTGAGAGGGAAAGTCCCTAGATCCTCCCAGGTTACTGAATCTAGCCCAGGGAAGCAGCTTATCTCACCACTTTATCTCCGTACTTCCAAGAGTAAGAGTAATCCAGCCTTGTCCGTTGCTTTCGTGTCTAGATATTGACTACGTTTTAGTCTGTAGAAATACTGAGGCCGAAGCATCCTGCAATCAAATCGTCTAAACAAAGTCAATGTCTCAAACTTCGGCGAGAAAGGAAACAATGAACAATAAAGCCACTACCCAAAGGTGTGGTGAACACAACCCCTCGTATTCATCCTTGGGCACCCCTCAATCGGAGCCCACCAGCGAGGAGGAAGTACCTCACTGCTCCCCTCAGGAAGAATACCAACCTAGACCCCAACTTGCCGAAGAACAGGGTCCCACATACGAAGTAGGAATGATACCTAGACACCAAATCCGCAAAATCTCATCCCCTGTCATATTACAGCGATTTCTCACAATCGATAGAGAGAGTGAGCCTCTTCGATATGAAGCAGAAATTGGGATATTGGAGGGCAGGATACGTGAGGGGGAGGATATGTTTTATAGAAGGATAATTGAAGAAGGGTGGGAGGAGGTCAATGCCAGGCTCGAACAGCTAGTCCCACAAACAGCATCAGAAGAGGATAGGTGTTCATCAGAAGAGGATGGTAGTTTTCAGTGTATGCTTGCTCCTCAATCATACCCAGAAGCATACCCTGATTCATCTTCAGAGTAAGGTTCAGCCATAAGGATTTCTGGGTATATGTGAAGTGGATAAGATATGTATGGGGTATATGAGGAGGTCTGGGTATAAGGACGGAGACGGACAATGAAAAATATGAAAGGAGATGCGTAATGGGTATATATAGGCAGCCAATTTGTATGTTTTCTTCTTACTAATTTCATTTCTCAGTATGAGTGCATACCCCGATCTTCAGAGTAAGGTTCAGCCATAAGGATTTCTGGGTATATGTGAAAGTGGATAAGATATGTATGGGGTATATGAGGAGGTCTGGGTATAAGGACGGAGACGGACAATGAAAAATATGAAAGGAGAAGCGTAATGGGTATATATAGGCAGCCAATATATATGTGTTTTCTTCTTATTAACTTTAGTTCTCAATATGAGTGCTTATGTTTGACACGTATTTGTTATTAATTATGGGAAATATAATGCAAGTTGTTGTGCCTTCTTTTTGGTCTTCAAGTGATTTCGCAGATGTGCATGCGAGACTGTATAACTAAGATCTCTCATAAACCTTTCTGTTGGATGATTCTTTGGTCGTTGTGGGAAAGCACCCGGTATAAAAAGGGTTCACCAAAGTGTACCCAAAATGGCATTGGTTGGCGGTGTTTTTCTGGCGCGGTACACCTGAGACTTATATAGCCCTCTTTACCTCAGGCCTTACAACGATGACATCAGCGCACAGCACAAGTGCACAACGATGACATCAGCGCACAGCACAAGTGCACAACTAGACTCCGAATATGCATGCCATCGCCGAGTCAAATAAAAGAAAAAACAGGGGTTGTTCTACCACGCACCTAAGCGCAGAATTTTGTTATCACTGAGTATTTGGCCGGGGTCGTTGTTCATTAGAAGACGAGGTGCTGTTATTTTCTATCAGGCCTCTATCCATCTTTGGAGCAAGCTGATGCCTGAGAATATTACTGCCCTTTTGCAAACCAACCCTCTGTGAGCCTGCAAGCGAACCCCGAGCTTCGTCTGGTTGATCATGAGCCCAGCCCAGGTCGGGCAAGCCTCAAATCGTAAGGGCTCCAAGTCGCAGCACTGATGGCTCAGAGGAGGCGCCGGGGGGCTGGAAGTGTAAAATACCAACCATTGTGAGTTCGAAACTAACCTAACCCCACTAATCAACCACTCCAAGTTCAGCTATGTGTAGCCCTAGATGGATGCATGCCACTAGTTCCGTCTAGCAGTACCAGTCCTGGGGATCTGATTATCTCGACATAAAGCTGGTAAATAGACTTTTTGGGGACAATTGCTTAATAAATTGCCCAAACTAATTACAGTTGCCAAAAATATACAGCTTGGAACGAATCAAAGCCCTTTCAGTGAGCAATTTAGCGGTATCCTTGCTTTTCATTTTCATGCATCTCGGAGGGAGGTACCTCAGGGGAGCCATCTTATTATCATGGTTGCATCTTTGTTGTGAGACACCAAATGCTCGCTGCTAATGAGTATATTAGGGTATAATAGTAGCTGTCTACCGGTACTCCTATACATAGTGACGAAGTTGTTGGTCTAAAATGGGTTGCCACTTCAAAATTCAAGAAAAAAAAAAAAGTGTATGAATAGTAGCCAACATCATGCTGAATTAAGGGCTCAAAGAGCAGTTCCTTTGGCATGATCGTATGAATTGCCTATGTGACATATCACAGGGACCTCAAACAGGGAAGTTTGTTTACAGATCGTCAGAATACCATTCGCAACCTACTATTGGCCAGCCGTGAACTAGTCACACCCAGTAATATACCAATGATTCCTAATTCATAACTATAGAAGCAAATTATAGAAGCAAATTATAGAAGCAAATACGTTCTACAACATGGTTGCCATCACATCCGGCCAAAATGAACCTAATTCCCAATACTCGCCCCTTCCAAATACCCATGCTCAAGCCGGGCCTCCTCCCTCAACCCTCCATATAGGGCGATTACCCCGTGGGTAAGCCCATGGCCACCGGGAGCCTTTTGCCTAGCATCTATATTTCATGCTAAAACAGTTTTTTTTTTTTTTAATTTTTATATATACTTATGACTCCTATGCGGCCCCAATAGGGGCCATGAGGAGCCACCCGGAAACCCGGGTGGATTCAAGGGAGAGGCAAGTTAATCTGCCAACCCCACGCAACTAAATACAAAGACGAACCACGAATGCAAGGAGAGGCCCCATGCTGTCATTAACAGACTGGCCGATGACCCGTGGGCCTGACTGAGCCTCCCCGTCTGAATGGACTAGACGACAGATGAGACTGGAAGACAACTAGAAAAAGAAAAAAAAAATTAAAAGGGACAAACTGGATCTGTGCCTCCTCCAGTGAACTAGAAACAGTGAACTCGCTATGTAAGCTCTTGATATAAAAACCTGAAGAAGGCCTCCGTGGCCTCGAAACTGTCCTCCCCCTCCTCTATCCAGACCTGTCTATCGAGCTCCTCCCAGCTGTGTCTATCTCCAAGTAGGGTCCTCCGGAGGCGGTTGAAGCGGGGGCATGTGAACGTTATGTGGTCCCCGGTTTCCGATGGGTGGCCGCATGCACACTCTGCTGACTCCGCTTTGCCGATGTGGTGTAGCCAGCTCTTTTGGGTGATAAGCTGAACTATATCATGAGCCCATGTAGCTGTGAGGAGGCTATGCCCAAGAATCCTAAAGGGAGAGGGGGTTATAATAGAGCTCCTACAGCTACCTATAATTATTAGAGACCTCTCAGTGGTGGCTGTGGAGTTGGTGGTTGCAGAAGGGGGTTTCAGGGAAGAATAAAATAAAAAAAAATTCTCGCGATCAGTGACTAGATTGAAGTACCGTAGGGCGACCATGATGAGCCACCGGGGTACGTGGGTGGATTCAGTGGGGATATGTCGTTCCCACCGCTCAGTACTAATTTATGCCCTTGCGTACGTGCCCAGGAAACCCTTTTTGACGCCCAGCAGGTGGTAGTAGGTATGTGGCTTATGGCGGGCATACTCCCTTAATATCCGACCTGCTGTGCCTGGTGAGATATTTAGCCCGCGAGGTCTGCAAGGCAGGCATAGGGATTTGCATCAGATAGCCTGCACTAGATTCAGGATTTCCCCGCGACCGCTGCATGGTGCGGGTTCCAGCTTTGTGTTGTCTTCTACTGTTTTAGAAGTCGTTGGACTGTTGTTTTAGAGATCTTAGTTTGGAGGGCTAAATCACGCTGGGAGAACTCTTGCGCAATTAATTCAAATAATTCGAATGTATGGTTGTTGAAACATTTCGGTTGCTATGGAGGGTGGCCCGACACATCGTATCCCATCCCGGCTAAGAAATGTGCGACAGTTGGTGGGCACTGGCCTCTCGTATGGTGACGGGAGCTATTGGAAGGGGCGGGTATTGACTTGATTTGGCGGGCGCGGGATTGAAGGTAGAGCGTATTTGCTTTTCTTGAATTAGAATTCAACTTCTCTCTATATAGAAGAGCCTTGAGATTTGCTAATAGTCTTAGATGCTTATTTTGTATTGTGATGTCACTAGAAAAAAATGCAGTTGCCAAGAGGATTTCAGAACTATGTTGAATCTTTAAAGGAAAAGCAGTACCGTAGCGAAGGTAGTCTGGTTGGCACATAGCGAAGAAAACCTTTAAAATGCCCTCTGGACTACAGCAAAATGCCCTTCGCTTAGTGGAACATGTTTAAGATACAACACCTAGACACCCTCGCTACTTGGCATGACTCTATGCAAAGGCCTCTTTTTTATGCCAGACTAACACGCGTCCAGCATACCCTACCAGCATACCAAGCAACCTAGATAGCCAGTATAACCTGTATAACCGGCACCAGCATACCTGCCCCCTTGTGCCAACCAGTCTAACCCGCCCCCATGCCCAGGAGTATACCTGCGCCCATCCAGCACACTACGCAGCATACTCAAATTATCGCGTGCATAGCATACGCAGCATACCCAGTATATCCTACCCGGCATACTCTACACACTCCTTTTCCTCTACGCGATGTGATATCTCTCAGTGCTCCTGTAGTAGACTTGTGCTTCAGGGGGGTCCGCTAAATCTGTTCACCTCTTATGTGCTCCTATAGCTATACCAGTACCTGGACTTCATGCGCTTCCCTAGACCTGTTCCTATAGCTAATATACCATGTATAATTGCTCTCTTACCCTATATACTCCTATACCTAGGGAGGCATGCTTTAATTTACATGCTGCTATAGTTATCCGTTGGTTTGATACGCTTTATAGTTACCCTGGTTCAGGGTAACTGGTGTTTCCCTATTTCATGCAGCTGCTCCTATGGCATTTGGTATCTTTAATTATGATGTCTAAACTACTGTAATTTATTATTTTTGTATAGTTTGTGGGTGCAAGGTATTATGCACAGTGTTGAATGAACTTCGTAGTGAGATATTACCATAATACCATACTCTGTGAATAAAAATCACTAGAGGTACAAGTTGTGTAGCACATATATGATCATTAGCCGAAAGAGAAAGTACTTAGAAGAATCATCTCTAGATGTTTTATAAGAGGGGTAGTGCAACCAGACTAGTACAGAGTATATTCTACTATAATAGGCAATCTATCGCGGGGAACCAACTACCTACCGGCAGCGCATGCCTAGTCATAAGCCAAGAGTCAGCCAAGAGTCACAAGCACAGACCTGAGCGAAGATTACTCTGAAGCGCGATTGTAGCTACGGAACCACATCAAACCAATGGATAGCTATAGCAGCACGTAATATAAAGCATGCCTCCCTAGGTATAGGAGTGTATAGAGTAAGAGAACAATCATACATGGTATATTAGCTATAGAAACAGGTCTAGGGAAGCGCATGAAGTCTAGGTACCGCATCCACGGCGAACAACGGTCCTTGTCAGTTCCAAGACATAGGTCGAGCTTATGCAGTAAAGGATACCCGATCACAATGATACCACTAGTCTCGATCAGACCCTCGTATGATACCACGCAAACTGAGTTATAACGGTGAAAAAGTACACTAGGTAATGCCAAGGATTTACATCCACCTATTTTTGTGCTCGGATACCTCCCCGAAGCACCAGTCTATAGGAGCACTGAGAGATATCACATCGCGTAGAGAAAAAGGGGTGTGTAGAGTATGCCGGGTACCCTCTAGCGCCTATTAACGAACAGGGATGGGCTAACGAACACCCCTGTAGCCAAGTGTCTCCAGCCACAATTTATGATATAGCAGGAGCTATGATGAGAAGCTTGTTCCGGCTTGATACGTAACTATGGAAACAACTACGCTCTACAAGGTGGTTGCCCTCACATCTCGGCAAAATTTACTCCATGCCAAATAACATACCTTCTAATATGACCTCCCCGATGACCCCCCTCTTCCCCCTCTACCCTACCCTTAGGCCGAGCAACTTGCCAACAAGTAAATAGATACTATGGAGAGCTCAACTAAGGGTCTATATCTATGTTAGAATAGCTCTTGTAGCAGAAGCCTAATATATGGTGCCAGGGTATGGTTAGAACGAGAGGCACATATCTCTGAAAAATAAGTAATTCCGAGAATTCTTATTTAATTAATAAAATCGTCCCCAGTTATGCCCCACTTAAACCACCTCCTTCCGAAGCCGCCTTCCTGGCATCCTTAACCACTATGGTAAGGTCTCCAATAGAACTAGAAGCACTGATACTCCCCCTCTTGGGCTTCAATAGTCCCTTCGGTAGGGGGGATATCCCAGCCTCCTCAAGGGGCATTTCAGTCCCTCAAAGCAACCATATGTTCATAGTTAATCCAGAGTAAAACCCTGCTGCACTCGCCTCCAACTCAGAAGCTCTACTAGCACCTAAATCAGTATTCAACCTAGAAATTGTCTCAGCATCTTCCCAAATTGCTTTTCCGGCTTCCAACTTGAACCTACCAACCTAAAGCCAAACCCAATATCCAAACTGGTGTTCAATCTAAGTATCTAAGCCAGAGTCAACCTAAGTATTTAACCTAGTCTGGTTAGCACAACCCGTAGAGATGAACTTAGTATTAAACCCAGTGTTGAACCCACCATTGAACCTAGCCAGCATTGAATGCATATCGAACCTAGTATCTAACGTAGTCTCTACCATCGGGACTCTCCTACCATCAACCAGATATTATAGTTCACCATCTAACCCTGCTGCTCTCTCAGATTTTAACCTAGAAATTAACCGAAATTTCCAACCTAATATCGAACCCCGGAGCTCTCCCAGCAGATGCCCGAACGCCCAACAAAGAAGCCCTCGCAGTGCCCAGTTAGTCCTCATATATGGAAATTAGCTTGTACTAATATCCATGGTTGTACGCCCTTTGAGGAGGCTAGGATACCCCCCCACCGAAGGGACTATTGAAGCCCAAGAGGGGAGGTATCAGTGCTTCTAGTTCTATTGGAGACCTCACCATGGTGGTTGAGGATACCAAGAAGGGGTGTCGGAGGGAGGTAGTTCCAGTGGAGTATAAGTGGAGAGGATTTTGTTAATTAAATAAGAATTCTCGGAATTACTTATTTTTCAGAGATAGGTGCCTCTCATTTCGACCATATACTGGCACCATATATTAGGCTTCTGCTACAAGAGCTATTCTAACATAGATATAGACCTTTCGTTAAGCTCTCCATAGTATCTAATCACTTGTTAGCAGGTTGCTCAGCCTAAGGGTAGGGTAGAGAGGGAAAGGGGGGGTCATCGGGGAGGTCATATTAGAAGGTATGTTATTTGGCATAGAGTAAATTTTGCCGAGATGTGAGGGCAACCGTCTTGTAGAGCGTAGTTGTTTCCATAGTTATGTATTAAGCCGGAACAAGCTTCTCATCATAGCTCCTGCTATATCATAAATTGTGGCTGGAGACACTTGGCTACAGGGGTGTTCGTTAGCCCATCCCTGTTCGTTAATAGGTACTAGAGGGTAGGGTATGCCGGGTAGGGTATGCCGGGTATGCTGCGTATGCTATGCGCGCGATGTGCTGGGTAATTTGAGTATGCTGTGTACTGTAGTGTGCTGGGGCGGGTATGCTGGTGCCGGTTATACAGGTTATGCTGGCTATCTGGGTTACTGGTATGCTGGGTATGTTGGACGCGTGTTAGTCTGGCATAAAAAAGGAGCTTTTGCATATAGTCATGCCAAGCAGCGAGGGTGTTGGGTCTAGTAGAAAGAAGAGTGGTACTTATAGATCTCTACGAGAGGCTTGTGCCAACCAGACTAACTTATAGAGTGTTGTATCTTAACATGTTCCACTAAGCGAAGGGCATTTTGCTGTAGTCAGTGTTACCCGGAGGGCATTTTAAAGGTTTTCTCCGTTGTCAACAAGACTAGTTTTCTCCTAGTCTGGCTAGCACTAGCCTCTCGTAGAGAGTTTTCTCCATAGCGAAGGGGTAGTAGGGTAGTGCAACCAGACTAGTGCCATACATAAGGCTCGATAGCTACATCCCGGTAGTGCGCCAAGATATATTTGTATTGGTGGCCTGTCAGACCCTCCAGGCTGGTTCAAAACGTTAATTAGTTTGTATGTAAGTAGTCGTTTTTTGGTGCCTTACCACAATTTGTATTTAAATTTTTTTTTTTTTTTTTTTTTTTTTTGGAAGTCTTAGTTTGGTTGCACGTATCATAATCATCTACATACTTAAATCATCTACATGTATTCATCATTCCATCCAAACTGCTGTTCAAACAGCAGCGAATTGGACTTCCTACACCGTCCCACTCACTCGTAACACAGACTATGCCCGCAAGTAAACAGGGATCTACAGCGATTGACCGGTCGATGGTATGGACTGGTCGATGGCATCGACGGTCAATCGCTGTACTGCGGTAAAACACCCTCCTACTCCAGTTCGCGGCTTTATTGGAACTCGAAAGGGTCTCCTACATCCAACACATCCCCTGCAGAGTCACCTTACAGGGGAGGTCATGCAACCAGACTAGTGTCGCTGCGTCTGTAATAATAGGGTTACGAGTAAGTGAATATGGACAGATGTATGACTAGCTTTATCTAACAACTAAGAAATATGTACGGACATGCGAGAGTATGTGAGTAGACAGGGGTATAAATTTATGTATATATGTATATATAAATCTATCTATAAGTATACGCTAGAAGCTCCATCTTATATATATAAGAAAGCATACTTCAAAGACCAAAGCCATACCGTATAATGTTGGATGACGAGTGAGGTGTGTGGAACGAGTAGCCGGGAAAACTGGTGAATAAGGGACCATGTCGGTTTTTGGGACATCTGCAAGCTACCATGCAACAGGCAAGATCTCAACATGACAAGTTGGCAACACGTCAACACAGTAGGAGGAAAAGGAAAAATGTAGGTATGAATTATCGAGATTATTGGATTAAAGTTCAATATTCCAATACCTAATAATGTCAACAATTATAGGCTCAGCTACTAAGTCCACCCGACGGGCTTGAGGCCTATGGATACAATTCTTAACAAGCTAGTTAAGGATAAGATTGCGGATATTTTAGAGGAAAAGTTGGAGAGTGTTGGTCGTCGTCGCATTCTCATAACTGAAGCGGTTGGACAAGCATGGCTTTGGTTACATACAGAGAAAAAGAGAGTATTATTAAGTCTTTTAAACAGGCAGGTATTTCTATATCTCCTGATGGGACTGAAGATACAAAGCTTTATGTGCGTGGCCTCCCAGATATTACGGTAGGGCCATGGCAGATGGATGATGCGTTGGGTTCCGATGAAGAGGTTGAGTATATAGAGGCTACAGACGGCACAGAATGTGTTCATGCAGAGCCCCCGAGGAACGGATTCAGGTAGAATTAGTATTAGTGCGCTTTGTAATTAGAAATGTCTCAAAAGCCGACATGGTCCCTTATTCACCAGTTTTCCCGTAGCACAACTTGTGACGAATGTGGCAGCACTCTTGCACCAGCTAATGAACCACAATGAGCTGTATCGGAGCCCTGTTCTCGTGCCAAGACTCTAGGTATCTGTCGCGAAATAATTATTTCTGCTGCGCCGCTAAGAGTCTGGTAGTAAACACCTCCGAAATTGACTCTAATTCAGCTCCGAGTTCGGAGCACAATGCCAACACGCTATGCAATAGGCTAGTGGCTTCGGAGCAGAATATGTAATACAAGCCTCTACTGAATACAAGCCTATATTGCTGCGAGCGAGCTTATACTGCTCCCAGCAAGTCCATACTGCCCCGAGCGAGCCCATACTGCCCTATTCCTCTAGAAATAGATCCACTTGTGCCCAATTGCTGATCAAATCGCGGCTTCAAGACTGTAACACTGTATAGTTGATATCCTATGTATAGGCGCTTATAACCTCCCCTCTTGCCCCCCCCCCCAACTATCATAAATGTACACCTGAACTCCGGAATAGCTTGCTAGCTCCCTAATTCACAGGTTAATCAGATAGCCAAAGAATATCTTGCTCCGGGAGCAAATCGCTGCTCCAAGAAGTGGATAGTTGATATCCTATGTATTAGCGCTCATGACCCACCCCCCCCCCCCACTCCCCTCCAACTATCATATATGTACACCTGAACTCCGGAATAGCTTGCTAGCTCCCTAGTTCACAGGTTAAAAAGAATAGCCAAAGAAAATCCTGCTCTAGGAGCAAATCACTGCTCCGAGACTATAATACAGTGGTAGTTGAATGCACGGAGCAATATAAGCTCGAAGCAATATAAGCTCGCTCGCAGCAATATAGGCTCATTTGTTTGGTAGTTATAGAGCTCGTTCAGCTCGCTCTGAGGATCTAGAAGCAAGCATCCGGACCATATTGGACAGAATCTAGCCCGAGCATAAATACTCATGCCGGAGATGTCTGAATTCACATGTTCGAGATGTGTGAATACTCATGCCGGAGATATCTGAATTCTCATGTTGGAGATATCTGAATGCTCATGCCGGAGATGTCTGAATTCTCATGTTGGAGATGTCTGAATGCTCATGCCAGAGATGTCTGAATGCTCATGCCAGAGATGTCTGAATTCTCATGCCAGAGATGTGTGAATACTCATGCCGGAGATGTCTGAATACTCATGCCGGAGATGTCTGAATTCGCATATTCGAGATGTGTGAATGCTCATGCCGGAGATGTCTGAATGCTCATGCCGGAGATGTCTGAATGCTCATGCCGGAGATGTCTGAATACTCATGCCGGAGATGTCTGAATACTCATGCCGGAGATGTCTGAATACTCATGCCGGAGATGTCTGAATACTCATGCCGGAGATGTCTGAATACACATGCCGGAGATGTCTGAATGCTCATGCCGGAGATGTCTGAATACACATGCCGGAGATGTCTGAATACTCATGCCGGAGATGTCTGAATACTCATGCCGGAGATGTCTGAATACTCATGCCGGAGATGTCTGAATACACATGCCGGAGATGTCTGAATGCTCATGCCGGAGATGTCTGAATGCTCATGCCGGAGATGTCTGAATTTCTCCATCATGTCCTGTATCTAGTTGCTCTAGGCAATAAATACCTCTTTCCCGAATATCTGCTCGAGTGTAGCTCAGACTGCCTCGCACCTGCATTTGGATATGTCGCCTCCCATTAGACTCTGGTTTCGCCCAAGTCCCCGTCGCCCCATCTAGACTCTGGTCTCGCCCAAGTCGCCTGCTCGCCTCGCTTACCTTGCTCGCCTCGCTTACCTTGCTCGCCTCGCTTACCTTGCTCGCCTCGCTTACCTTGCTCGCCTCGCTTACCTTGCTCGCCTCGCTTACCTTGCTCGCCTCGCTTACCTTGCTCGCCTCGCTTACCTTGCTCGCCTCGCTTACCTTGCTCGCCTCGCTTACCTTGCTCGCCTCGCTTACCTTGCTCGCCTCGCTTACCTTGCTCGCCTCGCTTACCTTGCTCGCCTCGCTTACCTTGCTCGCCTCGCTTACCTTGCTCGCCTCGCTTACCTTGCTCGCCTCGCTTACCTTGCTCGCCTCGCTTCGCCTTGCTTGCCCTGCTCGCCTTGCTTGCCCTGCTCGCCTTGCTTGCCCTGCTCGCCTTGCTTGCCCTGCTCGCCTTGCTTGCCCTGCTCGCCTTGCTTGCCCTGCTCGCCTTGCTTGCCCTGCTCGCCTTGCTTGCCCTGCTCGCCTTGCTTGCCCTGCTCGCCTTGCTTGCCCTGCTCGCCTTGCTTGCCCTGCTCGCCTTGCTTGCCTTGCCCGCCTTGCCTGCCCTGCTCGCCTTGCCTGCCCTGCTCGCCTTGCTTGCCTTGCCTGCCTCGCTTGCCCTGCTCGCTTTGCTTGCCTTGCTTGCCTTGCCTGCCCTGCTCGCCTTGCTTGCCTTGCCTGCTTTGCTCGTGCCTGCCTCGCCCTGCTCGCTCCTGCCTCCCCTCCCATCGGTGGTTTGGATATGTCGTCCCGCTCGACACTGGCCTTGTTGGAGCTCTGGCCTCGCCCCTAGCTCGTAGCCCTCCTAGCTCACCCCCGACACCCACGTAAGCCCACTTACGCGAGTGCTAGCCTTGCCCCGCCACCGATTCATAACAATACTCATGTTTGAGATATCTGAATACTCATGCTGGAGACGTGTGAATTCGCATGCCGGAGATGTCTGAATACTCGGCTATCAATATTCAATCCTATAGTGTATGTTCTCTCCGCTAGGAGTGGAATACCTCTATACCCGAGCAGGATTGTATGACCTGGAGCAGGACTGGAGCAGGAGTAGATGAGCTGGAGCAAGATTATATGACCTTGAGCAGGATTTTATGAGCCAGAGAAAGGTTTTATAGCTCTGAAAGGTCTGCTCTGGGCATTGTGGAGCTGGGCGGAGCAAAGCAAAGGTATGGGCTAAACAAAGTGCTGTTGTTCTGTGTCAGTATTTGCTCCATTATCATAGAAAGAAAAAGAAAAAAAAAAAACGAGAGATGCAGCTCATAACAACGCTAGTACCTCCGAAACAGGCTATGCACACGCTAAAATCTCCGGGAATCTTGGCACCGGAGATGATTTCGGAGATGATTTCGGAGGTGTATAATCCCAGACTACTGCGCTCTGCAGTCGACCTTAATAAACCGGCTACTACGTCCTCGACCTAAGCGTATGGTATATAGTAGGTTTGAAATTGCTTCATTTGTACGATCCTAATGAAGAAAACACTTGTTTTTGGCCGAGTCCAGGGGCTTATAACTATCGTGAGAGGGGCTGATTTGGTTGTAGAAGAGAGTGTAATGTAGTACGGAAGTATGTATTAGGACACATTTAGGGTACAGTCTAATCATATCGCACGGATGATCATCGCACTTCGAACTTGTTCTTGGCCGTATTAACATGAATGACGAATGGGCTCGGAAGCACTCGAAACATTTGCCTCGTTGTGAGAACTTATCCTTAAATTTGTCCTAGCAGACGCAGGGTAGTTGTTGAGGGTAACCCAGTACAATTTCCCCAAAAGAAAAAGAATTTGTGGGTTTGATATCCTCTGTTGTTCAGTATGGGAATAGAGAATCTGCTTCATCAAAGCAATAACATTTGTACATAAGTATTTATATGGTGGGTTAAGGGATCCGAGGGTAATCTATTGAGGCCACTATCAAAAGGAAAGCAGTGGAGAGCTGTAGTTACTTGGTACAAAGCTATTGGACCGGTAGGACATATATATTCTGGCCGCCCGCAGGCAGCACACCCACCGCGCCCGCCACGGTTCGTTGTAGTCAGGTTCAAATGGTTATGCTAATATTAAGGTTGAAAATGATATCAAGTTTTTTTTTTTTTTTTTTTTTGAAATCTATACGTCTAAATGTTATCAAGTAATGTGACCGACCAAAAGGGACATTAGTGTAGGTCATGAAACATCATTGTCAATATTAACCATGATTGCATAAGTCTCTCGATATAAGAATATTTGATATAAGAATATGATTCAACCGCCCAAATCATGAAATTACGGCACCTCCACCATTGTACAAGAAAAGTATATCTCACGACTCTTAGCTGCCTTGATGACATTCTTACATCGAGAATGCTCTGTAAGATGGTACTATTAATCAATGTGTCAACGAACCTTTTTCTTTGTAAAAATAAACTTGTTGTTTTTCACCCCCTCCCCCCCCCCCGGAATTATAGGTTTGAACACATAAAAATCCATTACTCAATTATTTTGAGGACAGTGATCATGATACGTCTATCAAATATAATTATCAATCAAGTCACCCCGGATTTATATAGAATGGCCTTGAGCGTATGCCGCCCACGGCCTAGAACATTTACAGCCCAACCCTATATACCTAGGCTCAGGAATGATTATGAAGATAAGTATGTATCCACCAGCTCCCTAAATAGGGTCTGATCCGATATCTCGACATCGTCTGGAATCCAGTGCCAACCAGGCTATTGAATCCCCTGAATTTTCACCATATATCCCATCTAGGTTTTCTTGTGCGACAATTGTGCAGACATCACATAGCATTCCTATGAAGTCGGATTTCAGCAAAGACTTCTTGCTTGGGTGGGGCATTATGCCCTGGCCTTGCATTGTCTGGTTAGAGAAAAGCCATGCGAGTCCCTTCGTGTATGTATAGGTAATACTCACCGGAAGACATACATCAACGCTTACGTGAACCGGAGAGATCTAAATCCGCATCCGCAATCCGCAATCCGTGCAGCTCAGTTGTAAACATGTCCGATTACAAGCTTTAAAGCAGAGGTGGAGGGGAGGGTCGAGTTGGGGTGGGGGGGGGGGGGGGTTGAAAGTGGAGGATTTTATTAATTCGATAAAAGCTCTGGAAATGGCCGATGTTGCAGAGGTGAGTCCCTCGTTCTGATCATAAGATTCCGCTAAGTCATGGGCTACTGTTATAGGAGCTATTTTAATATTGATATTTACCCTGGGTTGAGCTCTCCATGGCGTCTATTAATTCATTAGCGGGTTGTTTGGCCTATTAGAGTTGAAGGTCATAATGCAAGGGAGTTACCTATTGGGTATTAGGTAGATTGCGGCAGGAGATGAGGGTAACCATGTTGTTGAGAGTAGCTGACTATGACCTAACCATCTAAGTATAGTATGTACATACGTTACGAGGTTCCAATGTGAGAAATCGAGACATTCCGGTCAACTAAGTATCAATAATCGCAAGAAGGCAACTGGCGGGTACGACATACTCCTAGTAGTCCGTCTTCGATATCTAAAGCCTAACTCGCGATTTTGGCTGCTGTAGTGTAGGCGCGTGAAACTGCAATTGGTATCATCTGGTACTACAGTATCTCTCTGTCAACTTTCTTGGCCATTTCATGCACTAGGGCATGTTCAACATATGTGGTAGCTACATCTATACTGGGTGGGTTGGTCTATGTTGAAGATGGGCTATGTGTAGGTACAGGTAAGATCTTGCTTAATAACCATATCAATAACCTACCTAGGGCGATTGTCATGGCAACCATTGAAGTTGAATTATTTGTTTACATCTTGGCGTTACCGTGGCAACGCAGTTTATGCTTGTTATGTTATCCGTCCCTAGCAACATTCCTCCTTTCCAGCTGCAACCTTCCACTCTCCAAACTCCACCTCCTCCACTATTACTTTTGCTCTTGCGAAAACAAGAAGTCACACAAACATCTAAATTGTTCTACTACTTACCATTTTCTGCTATCGACCTTCGCAGCGTTGCTTCTTACTGGTCATCTTGACCCGATTCTCTTATTCTGGCTTGGACCACCCCTCTTGACCCCCACTCTTATTACATCCACAACCGCAACCATTCCACCACCAAAGAACCCCCCTTCAAACGAGATGGCATCCGTTGCTGTCCAAACGCCTGTTAAATCACACTCGGGACTGTTCACTACTCGAACTGCCGGCGGAAGAATGCCGCTTACACCGTCCCCGCGAGCCAGACAAGCTGGGAACCGCAACAACAACAAGAAGAAAGAAGAAGACCAAGAGTCGAAAGCCGTTAAGAACAGTTCTCTCGACGATCCGTTTACCCCTCCTCGCAGGGCCCGAGAAAACAATCACAACAATGTCATTAATAAGAAGAATGGGAAAGCTGTGGCTGAAGGAACCAACGAAGATGGTAGTGTTTACGGAGGAGGAAATCTCGCTTCGCATTTTGCTGCTTTGCAAATTTCACCGGCAGGGAAGAAGCGGTCGACTTCGCCGAAATCGACGATTGCTCGCATTTCTCCGATTAAGCTGGATCTTGGTGTCTCTGAGTGGACTCTCACTGGGTCTGGATCGAGTAAAGGTACTGGAAGGACTGCCGAGAAACAGAGGAAGAAGAAGGAGCCGGTACTGCAGTCAAAGGCTCCTCGGAAAGCGAAGACTGCCATCCGTATTATTGGAGATCGCTTCATTCCCACCAGATCGGCGAGTTCTCCGACTGCCACGAGCAAGCTTGACTTTACAAACGTACAAAAAGGAGGACCGCAGCCACGAGAGGGCAGATCCCGACCGAGCAGCTCTCACAGTACTCACTCTGTACTTGCTGGTGGAGCCTTCGGCACTGATTCTTTATTAAATCCGTTTGGAACGGAGGATGACGAGGAGGTCGTATATCCACCTCCAAACCCGGAGAATCTCGCCTACCAATCATCAGTGGCAGCTGCATGTGGAGTGAAGCTCAATACCCGGATCCTGGCGTTCAAGCCTTCTGCCCCCGAGAATCAGAAGCCGATCGATCTCCGAAGCCAGTATAACCGACCAGTAAAGCCAGTCAATCAAGCTCAGTTCCGTCGTAGGATCCTCACTGCACCAGAGCGTGTTCTCGATGCTCCGGGTCTTGTTGATGACTACTATCTCAACCTGCTCGACTGGTCTTCTCAAAACTGCGTGGCTATCGGGTTGGAGAGAAATGTCTACGTATGGAATGCAGATACTGGAACTGTCACTTCCCTCCTCGAGACCTCCCCTGACACCTACGTTAGTTCCGTAAAGTGGTCACAGGATGGAGCTTACGTCTCTGTTGGATTGGGAACGGGAGACGTGCAGATTTGGGATGTTGAGGAAGGAACGAAGCTCCGCACAATGGCAGGACATACTTCTCGAGTAGGTGTTGCCTCCTGGAACAAAGCTTTTCTCTCTACTGGGTCCCGCTCAGGAGTAATCTTCAACCACGATGTCCGTATCGCCGAACACAAGGTTGCAGAACTCAATTCACATACCTCCGAAGTCTGCGGTTTAGAATGGAGAAGTGACGGGGCATGGCTTGCATCTGGCGGAAACGACAATATGGTCAACATCTGGGATGCTCGCTCCCTCACTGCACCAAAGTGGCAAAAGACAAATCATAAGGCTGCAGTGAAAGCAATTGCTTGGTGTCCATGGCAAATGAACTTACTTGCCACCGGAGGTGGATCCTACGATAAACATATCCACTTTTGGAACAGCACAACCGGAGCGAGGGTCAATTCCGTGGATACTGGATCTCAGGTTACCTCACTCCGATGGAGTCTTACATACAAGGAAATCGTCTCCTGTCATGGTTTCCCTGATAATCAGTTATCTGTTTGGAGCTACCCGACGTTGGTCAGGCATATTGAGATTCCTGCACATGAGACGAGGGTTCTGCATTCGTGCTTGAGCCCTGACGGTCAGGTATTGGCGACAGCAGCGAGTGATGAGTCGTTGAAGTTTTGGAAATTGTTTGAGAAGAAAAAGGAGACTGCATCTGGGGCAACGAGTTTGAGGGACGGTGGGAAGGTGCCGATGGCGAAGCAGATGACTATTCGCTAAGCATCGACTTTTTTTTCCACTGTTGCACAGTCCACCACCATCAATCTTTTCACTGCACCAAATCGGAGCTGTCCTTCTGCTTCTTATTCTATTTCATGGTCATAGCTTCTTATTTTTTCCATCATCACATTAACGTCACCGAGGAATGAAATCGATACATCTACGAGGGCTTCCTATCATTTCTTTGAGGATGGGAGGATTTTTTAGTAGGGGGTTGGTTTGGAATATTTGCTTTGATTTGGGACTTTTGTTTGCGGACTTACCTTGTGTTTGTGTAGGGGTGTATTACTGAAGCGCATTGATTACTTGACTTGAATTCGTTTTGGGAGCGTGTCTTTTGTATTTTCATGGATTTGCCTTTGTTATTGTGTGGGTTTCAAAAATACGCTCTTGCTATTGCTATGTATGATTTGTGATGATGGTGATGATGGTAGAGGGAAGTTTGGGAATGATAAAAGGAGGAAGGATAAAAGGTGTATGGCTAGTATAAGGCGGGAAGGACTGGACTCGACTTGATCCTGAACTATGGGTGGTTCTGAATGGTTGGTCCAGGTCGTGTCTAAGAAATTGGGCGTAAGGGAATGGAGAAGTAGGAATAGTTATGGCGATTCTAATTAGGTAGTCTTAAAAAATTGGAAATCTGGTGAGAGTTAATTTGCTATATGAATGGACAATTGATTCCAATGAGACGTGTAGGTATATATCGACCAATCCTCTCTGGTGATTATTTGTAGATTAAATTAGAACTATGGAATTGAAATATGGCTAGGAAGTCTTTCTACCATTTCCACTCTGCAAACGGTGCTGCAGCCTCTGTATAGAGTGTCCCTGAGTTGCAGCGTCTAGAGCAGAACCTCTGATACTGCCCAAGCATGGTGTTGATTATGAGTTTAATTATTCAGGTTACCTATTCTGGTGATGGTTTTTAGACCCCCATATGCGGCCCGAGTGTCTGGGAAGACTAACATATGCACATCTAAAGAGCTACGTATCTAGACTAGAGCTACACTCGGTATGCAGTAGGGATCTTACACTATTTACCTACACGTACGGTACATACTCTGTAGATACATTAAACCAGTCAAATATATTAGGCTCTTTTATTTTTTTTTTAAAAAAAAAAAAAAAAGGAAAGGAACACCGCCATGGCGAGAATTATATAGTCCAGAGGGCACAACTATATTTTTTCCTGGAGTTGTAAACACGAACATCTTCTGCCTATGCTTCTCCGCTGAGTCTTTAATCTCGGAACAATTGCGAGCTTCTAGAATGCTTGGGATTGCAATTGAGCGTGGGAAACAAGTATCGTAAATTCTCTATCATGTCATAACACGGTGTATAGATCCAGGATAGTTTTCGTCCGACATATCGTCTAAGACCACCTTTCCACTATGTTATGCTGGGGTGAGCGCGAGCTACACTGGAATACCGTAGAAACTTGCGAGTAGGAATGTCTCTGGACTTGAAGGTACCAAGGTTTTCTGCTGCCGTACAGTGCTTGCATTGTGTGATGTTCGATTGGAGTAACTGCAGACGAGCGGTAGTCTGGTTGGCACAATCCTCCACAGGAGCGATTTTGGGTGAGTTACCTTTATTAGGGTTTAAAAACGTGAGCTAACTTGGCTTTAGGGAAAAGAACAGTATGGGTTTTAAATGATGATAATAATTCCCTTCTCTTCGAAAATTTTGGGTTATCAGTCTTTTTTTAATATTTTCGCTAGTGGCTGGTGTGGAGAATTGGTAGGGTAGTACGCATCCGCTGGAGTCTGGTTGACTCAGCTGAAGTAAGTTTTTGCTTTAGGCCCATCACGGTTTTAACATTTTGCAGATTAGATAGCAAAGCTTGCGGAGCGAAAGTGAATTATGTTTATGGGCTACTTAATGTATAGGGTATTCAGGGTAACTAACTTATTTGTGCAACGAGAAATTTATTGTAGGCTCCAACCGGACTATATGGCTCAATAGAGAAGCATAAAAAAAGGAAATGCTCGAAGCTAGGTTCGAACACTGTCATGTAGCAACACCTCGTTTCGATCGAGGGCCCTCCGGGTTATGAGCCCGGCGCGCTTCCGCTGCGCCATGTTGCTTGGGACTGAAACATATTTCAAACCTTGACATCAAGGATTAAGAAGTCCATCTTGAAGATAAAGATTTCGTGTTATGTTAGACGACAGGGTATTACCGCAGGGAAATAAGAGCCTTGCCAAATTAAAGCTGCAACTCTGGCTTTTTTCCGCTAATATCGAAGCCAGAGTAGGCAAGCTCTACAAGAGGCGAAACACAGAAATTTGTGGATTAGTCGGACCATGCACGCAGGGCAGTGTTACACTCATCACAGTACTGTACTCGGATCGTACAGCCAGTGGCGCGATAGGGCTCTCGGATTTTGCGGTACGTTGTAGTCTCACCAGGTGTGGTATGTTATATGTACCACATATCTAGCTTAGTCATGCGATTTTAGTATCGTGAGCTTAAAATTCAAATTCATGTCAGCTTCAGCCTATACCAGTGTGATTGTCACATCATGCAATGATGACATCACATTACTTGTTTTTTCTTGTTTGCTATTACTCCAGGGAGAACAAAGGAATTTTCTTACCAAAATTCATCATTCTGGAATTATCGGATTGCAGAGACAGGCCTGTGGATAGAGTCTACTTGAGCACTTGAAAGTCACACTTGAGATTACTCTAAATCCATATGGAAGAAGCTGTTCTTTCATTGGCTTTCTAATATATACTTCGAGTACATCAGAGAAGAAGTATTTATGGAATGGGAATTATATGTGTATGTGGTAGCAACTTCAGCTAGAGTTTCAAGGTTAAGTCCTGATTTCGCGCCTATGTAAGTTCTAATCCGAGGCAATGGAGTCGAAGATGGATTACGTCATTTCCAAAAACATGTTGGGATTTGGTGTATATATGCGTGTTTGGCTAGTTTGACGTTATATAGTTTGCTACATGTAAGGTTAGGAATTTGGGTCCTTAGGGTTTGCCTATCGGAATCTAATGCATTTGAAAATCCCCGAGTTACGTCACGCGCGCGTTCAATTGATCTAGGTATTTGCTTGCCTATTCAAGCTTGCTTGGCCATGGTTTCCCCTCCCTAGATAAGGCAGGATCGAGACTGGATTCCCTCATTTCATACAAAATCCAGTTTACGACAGGGTGTGTTCTCCACTCAATGACGAGCCAGCTGTCTTTGACTTTTGCAAAGGCTTCTGGGTACCCTGGAGTCCTGCAAAATTCTCATTTGGCAACTATCCACCACAGCAGGTGGGCTGTACTTCCACTATTAAGGCTGCATTCTATTTATTAACAAAGAATCTTTTGCGCGGTCCTTGATTTCAATCAAATTAAGTAACAGTTTGGCTATTGTCAGATTAGGATCAATATACTGTTATCGTGAGCCAATCAGCTGCAGCATCAGAAAACTTAACCGAACTTGCAATTCCGCCTTGGTCTCGGACTTGGGAATGATATATATAATGGAGATCGGGAGTTTGTATGGCTAACTACAATAAATACTCCTGCAACCTTCTGTTTCTATATCTCTGAATCTGTGTGTTTCTTTGGGAGGATAATTCCATTGAGGTGATATACTGATTTATATCTGGCTGATCTCAGGGGAAGTGCAAAAGGTAATAGGTCTCAGGGTGATACTCATTTGGAGTTATGCCGTACTGGATATTGGGGGTATCCAAAGCTAAGTACATATGGCCGGATAAACTTAGATCATTTTTATCTTGTTTGTGGCAATAATAATTATCCATTCTATACCCTCAATTTATATGTGGAATTGCATAGGGTACTCTAGCCTCGGTACTCAAAGTTTTGTCAAATAGCCGGCCGTAAAAATCTACTGACCAACCGCAATTTGAATACCCCTACTATAATCAATTTGGCATAGAAATGCTGAAATGAATAAATACGGGGAAAACAAAAGAGTTGACCTGAGTTTTTTCATAGGTTTTATTGATGTATAAGTGATGGGCGCAAACCACTGCATAATCAGGGACATATGTATGTACATTGCTACTCTTCCAAACTTCCATAGGCGGTATAGTCTGCGTTTCATGTAGACTATGGACTTGCATGAGTCCATATGTCATAAATTTTGATGGCCAGAACTGGCTCAGCGTCCGACTGTACAACCGGCCAGCTAACCTAGGTGTGGCGTGGCAGTCAAAATATAAATAACTCAGAAAAGTCAGTGCACGTGAGATATAAATAGGAGAAAATGAAGTGATAAGTTTAAATAGTAAATGCAATACACAAAGTTAAGCCGATCGGCCAAGAATCTAAAGAACGTGAGTGACGATTACAAGCAGCCTTGAAAGCCTACCGGTCTGGGTTACCAGAGTATAATTCCATTCGCAAAGCTGCAGCAGCACACGGTATACCTCAATTAACCTTAGCAAATCGAGTACCCTAATCAAAGCCCTGCTAACGTATAGAACCCTTCTAGAACTATCTTTATAGTTTATTGTAGCTCTCCCGGTACTTCTTCTTGCCTTAGAACTCTTCATGTATATAATCGAATATATGGGATGTTGAGCACTTGACCGTGTATAGCCAGGTTAACCTTGTCAGGTTAGCTGACCAGTGTACCATCTTAGTCTGATAGTACCATCTGACCGTCTGACATGTTTCCGTTAAACCTCCCGGCTAGATGTTGTTCCAGCTGGTGGTCGGCTACCGAGCCGACTCATTAGTAAGTATCCCATAAGCCAATGAATCTTTGCCGAGGCGCGGATCGATAGGTAGCAATAATAGATAACGGGAGCTGGTGCATATCTAACTCTGTAGATGTCCTGTATTTCGTGATCTGACCAGAGGTAATCGAAATGAGCATTAATTGAGTTACGTGGCTTTTCAATAAGTTGCTGGGAACTTGCACATCGGCTGTCTTTGAGCCAGGAATGTGAGTGAGAGGCCTACCACCAAAACGTAAATCGGTCTAACAAGATCCAACGGTCTGCAACTGGCGGTGCCCTGCAATTACATAACGAAGCCATACCCACAATGCTGTGCATCGAACCATCCAAGTTAGAGAACTAATACTGACAGAACTTTGCGGGTAGCTGTGGCTCGAACTAGGGATTTTCTCCAGAGGCAACACATCAGCCAGCAAGGGCATTTGTTGAGAAGGACACAGGCCTACCTCCGTGTCTCATGTTTACATTCATCTGTCGATGCATGTCAGATTTATTTGCATCACGCTGCATAATATACTTCAGGTCTGTGCCTGATTCGGCAGGCTGCAGCCAGGTCTCGGAGGAATGCGGCTTCTGGTAACCTTCAGCACTCGCGGGGGTATAAGAGTAATTGTTGCTATTTCCTCACATTTCTGAAACCACAATTTATGCTTACTTTCCCCATTTCTGAAACGACAGTGTCTACATGCTCACCTTATTACCTAACGGATCTAACTCGACCAAAGCCTCTTGACGAATTGCTCCACCGACGAATACCATGCCTCCACCGGCGGACTTGTACACTTCCATCCACCACATCCCCTCCCTTGAGGATGCCAAACCCGAGGACCTCCGCCAGCTCATCAAGACATTTCCAGTCATCGATAACCATGCCCACAACCTGTTCGTGGAGCAATACGCCTCCATCCAAGCAGAATATCCGTTTGAACTCATTACATCAGAAGCCGTTGGTGTTGCTTTAACTGGGGATTCCCCTTCAACCCTAGCACATATCCGTGCCGTTGAGCAGCTTTCCGGATTGCTCGATTGCAGACCCACAACATCGGATGTTAGGGAGGCAAGAGATACCGAGGTGGGAAGGTGTTATGAGGCGTTTACTAAGAAATGTTTGAAGGGAATCCATGTGATATTGATGGACGATGGACTGTCAACACCGCCGGGATATGTACAGCCGTTCAAAGAGCATGAAAAATTTGTGCCTCATGTCTATAGGATTGTGAGAATTGAAAAAGTGGCGGAAGAGCTACTTGCGGCAAGCATAGATTGGACTGGAAAATCTAAAGAGGAGGATATACTCGTACCTCAACTCACAACTCGGAACGGTACTACAGCTTACTGTGTGGAACCTACGCAACAAGAGAAGTTCTTCTCCACATTCAAGCAGAAATTTCGTCAGGCAATCTCTGAACTTGCAGATGATCCTCAGGTTCGTGGATTTAAAAGTGTCATCTGCTATAGGACAGGACTTGATATAGAGCCCACTATAGAACCTCTGCTTCTCGAGGATGCATGGCATAGCTTTCTTCGGACGCTCTTGAGAGTGCCTGTTTCCCGAATTCAGTTCAAAGAAATCAACGAGGAGTTGGTAAGAATAGTCTGCGAAATTCTGACAGCGAGGACTGAGGAGAACGCCGATGACAAACTACCATTCCAATTCCATACCGGCCTTGGGGATACCGATATTAACCTCCTCAAATCAAATCCCGCTCATATGCAACCCCTGATAGAAGCCTATCCAGAAGTCAATTTTGTGCTTCTCCACTCCGCATATCCATACACCCGAGATGCCGGCTATCTCGCAGCGCACTACCCTAACGTCTACCTTGACATTGGAGAGGTTTTCCCCATACTCAGCATGGACGGTCAAGAGTCTGTGCTTCGAGAAGCATTGGAGTTGGTTCCTACTTGTAAGATCCTTTGGAGTACAGATGGCCGGTATTATCCAGAGACATATTGGCTTGCGAATAAGCAGTTTCGACAGGTGCTGGAAAAAGCAGTGATGGGAAATATATACAAGGGAGCTACGTCAGTCAAACATGGAATTGATGCAGTGGTGAATATCTTGTTTTGGAATTCAAATAAGCTGTATAGGCTTGAGGAGGAGAAGAGATACCCGGAACTTCTTAGGGCATGTGGACGTGGGACTGAATTTCGATATACAGCCAGTTCTGATATATCTAGAACATCACATCCTACTCCACCGTCGATTTCGTCCTCCGAACTCGCAATTACTGAAGCTATCCGGGACCTTGGTATTTGGGATGAGTTTCACGTGAAGTACCCAGACATTAAATATGTTTGGGTTCAGTTCCTTGACTATACCGCTACTATGCGCCAACATATGGTCCCCGTTGCACAGTATAGGGAGCATATCCGAAAGCGTAGTTCTCCGACGGTACCATTAGCTATTAAGGGCCTCCTACAAAACGACCATCTTTCTCTTAATGCGCCGTCGATGGGTCAGTTCTTGCTTATTTCTGACGTTTCAACCCTCACCCCCAATTATGGCATAAGCTCCCCCTCGGCCACTGTTCAAACCTGGTGGGGACGAGATTTCGATCCAGAGGAAACAACTTTCAGCCCAATCCTTCAAGGCTGCCCTCGATTTACTTTGTTCAAACAGGTTAACAACCTGAAGGAGAATTTTGACATAGACATTCTCATGGGATTCGAGGTCGAAATCGTCTTTATGAAGCCAGTGCTCAATGAGGCAAAGAACGATTTTGTCCGATTTGAGCCCCTACATATGGTCCATTCATGGAGTAATATGACAACCCAACAACTTGATGTGCTCCCTATGATAGAGGAGATTGTCGATACTCTCAATGAAGCAGGTATACCTCTTTCCCACTTCCACGCTGAATCTGCACCTGGACAATGGGAATTCCCACTTCCTTGTTACCCCCCTATCAAGGCAGTGGATACACTCTATAGAGCCAGGGATATCATCAGGAATATAGCTAAAAAGCACGGTTTACGAGCTACACTCTACCCCCGCCCCTTCAATAATGCTTGTGGATCAGCATCACATGCACATTTCTCAATTAATGGCCCTGGGGCTTCCATACCTGCAAATGAAGATGCGTTTCTTGCTGGGATACTAAAACACCTCTCATCGATAATGGCATTCACTCTCCCAATTGAAGAGTCTTACGCTAGGGTCATGGCTGGGATATGGGCAGGGGGTGTATATGTCACCTGGGGCACGCAGAACAAGGAAGTACCGCTAAGAAAATGTGGAAAGGGGCATTGGGAATTGAAGACGGTGGATGGAATTGGGAATATGTATCTGTCTATGGCTGCGTTATTGGCTGCGGGGTATGATGGGTTGAAGAAAAATCTGCCATTGAGAGAGAAGGATTGTCCGGTTGATGCTAGTAAGATTGGGGAGAGAGAGAGGGTGGAGTTAGGGATTACCGCGATGCTACCAAATACGTTGGAGAAGAGCTTGGATGCATTGGAGAAGGATGCTGAGTTGAGGAAACGGTTGGGGCCGGTGGTAGAGTGTTATCTGGGGGTTAAGAAGGCGGAGATGGAGATGTTGAGGGAACTGGGAGGGTTGGAGGATGAGAAGCGAAGGGTGTGGTTGATGAGTAGGTATTGAGGGGTAAGGCAATGAGAAGGCTTAACGACTCCTGCTTGTGGTGATAAGGTCTGGACTTTTTGAGCACAAGCGCTTGATATGGAGAAGGTCTGGGGATAGCAAGGGGTTTTTTCGCACACTTTTCTTTTTATTCACATGATTATTATATCTTGCGTGTATCTTGCGTGTGATATTGTTTTGTAGTCGAATAGTTCCGGTAGGGTTATATGCTGTGTTACTGTGAACGTTAAACCTCTCTTGTTAGCCTGTGATGAGCAATTCTTTCTACTCCTGTGATCCGGGGAGTCGTATGCACCCTATAGCTATTTTCTCCCACTTTCTCTTTTTTTGGGGGAACTCAGTACTCATGTTCGAACTATCTAAACCATGACGAGGGTAATTCCTCTTCGTAATAGTTCACGCACAAGTTATTAGGGAGCTGTCAGTGGATAACCTTCTACCTACCCAGATATATATACGTTCAGAGCCGTTGCGGAATTCCAGTCATACTGGAATGGCCTGGGAGGTCTGGAATTGCCAGGTATTTCAGGAATATTTTAAGAAAACTGATTTTGTTTTACATACAGGACTAAAATTCATACCCTCATTGTGATTAATTCCATGATACTGCTCATTGATTTATAGCATAGTAGGTGTTGGTCTTCCCTGTAGGTAGTAATATGTGCAATAACGTCAAAGACACCATGTCTGGTTTCCCATTATTGTCCTTGCCAGCAATATTGAAGTAGAGTGCATCATTGCTTAGCTCATATTCATTTATTATATTCCACTACAGCTTAATTGCCTGTAAAATCCCCCAACCAGAGCCTTCAATAATGGGGTATGCTTTAATCTTTCGGTATCTACTCTATGATGGCTATAAGAGGTATATGAATTAATTTCTTTGAGCAATTAGCTTTCAAAGGTCAATAGGGAGTTGTTTTTGTTTATTGTGTGTAAATACCCTTTAAGTTGGGTACGTGCGGTAGCAGAGAAAATGCTTCATGTACGCTTGCTGATGGGAGCAGAACATACATTAGGGGATGGAAATTGTCAGGATAAACGCCGGATTATTATCTTCTGGAATAAGATATTGGTTCAAGCAAAGCATTGAGTAAGTTTACTGTGATGTTAGACAAGTTCATTTCTTATCAAAATTGGCAGAAATCTAAAAAAATTTCATTATTACAGTACACACTCTTTGTCCAAGAGAGAAAAAAAAAAAAGATGGAACCACATTTTTCATGTCTCGTGTTACCCTGAACTTCAAATCCACCGCCCATTTTTTTTTTTATTTTTTTTTTAATTTTTTATTTTTCCCCTAGCTTTCTTTTCCTCGTCCGTCGTCCCGCGAGTATTTGGTCAACCACCCTCTCCTCCTATGTTGCTGTTGCGGTTCATCAGAAAGTCCAGATAGAAGCTTGGTTTCCCTAAAAGTCAACAGCAGGGAACTTACATTGCACAACCACTTTGACTGAACGAGCACTTGGTCAGAACTGGAGAACCAGAGCACCTACAGCAATGCCACGAGATAACCCTCGTTGTCCACAACAGGAATATCTACTCAGACCTCAGGGGAACAACAATCACGGCCTCTTCTGGGGCTCTCCGGAGAGGATCCATACCTGGCACGATACCTACTGGGCGCCATCAGATGCAGATACGACTGGAAAACAAGATAACTTCCCCACAACAATAACTACCATGCCGCTTAGAAAGGGAAAGAGAAAGGACAGCCGGGGAAAATTGCCATGTACCGAGACACCCATCTGCTGTATTGCAACAGGAAGGGCCACGACATCAATGATTGCTCAACCCGGCGATAAACGGGCCGCCATTACGCCACTACACTACTACCACAAGCCCCGGTAGACAACGGAGCCCGACGAATCAGTCGATCCCTACAGACCAGACAAGATCATAGGTCGGAAATCACACAGCCTTTCAGTCTCCTGGCTCGATACACCCCTAAGAACGAGGACCATGACGCCTACAACGCATGCGCTACCATGTCATTTCCTGGAAGGTGAATACACAACGGCGGTAGCAGAGAGATACCGAGACCAGGTTTCCCCGGGCCCACCATCAGTGTCAGACACTGAGGCTCAGATAAAAGCCTCTCCAATCACAATCACAGCAGAGACGCAGACCCCAATCCTGACATATGCGGAGGCGGCCACACAGTCTGCGCCACCCCCGAGACTAAAGGGAAAAGGGAAAGGGAAGGAATCACAACTCCCAGCACCGAAAATCCACCTAGACCGCCTGGCACACATACAGGCAGGCCTTTCTTATACACTGCAGGGGATAGAAGAGAAGAGGCTGGCAGCCGGGCCACTAAAAGCGCTTGTGTCCCACGATGACCCAACCAAATTCAAGTTTGGAGAGATGCGCCGCTGGCAGGAGGAAGACTACAACAACCTGGCGATAGGCTAACAACCGTCGCTAGGGGAAGACATCCTCTTTGGTCATCTTGACACCCCACCCGGGATACAACCAGTATGAGGACGCCGACAAGCTCGCAGCCTTCAGTTCCGCCCGCGGCCCTAGCGTAAGTTCCTCTTCGATGGTAACAGAAGGAGACATCAGGCAAGCCTCGAAAGCGTACAGGAGCAAGGCACTTACGGCAAAAGGGTTCGGAGTCGTGGAACCGACACGCACGATCAGCATACACATGGCTACGAACGGAAAAAGGCCCCCAGAAATACTGGCTTCAATCAGCAAATCTGAACCAAGTGCCTGCCAGTGTGGGCGCCATTCACAGGACGGTCGACACATCACTTTAGACTGTCTAGATTTCCGCGACCAAAGGGCTGCTTTAGGCAGCATTAAGGATTGGGAAGATCTCGACCGCCTCATATGGATCCAGGAAGAGGACGGGGTCAATATGATGCGGTGGAGACTTTCTTCGGTTTCCTCTACAGGCAGATAGCCGGAAGAGGGAAGGGGGACCTGATGGGACATACACGGTAGAGCCTCGGAGTGGACTTCAGCGGGAGTCATTTGAGCTGATCCCTTCATGTCTCGTCATATTTGTTGGCCTTATGGCCCTTGAGTGTAATTCTGACAGTATGTACCGTAGGTCCCGCCTCACTAGAGAATTTTCACATTCCTCTCATGTTTGTTTTTGGATTGGTCCAAGGCTCAGTCTGGTACCGACCAGTTAATAACAGCATGGGGATCCGCATCACTTGACGATTCATGTTTCGCGTTTTGCTGCTTTGTCGATCAGCTCTTGAGTCCATATCGTTAACTCTTGAGTTTTATTAGGTATATAGGCGCCGGGTCTGGCAGATTAACTTGCCTTGTCCTGAATCCACCCGGGTTTCCGGGTGGCTCCTCATGGTCCCCTTACTGCGACCGAATAGAAGTAATACAGAGATCTCTCGTTACATGCATATCAGATATAAGCATATATTGGTTACAAGCATACCTTCGGTAGTCCCACATAGTAAATAAGCATATTTCCGTTACTATTTTTTTGGCTTAGTCACCATACATATTCTTGTAACAAGAGAAGCGCCTCGCCATATTGGGATGTTTATCGATAAGAAATAACCCCGCACGAGCTCACGAAGCAACATACGAGTTGAATCTATAGTAACATACTAAGAAGAGAAGCTCAAATGCCTAATTCATGGATCTCTCGAGATTGTCGAAGATCCAATCTCTGATATTGAAGATGCAATTCTGGCAACCTATCTTCCAAGCGCAGTCAATGAAACCGAAACTGAGCCACTTCACCTCCTCCGGTAAGTTCAAAAGCAGCGGAGACAGACCTCAGGTCGTACTATGGAACATCCCCATCCATTAGATATCGACTTATCTGCTGATTCCGACCCGCAAAACTCTACGTCACAAACACCATACCTGAGAGATTCTTCATCACGAACCCTGGATACTTGGCAGAGGCGCCGCACTCTGCAAACCATTTCACCGGGATACCAGGGACAGATAGACAATATACCCAACAAGGTTATTAGCCTACATCGAAGGGTTGCTCCTCTTCTCTCTTCAAGCTGTCACACCGAACATCACTGAGCTGCAAGATGTCCTCAAGTGGGAGAAAAGACGGATTGAAACTCTTGAGGTTCAGCGCAGAAGTTATCATGTTCAATGCAGGATTACTTACTTTGTGCCGGGTCCAGCCTCCTCCTCCTAATATCCCTTCCGCTCATTTAGCTGTCTTTTTTTGAATATTATCAGTACTCATACTTGTTATTCGGATGTCTTAGTTATTATCCCATCTTGTAGCCTTTCCTTGCTCTCTCTAGTGTATTTCCGTTTCTCTAGATATAAGAATATATTGGTTACAAGCATACTTCAACTGGTCCGGAGCGTATGCTTGTAACGAGAGATCTCTGTAAGTCTTTTTCTTAAAAAAAAGGGGTACAATCACTGCGGATGGGAAGGAAGTCCCTCTGCACCAACGCCTATGAGTGGAGCAGAGATTCTCAGTGCTGAAAAGCTTTGTTTTCTTATCCACTTCCACTCGAGCTTTGTTGTTTTTGTTTTCTGCCCGAGCGGACTGATGTCGTTTCCTACCTGAGCGTTGGCTTAGTTTTCTTTTCTTTGCTGTCTACTCGTGCTTCCATTGGGTCTTACACTTTGCAGGGTCCGCTTCTCTCTGCCGGTTGTGCATATGCACATAGAATCCTGTTGCAGTTCCGGCTGGCTCGTCATACTTTCAGGAGGGATGTGCACACGAGTTTTTCTTGAAAAAGAAATTGGTTCCTGAAGTACACCACAGTTTGCGTCCTCCTGGGGAGGGGCTAGTGCAAGCAGACTAAGTTTGCGTACCCGGTTAAATTTTTTAAAACTTTATCTTTCAAAGTTTTTCTGTGTTCTTGTGAGCGTACAATATACTATCGGTGTTTGGGCAAACCTAGCACCCAGTGATCACGTTTTGTCCTAGCGGTTACACTCTCCAACAGTTCTAACTATCCTATTGGCTTATCAGCATTTAATACTCTTGCTCTTTTAGTTCTCACTTTGTACCTACCATATTCAAACGATCAGTTCAATTGATCGATACAGCAAGACTGGAAAATACATGAAGAATGGTTCAAAAATTGATCTATTCAAAAAACATTAACCTACATCTCCTGAAACCCCACAATCGCATCACCACATTGCTATATTACTAATAGTATGTAGAACCGGACGTGAGTGCGCTCGCTGTAGTTGGGGATCCGAGGGTTGAGGGCAGGATAATGGTTGCTCAAGTATTGAATAAAGTCAGGTTGACAAGGTTAGGTAAGGACGTGGTCAGGCGGGGAAGGGGACTTGGGCAAAACCACCGTTGGAGCCCAAGGCATAAGAAACTATGGGGCCGTGGGGTCTAGGCATGCCAGGGGAGAGTAAAAGTCCACTGCAAAGAGGGAGATCAATAGTCAATAACTTTAACACGAGTAAGAACAGAACAAAGTTCTTTGCTTGCCTTTCACGCTCCACCCTGGACCCGGTTATCAGATCTTCTTAGCAACTCACAATGCCAGTGATAACACAATGTTCTGTACGTAGTCAATGAAGGATTTATTAAGGTGATAGCTTGTGACTGCTACAGTTCGCTTTGAGATAAGCACCCCTCGGGACAACTCTTCTTCCTTTATGATTTCTTTCTCTCCCACTCCCTAGCTTGACGGTGTAGCATCAGGCACGTCTACTTTAAGAGCATGAGGTAGACCGGGAACCGGATTTGTTCTATGGTGTTAGGGATAGTGGCGGTGATGGTCGTGGTGGTTGCGGTAATTGACGTGGGGTAAGTGTTAGTGGAGATGGTGGTGAAGGTGGCATTTGTGGTGGCTGTGGTTGTGGCGGTGATTGTAGCTGGATTTTGTGATCGTGATACTTTTTGG
Organism: Terfezia claveryi; assembly: GCA_015179025.1. Taxonomy (NCBI): domain Eukaryota; kingdom Fungi; phylum Ascomycota; class Pezizomycetes; order Pezizales; family Pezizaceae; genus Terfezia; species Terfezia claveryi. The sequence continues at coordinate 52,753 of WHUX01000043.1, read as the reverse complement.
TGCCAACTAGACTATACTTTTTTTTTTTTTTTTTTTTTTTTGGGGGGGGGTTGTTAATTAGTGGCGGTGGCAGTGGTTCTCATGATGGTGTTGTGTTGGTATCAATGGAGGTGCTGTTCTGGCTGGAGGTTGGATTGATAGGGGCTATCTTTTGATTTCCCGGGAATTCATTCGCTCGCTTCTCGAAAGTTGCTGAAAGAGATATCCACCAGAATGCGGCCTGTTTGTTCCAATGTGGTGATCTTACACCAAAGACTACGGGCTATTATCCTATCGAGGAGGATTTAGGTAGGAGGAGGGGAGATAGGGAAACTAGCCCAAAGGAGAGTCGCAGACGGCGTCCATTCTGTGGGGTCGTGCCAACCAGATAGAGTTCAATCAAGAATTGGAGATTTCCATTGTAGGCAGTTTCGCCAAGCTCCAAGCGTTTGTTGGTGACTTGGTGATCAGAATTGTGGGTCCTCTTTATTGCGGATATCTCGGATGGATCCAATGACAACTCTCGGGGAAGCTAGTCACACATTTAGGCCCTTCATATCTTTTGTTAGCCAAATTCTAAGTTTCAAATATAACCTTATCTCACCAAGGAGTTTGCCTTGCTTGATTTGCTTCCTTGGTTTGCTTTCTTCCATATCTCACAATGGAATGAAGATCACGTGGGTTTTCCTTGAAATTACCCTGAGACCTAAAAACTCCGAGAAATTTCCTTCGATATTTTTCCCACGTTTTTGCCCCCGAAGTTCACTGTCATCCCCTCTTATGTGGCCTGTGGCACCACCCTCTCAGGGTAGGTGAAGTGAAAGAAAGGGGTGATTGGGGGGGGGGGGGCGCGTTACCCTTCCCCCCTTACACTTCTTTTTACTTATTCCCCCCTCCTCTCACTCCACACATTTATTTAGATCTATAAAATCAAATTATATTTAGATCTAAGATATGTGAGATGTGAGGGAGGGGGGTATCGTTTCCCACCACCTTTAACCCCCGCCCCTACCCCTTGCCCTTCATTTCCGGACAGAATTAGCCCCAGCTTCTTGTAATATGTGCAACCAAACTTTGGCATCATAAATCGTAAATTTAGGGGCTACTTACCAAAAAATTTGTTATTATTATAGCACTGAAATTCGGGTATTGGAACTAAATAAAACAAGGCTGAACTTCTTGGAACGGTAATTTTCTATTTTTTGGAGGGATCCTCCTTATTGTATCCCATTTTCTCGAGACGGATAGCTAGATACGAGTCCTGGGTGGAAAAATTCCTGGCCTGCGTCTCATAGAAGATTTCTTATGATAGCCTCCTTGTGCCCTTCAGATGATGCTCGAGTATTTCTCTCTGGGTAGGATACTGTTGAAGAAGTCAGCTGCAGCCAACGCGTTACTGGAATTCTGTGGATTAATTATTGGCCTGATTTGCACTTACCTGTCTCTATCTCATCTCACGTAACTATGCACTAGATTTCTATTTCTTTCCCTCTCTTTCTCTCTCTTCCTCTCTCTGCTCCTCTTATCCTGAGGACCCTTACCCTGCTTTCCCTTCCCCTCCTTTCCCCTTCCTTATCCTCCCTCAACTCTCTCCTCTCTCGCTCCCTGCTTCCCCCTTCCGCTTCCCTCCATTCCTTCCACTCCTTCCACTTCTCCCTCTTCTTCGCCTCTCTCCTCCAGAGTCCAAACCTTCTCCCCATCTTTCATAACTTTGCAAAGGCATCTCCCATCCCAGTACAGTAACATACTGGCCAAGAACCATCTCTGGATCGACAACACCAGAAATCCATACCGTCACAATAACATCCTCTTCAGCCCTTCCTGGCCCCGGCCTGAGCTGCAAGCCATTTCAGGCTACTCTTTTCCCCTCTTGCCTGCCCATGCCCGAGTTGTATCCGTAGATAGAAGCTTCAAGATGACACAACAGCCGTGGGAAGCTAAGTATAAGAGCTTGAGATGCTTCAGACTAGGCCCATTTTGTAAACTGCAATGGGAACGTACCGGTATTACCTGGCCATGGTCAGATCCACGTAGAGGCCTAGTATTGATGATACGATACGCCAGGAGGGGCGGAGTGTGGGTATGACGTTTGACCAGAGGTACTTGGTATATTAAGTACCTATAGCTATAGAAAGTTGGGTTGCAGTTATAGAGATATTTTAGGACATGGGTGCCCTGCGGCAAGTGATCGCCGTTAAAAAGATGGTGGACGACGCCAGGAACTTGTAGTTATAGGCCTAAAGGTGGAATCATTTTTTGGCACACATCTTACATTACGAACTCTCGAGAATGGCCATTCTATTGCTGTACTTTATTTCTAAGTGAATATTTGCAATGAACTTATTCTAGTTTCTAGATTTTTCGTTTGACCAATTACTCATACTTATTCAAAGTATTCTAAAGCTTATGACGGGGGACAGCATATCTAGACGAAAGTCTGGTTGATTATCCAACCTTGGGCCTAGTCCCTGTCCTTTCCACATTGAATAGGGCGAGGATGGAGTCGCTTCTGTTACGCTGCCAATACAAATATCTGTGCGGCCAAAAGGGCTCCAGTGGTTGGCGCAAAGAGCTCGCGAGAAGAGTAATTATTGTAGGAGAGTACCCAACCCCTTTGGAGAACTCACAAAGAGGAATCGAGACTGCTTAGGTAGTATTCCTCTTGTGATACGGGATTATAAAACGATGCCTAGATCTTCCTCAAGTTGCCTGCCCCACGCCTATCAAACCGTTCCAACTCTTACGCGTAGGAATCCCTCAATCAGTCTGTATATAACCACGCATAGTTAAGTTGTAGTATCTGAGCTACCCTCAATTCTTTCAATTGTGGAGTACTTACGTTGGATTTAGGTAATCACTGCCACAACGTATGGCTGCTTTGTCGAACTTTTCGTGTCTGGGGGGCAAGGAAACTTGCTGATGGGCAAGGTCAACTCGAGAGGATTGCAAATTAGTTATAAAACCCCAGAATCTGCGCGGGCATCAACTGTGGGATCCTCCTCTGCCCTAACTATCGCCCATGAGGTTTATGCTGTCCACTGCAGTCACGCAACTTGACCTCATCTTCAAATAACCCTGACATCAGAGCGGCATTGCAGCATAAAAATCCCACCAGACAGGACCGTAATCTAAGCTTTTAAGACAGCCACCGCAGTCGAGCCTAGTCAATACAGTTTTGGCAGCTCCGAATATATCGAACAGCCGTCCCGCCAAAAATTGACCCACCGACACAAATTTAAAATCTAAAGGCATATGGGAGGCAAAACTGTATGGGTTACTGGAGGAGGGATGGCGAACATGCTACACAGATGGTACCGGAAGATCAGGTCATCATTCAACGGCCTTCTATGCGAAAGATAGACGAGGCATCAGCCCATTCATACCTAGGGGAAGAGTCTACGGTAGCGGACGCCGAACGAGAAGCGGTGTGGTTCTGGCCCTCAAGGCACCCAAAGTGTCACCAATGGTGGCAATCTTGTCCGACTCCTCCAGCCATCACGACAGCACTCATCGCCCAAAGCCTCCATCCAGCAAGAAGCGGGAAAGAATCAGAACTGTCACAACTCCTCCGGGAACGACACGAAAAACAATACGACACCTCCATAAGCTGGGTCCGCTCCCACATTGGAATCAAAGGGAACGAGGAGGCCGACAAGCTGGCATCCTTTGCCTCGGGTCTAGGACAAATCTCCCTAGCTCCCTCGATCGTTACCGAAGGGGGTATCAGACAAGCCTCCAAGGCCTTCAGGAGCAGAGACCACACAAAGAAAGGATTCGGCATCAGAAGAACAGAATGGAACAGACACGCCCTATGCATATACCTGGCTGCGGACAGACCGCGGCCCCCAGAAGCAATGGCTCCACAAAATTCGAATCTCCGACACAAGCGCCTGCCCGTGCGGACACCACTTACAAGACGGTCGACATATCACTTTCGATTCCAGGTCTCATTGTTCAAAGGGCTGCTTTAGGCAGCATCAAGGATTGGGAAGACCTCGAGGATCCACGAAGAGGACGAGGAAACATAGGACGCAGTAGAAGCCTTCTTCAGTTTCCTATACCGTACTGTTATACAGAAGCTTGCGGGCAGAAGGTGACCGCTCCCACACATTTTTATGGCCAACTGGCCCTCCAGTCGTAATCTAGTAAAGAGTTTTCACACGACTTCTTGTCGGGATCCTGGGCCATCAGGGCCTTGAGTTTATCTCTTTTCTATTTCACACGTTACGCGTCAGCTTGGCCGGGACTGTTATGAGCGGGCCTCAGTCAGGCATCTCGGGTTCATCTGGCATCCGTCGGTTTATGACAGTATGGGGGCTCCGTGTCATTTCATCGTTTGGTTTATCTCTCCTTGGTCTGTCAATCTGCTGGTTAGTTTATCTGCGTTTGATTTTGGCCCGTATATAGGAGCCGGACCTGGCAGATTAACTTGCCTTGTCCTGAATCCACCCGGGCTCTAGGTGGCTCCTCCTGGTTCCCCTACTGAAATCGAATAGGAGTAATGAGTATTCAAAACAAACGTACGCTAGAACTCCGAACTTCGGCTCAAGCACTTGAACCACATGATGACGAGTATTTATCACAGCAAGAAGGGCGGTGGACATAATCGAAGGTCGTTCCATTCCAGATGTTATCCTGTTTGACCAATACGTTCTCCGTGTGGAAGTTTTGACAAGTCTGTATGGGGAGTACCGTACAATTGCATCTAAAGACTTCACATGTGTGAGTCTGATCCGGCTAGAGTACAATTTTTTTTTGATATAGGGCTAACCCTACATAAAGTAGTACTCCGGTATAAAGGGGAAGCACACTCTGAAATGTAAAATAGCTGCAAGAAAATTTTCTCAATCAGTTAAGAGTATGGAGTAGAGATGTAGAAGATATAGACTTGGCAGGAAGTAAAGAATAGACGAGCAATGATGAGCAAAACATGTAGTAAGCAGTCAAAAAAGACAGAGAAGTCAATGAGGGAATAGCAAGATGAAAAGTATGTATTACAAAATCAGACCGGGCAGTCAGCTGCTTCTCCTTGCCAGCAAAATGAAAAGGCTTTCGTTTTGAATTTTATTTTTTATCATTACTCCTGCCACACCCCAGACAGAGAGGCAGTAAAAGAGAAGAGAAATGTAGCCTGGTCAGTGATTGCCTGAAATACAGAAAGCCACAAATTAGCGAAGCCCAGTCAATGGAAAGGATTGTTGAATTCTACCTTTCGTAAAATTAATTGAGACTCGGAGTAATTCCTTGTTCGGCTAACTGGTTCATATTGGTGTTCCATTGATTAATCAAATAGAATACTCTGCGCCTTTGGCGTCTGATTGCATGATTAACAGCAATGGCCTCGTTACTCGCAGTAGTAGCTGCGTCTCTAGCAGCAGCAGCCGCATCGCTGGCAGCAGTGGCTACGTCCCAGGCAGCTACAGCACGATCGGCGGCAGCGCAAGCTCGATCAGCAGCAGCTGTAGCTTGATCGACTGCCGTCTGGCCAATCTCTGTGTATATCTTCATGCGAGACATCGCATATTCCAACTCGAATAGGTTTTGTGAAGTAGGGAGGTTCCCGTCGGGTGTTAAAGTGCTTATGAAATCAATAGGGGCACGCTCTTCAGAAGAGGGGTTGTTAACCAGTTCCTCAGGAAAGGCATTAGTCGGAACCGATACCGAAGCCTGTCGAACTCGCTGTTTGTTTGTCAGTGAGTTCTATAGTGTTTCCATCTTGGTAGGTTAAGAGTTACCTTTACCACAGGCAAGGAAGAACTGCCTGTCAACCTACTGTCTTTGTCAAGGCTACTCATATCTGATGAAGTATCGTGCAGTAAAGAAAAGTAGTTGTTAGAATCGGTTAGGTATACTGTTTGTCTCGCTGTTCTGCAGCTGGTAGAGTTGATTGTTGTGTGAGGATGCGTGAGGTAGAGAGGAATTCAGTGAATGGGAAGGGTGAGGGTTCAGCTGTAGTGGTTGTGGGGTTGGGGGTTACGGTATGGAGCTTTTGGGGTGGCGTGACGGCTCAAATCACTAGGCATTGATTTGGGTGTATTGCCCAGGCTCCATGCAGTCCCCTTGAGTCGGGTGAGCAATGATTGTGTAAGCCTGTGCTCGTCATATTCTCTTTGCCTCCACTCTTATCCTCATGCCGTTTACTCTGACTAAAGAACCCAGCAAAGCCTCTATATGACCATGACTTTTCTCTTTCTTTCTCTGCGGCAGAACTAGGCTTCTCTGAACCCGTACTATAGTGAGAGTCTTGAATTGTATGCGTGAGCATCGGCGGCTCCGTTCCCATCTTATTGCTATTCAGGTGCCTGAAGCTGTCTGGATTGGGGAGCCCGATTTGCAATCGAGTAGGGACATTCTTCTTTTCTGAACCCTTTCCCGAATTCCATGGCTTCCGGGTAAATGCTATAAGTAGACTGTTTCTCTTGTTTCCCGTGACCTTTGTGCGAAGTTGGCTCTGCCTTAACCAGAGTGTTTAAGCTTGCCTCACCACTTCGTCCTAATAGCACCTTCGAGGAGGATCCACCAGGGACTGTAGCCAGAACAGAACTTTTAGGCCACGTCAGGTGAGAAATCGATTGAGTATTCTGTGCTTGTAGCCTTGGTGGACTATTCTCTATTCTAGGTGCACGCATGAACAGGTTCTTGACTTCCACGGGTTTGTTAAAGCTCCGGCCATCTTGGTAGGCTCGCGGCGCCTGCCCGGGCTCATCGTCCTCAGCTCTCATTCCACCTCCCTTCACTGCTAATTCTTCTATGGTCGATAGGGTCACTCCAACTCGAGCTCTATTAGGTTCATTAATCCCAAGGATTGTCTCAATTGTCTCGGACGGTCGGACCCAATACAACCTGCACTAGTATTCAACTCATTGGGCGCATTGGGCCTCGGAGGGTGATGCAGATATAGCGTCCCAACAGGCGCAAAGATTTGAAGCTTCTGTCAGGTGGGCCTGCTTCAGGGGCGTACGCACTGATGAAGGTGTATTCAGAGACCCACGCTCAAAGTTCGTCAATGGTCGTCTTGGAGAGAATATATCAGGAACTGGAGAAGAGTGGGTTTTCATACAACGGGATTGGCTTCCTTTTATGTACGCAAAGGTATTGACCTTTGAAGGGAGAGTCGGCCCTCTCAGGATCCCCAACCGGAGAGCGAAACTTAGCTGGGGCCTTCAGAAACTCCAATCCTTTCCCCACTTGCATTTCTTTGCTAAGGCTGTTTGTTGAGCTGCTAATATGGGTTTGGCTTGGGGGAGTGGATGTCACCTTAGGCTTCTCTACTCGGGAGCTCAAGATGGGAGTGTTCATACTCTCTGAGAATTTTTCAGTGGCTGCGAAGATCTTTTGGTTGCGACAATCAGTTTAGCAGCCTACGATAGCCTTCGCTTGTAAATATGTGTTATTCGGTACTTAAAGTAGAGATTCCTTCTTCTCTTTCTCCCTTCATTATACTCTTTCTCCGCTCATTATCTGCACATCCTGTACTGCATCTACAATCAGTACAATGAGCCAAATTTCCGTGTCGGCTGCTCATACTCCGGATGATTTTAGAGCGAGGTTTAGCGGAAGAGGGTATAGAAGAGGAAATTGACGTCGAAGGCGAAGATGATGATGATTGATAATAACTAGGTTGCTAGCTAGCAAGTTCGAATATAATTATGATTGTGTTGGTTGGTGCTCCATATCCAAAAGTCTCTCCGACTCCGACTCTGGTTGAGCTCCAGTGATCTGGTTCTGTCAGCTAACTATTACAACCCACAAAAAGTATACTCTAGATAGACCACACACCTCTCTCTGAGAACGGCCAGTGAGGTTTCCTTGCCACAGGACTCCTGCGTACAGGCACACCGGAGGGAAACGATTTCTTTGAGTTTGTGCCTTGCTGGAGAGCAGATTTCTTGAAACTGGTAGACACATTGCTTTGCTGGGGAGAGGTTCTCCTCAAGCTGGTGGACATGATGCTTTGCTTGGGAGATGTTTTCCTCGAGCTGGACATGGTGCTTTGCCGAAGCGGTGTCCCAGAAGATGCACTTCGAATCCTAAGTCAGTACTCCACAACTGGCCTGTAGCCCCTAACACTGTGGACAGCTCGCTCGCACTTCCCTCAGATCTCAGCCTTAATGAAATTGTTAGCAGAGATTCCAAAGAAGGCGTTCAAAGTGTCCAGCCTGACCGAAGATGGGCAGGTTTGTGCTTTTCTAGTCAATGCACGACTGGAGATGGTTGGTCTTGGGCAAAGTGAAGGTCTTTGACATAAAATAGCAGTCTCCCACAAACCATTTGGTTCATAACAGGTTCATAACAGGTTCGTATGGGCCTCGATCATTATCTAGCAATACACGATGATGATTGGGTTGCCGCTACCGGTGAATCTCTCGGCATTCTTCCATATCTACAATATATCCTTGGTAACAGCCTGGGGCACCAGGGGAAATCACCAGTGGTCTTGAATAACACTGAGAACATAGGTTAATGGGAAGATCCTGGTGGAAGTTAGCAAGCCTGACTAGAGGAAGTTAAGGTTTACAGTTGATGTTGGTGTGGCTAAGTACTTACTTATTATGCAAATTCCGTCTACCGGCTCAGAATCACGGTCCAGATAGTCTCGTAGCAACGAGGTACAAGCTGCATGTACAGGTCTGAGACGGAAATAGGAGGCGGAATGCAGTATTGTAACTAAAGTACATACACCCACCCTCGATACATGCACTCTCGTGTTTGGATTCCTCTCTCTCGACCAGGGTGGGCTACAATTAAAATTAAATAGTCTTGCAATCAATTGGGTGAATTAAGAGATAAATTATGAAGGCTCTGCTCCCATTGAAAGTTCAGTCGTTGGGAATAAAAGAGAGATATTTATTTCCTCACATGTGAACTACCTCCGAGATAAAATTAAATTGTATGTAATTTGGATAAGGATGTGATGCACATCTGTCTCAAGTATTGAGAAATATTATTGTACTTGTGATTATTGTACTCGTGAGCTGAATCAGAGAATCTCAAAGTACAGGCCTGCTCAATAAATAATGGGAATCAAAGGTGGTAATCTTCACCACATTGAACCTACATATGAGCCTGATTGGCATCGGCCTCTTGTAGTACCGTTGTCCCCCCGCATTACCCGGCCATAGCTATTGGATCACCAGTAATCCTTAGAGTGCCTGGGCGTTTCTGTGCTTCGAATTTGGTACTAAGTAGCTGCTGGCTTATTAGCACTTCGGCCATGAAAAGCCTCACGTGGCCCCCATCCCGTGAACCGCTCCAGTACCGAGACCCTTTTTCCTATGCTTTCCAACGGGCCTGAAGTTGCCTCTCCAATAGGTAGCCTGGAAGTGGATATCCTTGGGAGTTTATCGACTTCACGCTCAAACGTATTTTAAAGTGTCCAGCCAGAGTGGAAAGGTTAACTGACCCCCGAGAATTCTAACAGTAGCAATACTAGGTGTATTTAAGCTTCGTTGAGATTCCATGGGGCCTACTTTGTCTTGTTGCACGGGTCTACTTACTCAGACACAAACCAGCCTTAGAAATTTCTGATTATCCCAACCAGGCTACCAGAACTCGCAACCAGATCAGATCATCAGAATGCGCCATACAAACAGAGTCCAGATCCACGTAGTCTGGTTAGAGACCCCTTACTCTCGATAAGATCCCGACACGGCAGCAATTATCGTATGTGGGCGGTGCCAAGACGTAGTAGGCGTTTAGAGATGGCAGTACGGAGGCCCTCTGCCCTATAATTTCCCTTTACACATGTATCTATCTTCATTGCTTTCTGCGCGCCGGACCTGGCAGATTAACTTACCTTGTCCTGAATCCACCCGGGCTTCCGGGTGGCTCTTCATGGTCCCCTTACTGGGACCGAATAAGAGTAACAAGTATTTTAAAAATTAAAAAAATGGGCGAGGCTGGAATTCAATGGAGGACCTTAGCTATATCCAGCAGGTTGAAGGAGTAAGTATATCCTGACAAAATGTGAGCAGGAGAACCAGAGACTAAATAGATACTTAGGTTAACAGATGATAGAGTACCTACTACTAAGTAGTATGTACCAAGGAGCTACTGTAGCTTGAGGCAAATGGTGGAGAAACTGAGGAAAGCAAGGCCATTTGCTACCTGAGGTGTATCCAACTCAGATCAGAGAGCCATGGAAAAGCGTTTGGGTCCCTCCCAGCGAGTGGCATGAAAGAGAGTGCAGAGCGGAAACAGCTGGCTGCGGAACCTGGAAAAAGCAATGCATTCGATGATTGAGAAGGGAAGCTGTCCAGCCTGAATCCAAGCAGATCCCATTCTACTGCACAAGCAAGGACTCAATAGAGATATGACCTTGCATGAGGCACGAACCGCCGATATTAGCAACAATTATTTGTACAAGAATGGGGTTAATCGAAAATAGAGAGTAATATATATACCAGAGCCTTAGGCAGGCATGTTGTCTTGTGTTTCTAAAATCATCAGCAAGATGAAATATCATATGGGGCAGGTGCAGCTCAGAGACGTTTCGTGGAAGCAAGTCCCAATACTGTTTGCCTACATAATTACCAATAATGTCACCTACACTTTTAGATCATCCTTTGTGCAACTATCAAAGAAAAAAAAGGAAGCTGATTCACAGAACACTAGGCCAGGCTTCGATGCAAATATACCAACACGGCACATGTGGGTACAAGCGTAGTGTTGATAGGTGCTATACTTTTTTTAGGGGCCCCGGGAACATGTCTTCGTGGTTGAGTGGAATTCGTTATCCTTGGAGGGGGGTGGCCCTCGACTTGCTCGAGCTTGACGTTGGACGTTGAAACAAGGTGATGCCTAGCTAGGTTAGCACAGCAGCCAATACCTGTACATATCCAAGAAAAAACTCGCTACCGAGTTAGGCTGGTGGACATTGAATTGACAATGGGGGACGGGGTTAGGTGGACCGGAATAAAAGGCCGGATCGCTATCCACGTACCAGTCCCAGCAAAAAAAAATCCCAATACCAAGACAACGCAAAAACCCATGGTGAAACTTGTTCAATAACACACAAACACTCTCCATCCAGAGCACTGTGAGTCACCAAACACATTTCTTATTTCTAGCTTGGCACCATATGATCGGTCGGACTGACTTTTGTGCCGTACGAGCAAGGACCGGATATTTTTGTGTCACCGGTCGAAAATCAGACTACTGGGTATGCTACCCGACCCAACGGCAGACATCAAAAAAGTCGTGCTTACGGAGCTGTCAACTACTAGGTTTGACATCAATTTCCAAACAGCCTCATCGCGAGCAGGAAGGCCTGACGATAATATTGGTTATACACCCGTGGAGGGGAACGTGGAGAGTTTCGCCTGAGACACAAGAACTCCAGCGCAGAGTCATGAACAAGGATTACCAGAAAATTATAAAGGAAACAATATGTGCTCTAAAGTTTCTCCTCTCATCAACCTTCACCTCTCCCGGGATCAACTATACCTCCATCAAGCACTCGCAATCGCCGTCGCTACAAGCCCAAAATGACCTCACCCCTTACCAGTACCCTCTCCGGCTACTGCTCCTGTGGCAGAAACAAATTCACCATTACACCCAAACCACTTACCGAAGAGCCTGACCCAGCCCATGGTCCTCCACCACATCTCTTTTATTGTAACTGCTCGCAGTGCCGTATGCTCCTAATTCTCCCTACCCGTAGAGTCATAGAAACGTATACTAACTGTCCCCCAGGCCGCCAGAACGCCTCCCCTCTGATTCCTGAAGTCCGCCTTCCCCTCACCTGGACTACCTACAGTACACACCCCACATCCGCCACCGAAACACCTGAATCTATCCTTAAAATCCACCACTCGACCCCCGGCGTCGTTCAGCGCCGTTTCTGTGGATACTGTGGGACACCGATGAGCTATTGGAGCTCTGCAAGCGATGAGGAGAAAGCAACTTTGTATATCCCAATTGCAACATTGTCAGAAGAAAGTCAGAAGCTTCTTGTGGAGCAGGTGGGGCCACCGGAGTTGCATTTCCATTGGGATTCTGGTGCAGGGTGGTTTCAGAAATTGCTTGTGGGATCAGAGGTGGTGAAGGGGGGCAAATTCCGGGGCGGTGTGGAGAGTGAAATGGTTCAGTAGTAAGTGGAGGATCGAATGATCATAGATGCTTCTACGCTATTTTAGTACTCAATGTAGGAGTGGGCATACGGGTATATGTATGGTCAAATGCAACATTTATCGGGGGATATATTTTATGATTCTGGATTGGAGAGCAACTCTATGTTAACACTACATACTTATGCGTACATGTCAAAGAAGCGGACTATTCACTGGGAGTGAGTAAATTCACAGAATTGCGGGTATCACCACCTCCGCAATGATAGTTACCAAATTGAGAATGGTCGCATGTACACGGATCACGCTAAAGCCCCACCATCTCATAATGGAAAGGGCGATATGGTATGGTACTAGTCCGGTTGGGGTAAGTATTGCAAAAAGGGGGCTCGTCATGACGAGTTATTATTCTGCTGATTGAGTTTACTGTACATACCAACAATACCCCGTATCACCACGAATAGCATATCAAATTGCCTAAAGCCATGATGCCAATTGCTGATGCTCTGCGTCACCGCGCCATGTTGTTTAACCTCACTGAACCGGTTACGATGTCCCCTGAAATATTTGGCGAAGTCTGGCCGTATGTTGATTCTGTTTACACAAAGCTTCAGTCAGAGTTGCTGCAAGCTTACGGTACCGTACGTGTTCAGAAATATGAGTGCAGGCTTCGCAAAAGCAAGAAGTCAGGCACAGCTCGAGATGCCACTGATGGAAAGGTCATTAAACGTCGGAATAGCAGTATTCGAGACCCGCACCTTTGTCACGTTCGAATAAAGGTCTCGCGTTTGGTGGATGGTACGGCAGTTATTGTTGAGCGACTTGATGCGCATACACACACACACGATATTGAGGAGAGCTTTCGGATTAAGAAACCAAGCATATTAGTCAATTATATTACTGCTGAAGTAGTAAAACACTCTTCTGCTTCGCAGATATTCCATTCATTACGTGGTTCAGAGAATCTAGAAGCTATTGGTGGGTCCTCGTTAACAATGTATGTAGCCTCCGGAACCGTACCCCTCTTCTCTGCAAGCAAACAAATATAACCTCCTTCACCCTCTCTCCGCAAGCATGCAGGCATTAATCCAAGTACTACTTTAGGCATGATATTGGGAACCTAAAACGCGGTACAAAAACTACAGATAGGCGATCTCTATCTCATGGGCCATTATTTGAACAAGATATCCATCAGGCGCGAAGCCTGTTGACTGAGAGAGGGTGGCTATTTGAAGAGCTACAAGTCGTTGATAGTAACAAAGAGCAACGATGGGGTCTAGTTTTTGCCAATCCTACAAGGCTACTTACACTTCAAAGACGCGGGTGGTTTACTCAGTTTGATGCTACACAGAAGCTGAATCGGTGGAGCCATCACATGTTTTCTTTTCTTGTTCGTGATGAGCATAATGTGTGGATCCCGACTGCGCACTTGGTTGTCGAGCGAGGAAGTGAAGAGACCATTGTCGAAGGATTAAGGCATATAAAACAGTGGTGCAGCGGTATGCCTGAATTCCAGTTAAATATAAAGCTTCCCACCCCACCCTAATGTCCTTTATCAAGCTTTCTCTCAATGTCCAAATTGAGCTAATATGAACTATATATTCAGGTAAATGGCAACCACGATATATCATGACTGGGGATTCTCCAACTGAACAGCGTGCTATATGCCTTGCATTTCCCAATCTCAATTCTGGTGAGCAGGAGGTTGTTCATCTCTTTTGCTCAGTATACTCGAACCAAACACTCCTCCGACGATTTGGCTCTACAGCCCACAAGCCTGTATACCGACTTCTGACCCATGCTATGTACTGCTCCACTGAAATTCAGAATTTCGAGCTGTGTGAGCAGGCAATTGCAGCCGCAGCTGATCAAGGAACCGCAAATTACATTCGTACTCATTGGCTTCAGACTGCGTCCAAGTGGGCAATGTACGCTCGGCAACATAGCCCTTTCCTTCTCCAAGTCACCACTACAAATGCTTGTGAAACCTGGAATCGCAAGCTGAAGTCCGGTGCAGGGCTGTCTAAAGGGCAAGTGGCATCGCATGGAGTTTATGGCATGATTTTGAACATCATGGATGCCGTGAATGATATTGACAACCATGCAACACTAGCAAGAAGTCATTTCCGAAACAGAAAGCTTCCTATTTGTACTAAAGAGTACCCAGAAATCGGTCAGCTGCCAGTCCCTATCCAGAAACTGCTCTCTGGTGAACTTGATGCTGTTACGGAGCGCATTGCAAAGGGGAAGGAGGTGCCTCTTGGTTTTGATGAGAATTTGCAGTGCCGTTGCAAGTTCTACAGGCAATACCTACTGCCATGCCGACACATTTTCCACCTTGATACCGAGGTCAAAGTGCTAACTACTGCCCGGTGGGAGGGATATGTGATGATGTTTGCAGAGTGTGGTATGGAGGCATATGAGGCAATTGGTACAGGTTGGGTGGGCCTTGGAGCCTCTGTGAAGGCTAACAGAGCGAATTCCCTTGCACTTCGGTTGCGAGAACGTATGGAGCGATTACAGCAAAAAATTTATGCTGTACAAGAGACAATGAATCAGATGGGCGTGGAGGAAACCACCCAGATTGCACGCTTAGAAGAATGGGTGGGTCATGTGGAAGAAATATTGAATGTTTTGGAAAGAGTGCCGAATACAGATCTTGCGAGTAGACATAGACCATGGGAATTGTAGATAGGAATAATAACTCGTTATGACGAGCCCACTTTCTATATCCAAAAGCAGTAAGATGTATGACTTTTGGTGTGATCCGCCTGATGCGCACCCCCCCTTCCTACATTGTACCTGCGTAGAGATACATGGTGGCCTTAGTTACCTGAATCAAGATCTTAATTGTGAATACAAGTTCATCACAACTTCTGAATTTCTTGCTAATGAAGGAATATAGAATGGATGGAACTCTAGCTATTGCAAAGATACCTAGATAAAAAAATAGACAACTTATTTATTCCAGGTGTTTTGCTGTGAGTAATCTGTGGGGTTTCAAATGCTGCTGATTATTGAGACTAGGAGATAGTAGTGTGCGGAATGTAAGTATACATGTCCAGTTACCTCTGATAGCCCATTCAAACTGAACAAGAGATAAAGGAAAATTCCCGAATAAAATCCCAGCTCTCCTACTTGACTGATATTCAGTGCCGTTCCGATATTCTTTCAGACCTTACACTGGTTTCCTTTCACATTGGCTAGAGAAAATCTCCCGCTACCTATTGCTTCAACCACTTCAACCACCTCCCTCGCTTTCTTATTGCAACCCCCTCAAAAACGAATGCAAAACACTGTGTTCATTCAATGTTCTTTTCTTTTGCCTATGTTGTTTGCAAAAGTACTTTCTCAGACTTCCAAAAAATAATAAAGTGCGCTACCGTAACGTTATTCTCAAAAAGTGTTCAAATACAACGTGAACTCAATTTTCCCATATAAAGATGTGTATACTAAGCACAGCGTAATATTGATGGGAGTTTAGATTATATTGTATTTATGATTGTCGTAGATAAAATAAAATCTGACGTGGATGTAAGATTCGTTGTGTCGATAGGTATAGTGGTAGCTCTTTTCCTTTCTTGCAAATCAGCTCCAGAGGAGGAAGCTTAGCGGGAAGAGTTGATTATACGATCTTGCTCATTTTAAGGGTGATTCATTATTCCCCAAGCTCCTCCCCACTAGGTGTTGTTCCTTCACGGCAGTAACCCGTGTACTAATACAGTCTATGTATATACATTAAAATACTATCAAACCTAACAAACTACATCTTTTTACCATACTATATCACTACCGATTCATGAACCTACTCTTTCCTTGCTATCCTTGCGTTACCCTTTACTTCACCCCCTTTCCCCCTGCAAACAACCTTCTACACTGTTTCTCCCCTCTTCAACTCCTCCTTTCTTTATCCCCGTTAGCAAAATTATTTAAAAAAAAAAAAAAAAGACACACTCATACAGCCGTATAAGACTATAGTACTTCGATTTCCCCTTCATATCATTACACATTTCAATTTAATTACCCGGACCTATTTCACCCTCATTAACTTCATTGCTCAAATCATACATAGACCTTGCCTTCGGCTTCCCAATCCCACCCTTTTTTTGCCCGCGTTTTCTCCGCCTCCCTCATTCATTCATTCGCCGTGTCATTCTTCCTCATCATCTTCTTAGCCTTCTTGCACATTATAGCATATTCCCTTTCCGCCGTTCAATATTCTCTAGATGCATTTTCCTCATATGGGCATAAAGCCACTCACTAAAGCATGTGTACCCCTTCACCTGACAAGCCAAAGGTTTCTAGCCTCTGGATTCTCTGGATTCTTTGGATTCGGGGATTCGGGATACCCCACATGTCCCCTCCCCCCAAACAAACAGTGGCCAAATGAGCATGAGCATCTCTCATGTGCTTCTTCCGCAACTGATTGCTTATATAGATTTTTGTGCACTGGCTACAGCTGAATATAGTATTTCTGTGAGCGTCCTTAGCCTGAGAGTTGAGATCGCCGAGTGCCCCATATGTCTTATGTACACGTATCCCACATTTTAGGGTATGAGGTAGTTTCTTTCGTCTCATACGAACACAGAGAGTCCTTACAATGTAGAACCTGCATCCATCAGTGGGACAAAAAAGTGGATAATATTTCCTTTCCGACTCCGGTGTAACCGCTCCTAGCTGTAAGATCTCACTAAACGTGAGAAAGTCAAAAATACAGCTTGACTCTCTCCACAACCAGAGTCCACCAGTGGTTGAATAACAGCAAGGAAATACTCCTCACTTGCCTCCGTTTCTTCTTCCTCTCCCGGATCCCCCTTCTTCATCTTTTTCATCCTCTTCCTCCCCCCTCCTTCCCCCTCTCCCCTCTCCCCTCTCCCCCGCCTCATCTTTATCTTTCTCACCCTCTACATTCTCTAGTGGTAATGATGGCTGATAAAACACATTATGAGAAAGTTGTGGACTTCTCGGCCCCCAGAACAAATTCAATATTTCTTTTTGTCACGCTGCAGTCCCCGTTGAAACTACTGCCCCAGGCAATATCGCTGTATAATCCCTCTGATACCATGGGTACATTTGACAGTCATTGATTCCTGTACATGCCCCACAATTTCCTTTGCCTGGGAGGTGGTAGCCCTCATAGCTTGAGGCCTCTGATAAAGCCCTGTCGGAAGTCATATGTAGATAGTTGCGTCTTTAAGTTGGCTTGATATCCAAGCCTATCAATAAGGAGCCTGAGCCCTGCCTGTCATTGGCCTCCCAAAGCCGAAATCGGAAAAGTCTGCTCCGGGTTGACTAGCATGCAAAAATTGGCTTGGAGATGAATGTAGGTTCCCAGGCTACATCCCCTTCCCAATTCTCTTTTCATACACCAACCCTCTCTATATTGCTAACAAAACCCTACATCTATAAGAAGTTCCTCATGAGAGAGTTTCGTCTTGTATTACCCCTCGTCTTCTTCATGTCCTATTAGTTATTGTTGTCGTATATTCAGCACCAAGGGAGTCATCTAGATTCGGCTGGCGTGTTGGATATTACATTGCCCCAGAAGAGCGTATCCTTTTTAGGTTTATAGCCTTTGGCAAGGCCAACCTTGAACCTTGTATT
Source organism: Terfezia claveryi (assembly GCA_015179025.1). NCBI lineage: Eukaryota > Fungi > Ascomycota > Pezizomycetes > Pezizales > Pezizaceae > Terfezia > Terfezia claveryi. The sequence continues at coordinate 35,102 of WHUX01000043.1, read as the reverse complement.
GGTAAAAAGCCGTAAAACGGGTAGCCGGTGATTGGTAATCAAAAGTGACCGGAGAGTTTTAAATATCCTCCTCAGGTCCACATTCTCACCCCTCATAAATCACGTGCACTTTCCCACTTCCTCACCTTCTGAATCTCGATCCCCATCCCCTCCCACCGCTTGCTTATTGATACCTAGAGCAGCTCCAGTTGAGATTGTTGCTCCAGGTAGCAATGTTAGTGAAAAGCCATGTTGTGTCTTGGTTTCCTTCATTAGCATATCTCCTGGCCATACCCTCACTATTATGGCATAACGCCTTCTTGGTTAGTCCAGTAGTTGCTTCTTTCATCTTCAACTCCCTAGTGTAGCCATATCAAAAATCATGAGGGGACGACTGGGCTTTTAAGCCCGCCTGATAGCCTATCCTGTCAATGATCTGCCTTAGTAGTCTGGTTTCCTGCGTTAGTATCGTTCCAGATATTGGCTCGTCAAAGTTTAAATTTGATCTAGGGCAAAAACGGGTTTTTTGTAGTCTGTTTGGCACAACACCCTCCATGGATTTTTTTTTTTTTTTCTTTGCCAAAATGAGGGCTTCCATCGTGCAACCAGACTAGACTTCCATAACGGTTTTACTGCCGATCCAGGCACCAACTCGGTGTCCATATTCCAGCAATAATAATAGTCCACACATCATTCGAGAGCAGAGAATAGAGGCTGAGTTGGCCTTAGAATTATTGCGAGATTTTTTATATTCGGATTGACAGTTGTAGTAAGGTACCCTGGCTTGTAGTAGCTTATCTGCTTTAAAACTAGTATTTGCTGATATCGCAAGAAGAAGTATGTCCCTCCAGCCAATGATTTGTATCGTATTTGCCCTCGAAATTTCCGTTTTGCGAGGTACATGTAACCGTGTACATCACATTGTGTTTCTCTCATACTTTCTCTTTCGAAATGGTTTTATTTTTCCAGAACTAATTCATTCAGCGCTTGTAGATAACAGCCTGTATTTTACCCTGAACTAATTGTCAGAAAGTCATTTTATAAGCAACTTCTCTGCTGAGGAAACTAATTGGCTTTGGTAACCTGTATTATGAGCCCGGAGATAGCAAGATGCCTCTAGATTCGAAATAAAGGCTAATATCGGCAGATTAGACAATCAGGGGCGAGCATTATCCCCTGCTGTAGTTTTGGGGGAAGATGTTGGATATAGGCGTTAGAACTGCGAATCTAGCACCCTAGATTCCACTTTTGCTTCATTGAAGTCGAGGATGCAGCTAATTCGATCCATTCCATAAATGTCCAAAGACTCGCTCAACGTGATAGGCGAATCTACTGTCCTTTACCTCATCGGTAGTGGAGGAACTCGATCTCTACTCGATCATAGCTTCGCTATTTGTCCTTCTTCCGATTCTTGTGCAGTTAAACCATTGTATCCTCGGTTGTAGTAACCCTAGGTGAATCCTATCAGCTCTAGGCCTACCGCAAAAAGAGGAGTTTTATACCTATAGTCTGGTTGGCAGAACAATGTTAGCAGGAGCACAATAAAGCTCGCTTCTCTATTTTCATCTGGGTAGGTGTAAGTCGAGGCTGGGCTTTCACGCCTTGTCTTCCCGAGCCATATTGGAACGAGAGGTCTGGAAAGGAGATTGCGAAAACCGAGCGTTGAAGCTTTGTGTGACACTAATGATATTTCCCCCTGAGTAGAAAAGGCGAATTCTTTCAACCAGTCAGGTACTTTTTATATACCTAGTAGTAATTTTACAACAGGATACATCGATCACCGACGCAAATAGTCCTCCTATACACATCAAATCACAAAAACTACCCAAATCGTACACAGCAGAAAATCAAACCCGCAGAAGAGAATAAGCCCAGCCCAAAAAAAGGAGGATAGACGAAAAAAGAGAGTATGCCCATACACCAAAATCTTTTGCGTCAAGTACTGAAGTCATCAAAAAAATGCTCTTGCTTCCTTCATGGAGAGAGTAACTCCAAAGACAAAAAAAGAAAAAACATGAACAAAACGAAGAAAACGCCATTACCCCCCGAAGTTCCTCCAACGCATTCGCTAATTATGAAACACTACCAAATAATATTAGATAAAGTAGATGCTGCCTGGTACTCCCTAGGCTATGAAACCAAAACATTGCTTGCTGACATAGTCGTTGCTCGTTATTTTGTAAAGAAAAACCCAAAATCCAGATGAAAAACTGGAAGATAACTCTGTCCTGATTGAAAACACATCATAGTATGGAAGACGCATGCTTGGAAAGAAGTTTGTGGCCAGGAACAAATGCAAAAATAGTAGGCCCGTGTACTTCAGCGCCAATAGGGCAACGAAGGGACCCAAAAAAGTGTTAGTTAAAGCAAGTTGAATATTATGGACGGCGTGCAATCCAAATGTGGCTATATAAGTATTAGTAGCGTTAGCGACCCTTTGTTCAGGAATAAGGTGGCAAAATACATACACAAAGTTGTACGCATGGATATGCTTATTCTGAATGTCTTTCCGGACGGGCAGAAGGAAATTCTTCACCTCGTCAGGTGTCCAGCCTAGGACTCTCGTAAGCGGTCCAAGTGAGGTCGCCTCTAACCCTTCGATCATACCCAAGCCAAACCATCTCCCACAATCCTTCAGAAAGGGGTCGTTGGGCCAGGTGTTTATTGGAACCTTGATGCTGACTTGTTGAATGTCGACAAATCCTGCCTCTGCAAGCATTTCTTTTGTGCGCTTCGGGTATCGAAGAGACTTTCCCGTGCGCTCCGTAGCATCGATCAGGTATTGTTGCCATTGGAACAGTGGCGATTTAGCGCTAAGCGATCCGTCCTCGCTAAAGCTCTCGAGGTCAATGTCAACGTATTCAAACCAGCCATACCCAGGTTTGAGATGGCTAAAGCAGATGCATGTTAGTCAATGAGAGCCTTATCCTATGTTCGGCGACGCATGTACTCACTCAAAGGCTTTGCGAAACAGGCTTGGCCAGCTCGAGACGCTCCCGATCCCAACGCGAAGGTGAATAAGATCAAAGGAATCTTTGCCAAAAGTCCATTGACTTTCGAAATCACTTATCACAAACCGCACATTTTCCGGGATCCTGTCAGCACCCGGCCGTTAGTCAATCCGTAATATCGAAAACTTAAAAGATGGATAGCAGCATACCACTTGGGTTGGATCAGTGAAAGGTCCACGCCAATCACTTCGGCATCAGGATATTTACTAAACCTAGGTCAACAATGTCGCAAATATCTCAGAGAATAGAACTTACTCTGCCATATCCATAGCCCAGATCCCTGTCCCGGTACCAAGATCGAGTATTCTGGTCTGTGAATAGTTTCGAATGATAGGGGCACGATGTAATTCATCCTTTCGAAGCACAAGAAACAATTTATGGAACATATCGAGACGGTCTTGTTCGGCCTGATTTAAATCAGCATTGATAAGCCATGTAGTGGTAGAATCGCGTACCTCGTCATTTGGGTACATATAGCTACCACTGCGGAATCCATGGTAACGCCTGCCATTCTCAAAGTGATTCTCTATTCTTATCGCACAAAGTCAGAACGAGAGAAGTAACCTCCATAGGCTTTCGATAACTTACCCATTCATTCTGATGTAAACCTGCACTGGTCCTCCTTACTACTCTCTACCTCAAAAAAACAAAATAACTCAATGGTGAACAAGTTGAAGGCGAATGATATGGTGCGAGGGATGACAATGTGACGACGCCTGAATTGAATCTTCTGCAAAAAAACGAAGGGGATGCGGGGGGTAAGGCAGTTTTAAATTGAGGCGAGAGCACTGTTATGGTGGATGGTCAGAGGATCGTTCACCGTACCAGGGGGGGATGGAGGTTCGTGCTGAGTGCTACTAGGTATGGGTTTCTCGTACCCAAACAGACGAGAGAGCTTTGGGTTTGGGTGGGACGGAACCCGAACCACAGTATTGGGATTCGCATCGACCGGGACCCATACGAGATTTTTTCATACTTCCTGTTTACTGACACAAAATACCGGTGCAGGGATACCTTAGGTAGGTACATCTATTATCAATCATGCAAGGTGAAATATGAATCGTGATTGGTGCACTGAGGAAATATGTCAGGCACCCCATCAACTTGCATTGCTTGCTTCCGATCAACAAATTCATCCTGCCTTTGATCTCTTGTGAATTTCAAGCCGTCACAAATAACTCTGCTCTTCAAAGCAAGCATTTTGTCCGTTACCGACATACCCATACTCGAACCCTGATTGGATTTGGTACAATTAGAGGAGCACTGTTGCATGTCCTCCTGCAATGAGCCTGCTGTCTGGGATGCAATTGAGCCATCTGTATCTGCGGTATGCAAGTTGAGGTCGCGTTTCGTTCCAGTGAAGAGACGTGCAGCAGCAGTGAAGTTAGATCAGCCAGTTGCAATAGGAGCAGTGACCCTGGAATTGCACCGAGACAAAATCCTTGCTCGGCTACCCCTCTTTTGCTTTTTCGCAAGTACCTTACCTTTCATCAAACAGTTGAGTACATAATTTTCATTTGCCAGCGGCTTGGGGGGGGCAGCCTTGGGACTGGGTCTCAAGTCCTGGGGGGGGGATGACGCTTTGGGCGTTTAGACCGAATTGTCGGGTCCAGGGTAATTGGGATGGTGTGGAACGTAACGAAAGGCGAGATGGTCGCAGCCAGTGAAGCTGACTGCCCAGTCAACGAGATTCCTGTATGTTGGAGTAGGTACCGTAGCTAAGTAGGTTGCACAGGATCTTTCGGAACCCGACCATTCAATATCCTGACACCAGCCATGAGGGCTGCATCTCAAAGCATCTACCGTATGGTTACTTACAGTTTAGATGGGGACCGGTGTGGAATCACGACTTGAACCTAGTTACTGTATTACCGTATGTACTTTACATACATACTTAAGCAAGTTCTATGTAACCCTTTGTCTCATACATCACAGGCTGCGTGGCTTTAGCATGAACGACCGAATTTGTGGCGCCCAAACGAAGTACTGTACTGGTACGGTACATATCCTCTCGTGCAACCAGACTACATAAGTATCCTCGCAATACTTCTTTAACGGGTGGCTCGTGCCAGTCCTAATTCCTTGTTTTGGATGACCCCCCACACGAAATCAGCCACCTGCTTGTCTGGTCCAATCGCTTTGTGCTGCAAGTTGTATATACATATCCGGTATGGTACACACTAGAAGAGTACCGGTAAGTTTCCTACCGTATTTTCCACTCAATTAAATCGGCAGCCGTAAGAGTTTACGCACTAGCGTCGAAGTCCCCCGGCTTCCCGGCCGGCCCCTCGTTAAGTGCTACGGCCCCTTTGCCTTGCTAAAATTGCCAGGCAAGACTAGAGCCCTTGAGTAAGATGTTTGTTGCTAACCTCTCCACAAAATCATCAGTTGGCAAGACGATGAAGTTAATACCTGTTGCAATTTATTCAGAGTATTAATAAGCCGACGGTACATGCGGTACATGCATTGAGTAAGAATCACAGGAACCAGTCCAGATGAATAGGCCTCGGGGGTGTTTTTAAATCGAGTTTTCGTTGGTATAGCCAGATCTAAAGCTAAAAATATAATGCGCTCAAATGTGTCGTTGAATGCTGCCTCAGATTAAGACCATCATTGTCATTATACACTGTAGGCTGGGGCGGAATGACACCCTCGGCCATGGCTAATAAGACATGGACAAGCGGATAAAAATTCTCGCCATATTGGTATGTATATACAGTCATTGGGTATGCACGAGGTAGTCTGGCAGTTACCAAGGGTTATTTATGACTCTTAACTACATATTTCTTCCCCGAGACTTATTAATGGGTGCCAGACTAAGGTACATATCAAGATCCTGCGTAGTAAGTACTGCAGTCGACGTTGCTCCTAGCCAGTGGCATAAGACTACCTAATTAGACTAACTTGTATAGGTATGAACTTGCACTGCCACAGTGCCTGTCTTATAACTATTCGTGATCTAAGCAGAACAGTCTGGGATTCACCAGGTCTATTATCATGACTTTCCACAGGGCAATTCATGCAGACACTTTCCTCGAGACAAGGCGTTTGATTATCTCAAATGAATCACCGCTCCAGCAAGGTTCTTCCCACACAGAGTTATCTGCAGCCATGAAACCAATCATCAAGCAATATCATACAGCAGACAAGGGTTCTGATCAAATATGTAGAGTAGGCATCTGACCTCAGCTATTCCTAAATTCGATAGAAGCGAGTTACTCTCATACAGAGGATACATAGACATGGTCCTCTGCAGTAATTTCTTCTAAGAACTTTCTCCCGTCGTCCGTCGTCCGGACACCGACATATGATTTCATGCTGGAATGGTCCGGACTTGGAAATCCTCCCGCAGTTCTCGCATAAAACTTCTTCTTACATGTAAGTTATCATAATCCCAACCCTCTGTCCGAGACTTGCGGCTGTCAAATTTCCCGTTCATGGCTAGCCGCAGCCCACAGAACTACTGCACGGTTTTTCCATATGCAAGAGGAGACCTTTACTCTAACTAGACTTTGGGCATCTCTCTGCATGGACCCCAATCTGTGGTGCATACGGAGTACTTCGGTCACTAGATAGTGAGATTGAGCCGCCAATTCGTGGACTGAAATTCATACAACAGTGTGCCACAAATTTATAGACAGTCACGATAATGGCGTCGATAATAAGGACAGTTCATTTATTTGAAATTCTATTCCATACTGTACTAGGTAGTCTGGTTGCGCCTAGTAAGTAAAACTCACTAACTACTGCATGCTTCTACTTCTACACTGCATTACAGAATCATTTCACAAACAAACCCGAAATATATATACAAGGGGCGTCTGACTTACCTGAGGGTGAAAAATACCTTGCCTTGATTTACCGTCGAGATGAGTGATTTGCAACACTTCATCCATTCCTCCCCGCACTCCATCAACATGGTTCTTGGGTAGTAAGCAATGATTTACATCTGTACGATGGATTGTTTGTTCAACTCTTGCCTTGAAAACAAGACCCTGGTTGCCACAGCTCGGCAATACATATGAATTCTGTTTATTTCATGGATTAGCACCAACATTATTGCATCGGCCGAAATATTAGGGAGAAACAGATACCTGCTACCTGCTATTGGCTAATACGCCCCAAGAATCGAACATGCACTTCATTTTTCGATTTCGGAACACTTAGTGTCCCAACGCACAGGCTCATTTGAAACCATACCCTATTGGATGAAACTGGCAGCTGAGACTGCATTGCTCACCATGCTGGATTCTTTGCTCGACATACCTACATGGTTCTTTCTCTTCTCCTCATTTGAAGTTACTATTCGCTGTCAATTTGGTCATTTCGTTTCTATCTGAGGTCCTAGGATTAAAGGTAGGTGCGGTTTACAGTGTAGGTTCTACCTTCGGAATATTCATTAGGGAATATCTAAACTTTTTTGACACAGGATCCCCAGAAAATGCTTAGCTAGTCCACTTTTGCCCGATATTCTAGCTATTGGCAAGGTGTTGTGGAAAAATACCCTCTCCATCTTGGTATACCAGCTGGATCATTACTATTGAAGTACGTATAGTTAGCTACGTCGGACTCTTTGTCCCTTCTTTGCTAACCTACTATTGTGAAGCCAACAATATAAAACCTTGCTGATGGAAAATTGCATGATCAGATGCAGCCAGTCCATTGCACAGTGCCAATTTGCATGACGAGCATTGGTCAAGACGGATTTCAGCCATGTCGCACTAAGCCTCATTATTGTCTTTGTTTTGAGAAAGGACTGCTTCTGATAAGTATCTCATAAATGAGGATTTATTTAGCACACTGTCTCGTCACTTGCATGAAGCTCAGAATTTATTCAAAACAACCCATTATATACCAGAAAATTGTCCCGATGAGAATAACCCCCCTTCAGTTTCAAGTTACGTCATGGTCTATCCTGAAAGTTGTGGGCCTGCATGCTCTACGCACTGCACTTGCATCCCAATCATATCTTATCTTTAGTTCTCTGCATCACTGTTGTTTTATACACTCTTGGGTGCAGTGGTCTCGGCCTTTGGTGCCATTTCAGGCATAATGGGACTTGCCTGCACAAAACTGCGAGGCAGTTTCGCCACTGGCTTTGACTGGTTTAGCTAATACGGTCTGCAGTGTGGGAAGAATTTACCTGATAACTGCCTGATTCCTAAACGAAGGGGAAATAGTCCCAATTGGCTGCTCTCCCACTTCGTCTTGGCCCAATCTTTGATTTTTTTTTGTTATCCAATACACAGCCTAGAACACTTCACCGGTCCAGTAGAGCTACCATACAAACTTGGTTGCCAACCAAATGACGGGCAGGAACAATATCCGCACGTGAGCTACGTGTCCCAACACTGAGTGCTCAATTCCGAAAGAACTATACAAGGTCGAGTGGTGGATGCTGAGGTCAAGATGTTGTTCAAAGATGATGAAGCGCAGTGTCGAACCATGGATCGCTGCGTTGACTCGAATATCAAGCTTACGCCATGGAACAGGGGATCTCCGAATCTGAACACTATGCGGAGATGTATGCAGGAAGTTGGACTCCATCCGTCGAGACAAAGCTTGTGTATGCCAATAGTCTATCCTTTCTATTATTAACTCTTATTTTCTAAGTAGGGCTCTACTGTAATTTACACCTTCAAGTACTGGCAACTGGATGGTGTTCGATATAGCATCTCAAAATCAAACCATTGTTAATGTGGGTAGTATCTCCACTCAGCTCAGTATTAGGACAAACGCACTTCTAATACTAACCTACTTTAGAGATTTTTTAATGCGTGTCTGCTCCTCCGTCTAATGCAGCAGAATTTATTTGTATGCAAAACGCCCCCTGTAGTCTGAGAGGACTCTCTGATATGGTAACCATTATATGTATCAGGGAATTTTGGTAGAAGTTGAAGACGGAGCTCAAAATCTTTTGGATCAGCTATACCGAGTTCCATTATTGGTTGAAATACCTAGTTAGATCTCGGAGAAGAAAAATTGCACAAAATCGGGGCGAGGACGTAAACGTAAGTTCATTGGGAGGCGATGGCCGACGGCCCCGTAAGTGGGGACAGGTATGGGATCTTATTTCACAAACCTCGATGGGTAATCTAATTTCGCCCATGTTTTCTTCTGTAAGCTAACTTAGTAGGCTTTTTTCTTTTCTTGCTACTACTGCAAGTACTCCTGTACGCACGCATGCATGTCATTATAGTCCCGAGAAAGGCAAATTAAAGGAACCACCTCGGTACCCTTGACACCGCTCTGGAAGCACAGCATCTACTGGATAGTGGATTGACCGGTGCGTTTGTAACACTTCTTCTGCTCAACTTACTCAATCTTCATTCCATATGGTGGGACTGTTTGCATATACATGCAGCATCCTATTCTAAATGAAAGGATCATACTGCAAGAGGTGGGACTACCCCTGTCGCGTGGAGTATAGGTGTGGGTGGGTAATCAACACACACCTGCAAAGCCGTCACAATAAAGTACTTTACCCTACCTAGAACATAGAGTGAAGGAAAGTTTGATAAAAATTGACAGGAACTGTGGGCGATCGTACGGGGCCCACGATGCTGGATACGTGGGCTGATTATGGTTGGTTGGTGTTGGTTGTATGGGTTTAATTTGTACTGGGAATGGTAGTCTTCGGTCAGTTGCAGTCCGTGGACATGGAGGTTGTACGATCGAGTAAATGGATGCGTTGGCTATTTGGGTTCAGAGATGTTGGGCATGAATGGGAAGGGCAGGGTGTAGGGTATGGTATGGTAGGGCTCGCGAGAAGTATCGGATGTGTGTCTGATCATCAAGGTGGGCAAGTGGATTCGGTTGTTATGAAGCTATAGACATTTTGACTCGGTTGGTTCAGCGCGGTGGAGAACGGAAAGCTCCGCCTCCGTAACCTCGTTCGATAAGTACATGAACGAAAACTCAGATCTTTACGATTTGGAAAGCGTTTCCGACCCCTAGCTTGTCCCCGACCCTTTACTCTCTGGAGCATTTGAATTCGCATCTTGAAGAATCCCAGACTTTGGATGAGTCGTCAACAGGCTTCCCCCAGGGTCTAATATCCAAAATAGTATAAGATTGGGCAATTGTAGCCCGCCGCTGTCCAATTGGTGGAATCAACTGCGTGAGACCGGCGGGCTTAAACGACGAATCGGTAGCTGAGAAACACAAAGAAGCAGAACTTCGGCGAGCCAGATGAACAGCTTGCTCTCTTATAGGTATAATCGGCTGGGGTAAGACTCTACCGGTACGTATGTATATACCTACCTCCTTAGGTAATAGTTATGAGTGTATTGTATGAATTCTTACATTTTACTATTAGTCAGTGAAAGGGGAGTATTATTGTCGATTTTACCATTGTAGATCCGATTAAATGAATTGAATGGCAGATCATTACTCTTGGTTATTCTTCTCCTAGCTGGTCTCCTTTTGTGATATAATTGTGTAATCTGAGTTTTGATTATGAAGAGTTGCCATCTCGCCAGCACATCAGAATTGCGTGAGGGTAATGAGTTCCCTTTGATTCCAAAAAGGGATCTACCTTATGGTAAGTACTTACCTAGTACTTTTACCAGCTACTTGTTGAGGGACTAACAGCTATGACCGCGAGGCTACTTTTTGCATGGTCTGGCAACTACTCGTAGTATGAGGTTCAAAATTACCCGAAAGGGTAGTCGTCCACTATTTAGCTCCAGGCTACCTACGATTCGAGAAAGTGCTTTATATCTCGTACCAGTACTTCTATCTGTTCAGCTTACACCTTCAACATCAGTTGATAACTCGATAAGTTACTTATATGTAATACAATTAAGCTCTACGTATACCTACCTGAATACGTATACTCCCAAGCACCGTCGGCATCACTAGCTACAGTGCTGCTTCGCTTTCAACTTGGCTTGTCCCAATGGCAGCCCCGGACTTAACCTCACTCACGGTTCCGAAACTCAAGGTAAGCATACTGCACCCCGGATCCAGTTGCTGGAAAGCGCAATAGTTTGCTAGCTGGCAGTGCAGTCACGTTAATAAAAGTGATTGAGAGCTTTGTAAGCTAACGCAAGCCTGAAACATACAGGAGATATGCAAAAGTTTAGGATTGACGGTCAGCGGAAAGAAAACAGATTTGGTTGCGGTGAGTCCAGAGTTCGGAGTTGTGATGCAAGGTAATGCAATATACCCGCAAGATTCGTGTACATCGAGGCTGTATGTATCTCCGCTAGAGAAGCTGAGAGCACGAAACGTCGGGACCATGATGTTTGATTTTGTCAGTGCGTGGGTGCTGTTCTTTATTGTACTTGGTTGTTTAAAGTTGAGGATATGAGATACCTGAGAAATAGGGCTTGAGAGAAACTATGGGCCACTTTTCTTGCCCTTATCAGGTATTCTGTGGTGGGAAGCCCTACCATCCTTTCTTCGTCATGGTGGGAAGTCTCATCAGAGCGGTTACCCACACAGAGACGGGAAGAGCAGTCAATTATACCCGGGTCTAAGAACGAGGAAGGACTGTCTTTTTCCCGCACCAGATCCGAATTATGTTTACATACCGTGATAACGGGACGCTGACGTTGGGGTGCGCATTTCCGGGGGATTTCTCCGGAATGAAGTGATCCTGAGATTGGTAGCGAATTGAACTGAAGCAGGGTGGCATAAGTACCAGTGCTGTGGCACCTCCGTCAGAACAAGCGCATTTCCCTTTGGATCCAGAATTGGGAAATGCGACGGATAAGTTTGAGAAGATGGTTGACGGAGGGGTTTCGGAGTCGGCGCCAGTTCAGAATCAAATAAGGGCTCCACCTACGGTTTCAAAGAAACGAAAAGTAGGACAGTTAGAGTTGAAGGACGGGAAAAGTGGTGCAGTTGATAACAAAAGTAGGGGAAAAGAGAGAAAGAGGGGAAATGGCGATAAGGAGGCTCTAGGAGAGCCAATCGGGACACATCCAGAGACTACTGCACAGCTTCCATCGGAGAGCGTAAAAAATGTCTCAGTCATGGGCAACAATGCGAGAACGGACGGTGAGCCGGTTATAGTCGTATTTGATGATGACAATACTAAGGGAATATACATAATAGCTGCACAAAAAAAAATTCTGGCGTTACCCTCAACAACTAGTTTAAATATTACAGGAAATATTACAGGAAATCCGGGTTTTGCGAAAGGAGGTGTACCTATAGCTAGCGTGAAGCAAATGCCCGAGGAACAGGGTCAACAGATTTTTCTAAAGGGGTTACAGCAACCAGTAAGCACGGCAGTAGTTCCGGTTAAGCAGCTTCTAGCTCCCGGAAAACGTGCAACCAGACTACCCGGAAAGCTGGTCAGCTCTATGAAGCTATCCACTTCTATACAGCCACATGAATCTAGTGTGGGAATAGCTGAATCAGCAAGCGGCCTACTCAGAGCAAACAAAAACCTGAAGTCTGGGAAGAAACCCAACATTACTACAGTGAAGAAAACTGCCCCCCCACCTCCAACACTGGATCAAGGTATAAACACAAGCCGCCATCTGAAGCCAGCAGTTACCTTGGGATTTGCTAGAGACTCGAGGGTCACAGATTTCGAAAATAATACTACTGAGACTGTAACTGAAGGAATTAAGAAGCTACAACAGAAAGGTGATGCCATAATACCTAGAACAGTTGCAAACTCTGGGTCAACAGCATCTAACTCAAATGGAGTGGGCCGTGGCTTGGGAACCTTTAATACTCTCTTTCTCTCTAGGCCGCATCCTAAGTTGGATGAAAAGGAGAAAATTCCCTTCGCTGTTCCTCGAAAGAAACTAGTACTTGCCATGAAGCCTGCCCAGACAAAGCCCTCAGACCATATGAGAGAATCTAAATCGATAAGAGTTGAGGATGGGGCGAGCCTCGAGGCACCACTATCCCCCACCCGTCAAGATACAGAAATAAATTGGAAATTAATCCGATTTCCACCTCGGGTTGGCTTCCGAAGGAGGATTGAGACTATCAGCCGTGTTCTTGCTTTGGTGGCACACCATTCCTCCACACTAACATCACCGGCGGGAACTTTCCTGAGAAATACAGTTACTTTAAATAAGGTGTGGTATTACTCCAGTATTCTTGCATACTATCATCTGAGTCTCTGTGAATTTGGGGGGACAAGGACGAGTCAGTGGATAAAATTAAAAAGAGCAGATATTGCGAGGGCGGATTTCCGGGAGTGGTATTGGCATAGAGTTCAACTTCGGGAGTTGAAGATGCAAATGGTTGAAAAGAAGTGGTGGGGAGAGCGGATTTTGAGGGAATATATACTCGCAAACGGGCTTCAGAGGGAGTATGGGAAGCATGGAAACTCAGAAAACGGTGGCTTGTGGTGTTCAGGTGCAATCAATATGGATTTGTTGAATGAGAATGAGACGATAGGGCAATGGGACATCGCTGCCAGGTTCTGGGCGGGGAGGTTCTGTGCCGCCATGTTTTCTGGAGAAATTGGGGAGGGAGGCAGAAATATGGAGATGATACTCGGCTGTGGAGAATATGCAGTGGAAGATGCCTGTCCTGTGGGAGAGAACGGTGAGGCTCATGGGAATGTTTCCGCAGGAGCAACTGTCTCGGATGTATGGGAAGTTGTGACAAAAGGAGCTGGGACGTATATTATTATTGGGGGAACGGGGGAGGTAATTGGCACCCTACAGGCTGCTGAACATGTTAGAAGGAAGGGCCTGAAGAGATTAAGGTCACCCGAGCTGCGAACAGGCACCATAATCGGTACAGGCGGCACCTCAAGATTTAGAAAATTCACTAATTTGAGAGATCACAGCACCTTACAAAAGCTAACTGACTGTTGGGATGATGTCTCGTGGCACTCTCTCCGTCTGGACTGGCGTGCATATGTTTCCAAACTTCTAGCATATGCTGCGCAACCGAAACCCCAAGGCCTCAGAGGAGCTACTGCTGCATTACAGCCAGAAAGTATCACCAAACCCGTCCCCCTACTCCTATCGCATCTCTACCATCCTTCACCAAAACAATTCAAACACGGAATTCATGAGAATATTATTCTTCGCCATCATCGAGTAGTAGCTGAAAGATTCATCCTAGCCCACGCAGAAGAGTATGGGTTCTCTGGTGGGGTTGGAAATCCCATTTCCGGTGGAACGAAGGTAGGGCTCGATTTGGACAGTAAGTGGCGAGTTGAGAGTGTACTTTGTTCTGGAGAGAAAATGGAAGCTATAGGAGGAAGGGTTGAGAGATTGGGGAACGGAGTGGCGTTTGTGCAGACGGCGGAAGGGGGTTGGTATGTCCTAGAAGATACTGGTGAGGTAGGTAATAGTGCGGAGAATATCATATTGCTGATTGAGAAAGCGAGGGCGCTAATTATATGAGGTATGAGGTAGATAATTGCACAGGAAGAGTATGGAATTTCGGGAGTGTGGGCAACGATTTTGGGGGTTGATGAGAGGGGGTTTGATGCGGGGAGGAAGGGCTTCCTTGAACTAAGGGGGCTTTTTAGAAGTAATTAACGGCTGGAGGACCTGCTACATATATAAGCCTAGGCGGTAGAATAGTAATAAGGTTAGAATACACAATATACAACACTAGTAATTTCCTCAGACTGTCTGATAGATACAACTCGTACCAGATAGACATTCTGAGTTGAGGGTAAGTTCTACTTCAGAGGGGCTTGGCACGCGTAAAGTATTCTTAGTCACCTGCGCCAAGATCCAAATCCGTGAGAGAATGGAGCCGGAATGAACTATCTGGTGCAGGTACAACTCGTACGCACGTCTTCCATCGCGGAAAGGGACGCCCAAACTACCAGCTGAGTGGTAGTAATCGCAGATAGACAACCGCTTCCGGAGGTACTCCATATTTCCGACGAGCATCTCAATAGCTTCCACGTTATCACCGAAAAAGCTACTGAGTGGGTTCACCACCGTCGAAGCTTTCCCTTATCCGCGATCTCGGAAGACATGAGCAGCAATCTGTTGATTATGACACCATCTGAGAGAGCCGGAAAGAGAGTTGCCAGTGGGTCGGGGGTGTACAAGCCAAAAGCATATAGGACGAAGGGTAAGGCCGGAGGTTTTTAGTCCTTCTCTTAGCTATCAATACATTGCGGGAACGATTGCCTTTTTCTCTGTTGACGAGCTGGTGGGAATTCGCATTGATTCAACAAAAAAGTGATGGTTGAGGTTCGGTGGGCGTGAGCGTGGACGTGGGTGTGAGCATTTTAAGCTAATCTTCTGTGCGGACCTGCAGGGGCCGATGTCACAAGCCTTGTGAACGCCTCTGTAACGGTCACTGGCGGGAATTCCATATATGTGTTTGGTGGGTTTGATCAATACACAGATGAAGGTGAGTTTCTGTTCCTGGAAATTCAGAGAGAAGAGATTATAATTATGTTCTCTGAGCTGACTCCGGCGGCTCACCTCACAGTATACAACCATGTCTTGAAGCTGGACCTCCAGTCATACACGTGGAGCCTTATTGACAATTATGGAGACATTCCATGTGTCAGGATGGGTGAGTTTCATGCCTGTTGCTTGTTCCTGCCTTCTCAACAACTTGGAAAAGAAAATCCCCCCGCGCACCAAGAACAAAGCTAACGGCGACTAGGACATGCGTCTGTATATTGGCGAGACAACAAGCTCATTGTCTTCGGAGGAGAAAACGATCAGCGAGCTTTCCTGAACGATGTCTATTTCTTTGACATTGATACTGCCACATGGTCTCGTCCTATTGTGCATGGAATACCTCCGCGTGGACGATCTCGACATGCCGTGACGATTTACGATGATAAGCTTTTCGTTGTGGGCGGCTCGAATGGATTACAAGTCCTAGAGGACATATGCTACCTTGATCTGCGGACTATGACGTGGTCACCATCGTGGACATTTGTCTCCAGATTTGATCACCAATGCTGGGTGTGGGAGGGGAAACTCTGGGTATTTGGTGGGTTAACTCAGGAGATGGATAGGACAGCCGAGTTGGTTTGGCTGGACATATCGAATTCTCCGATCTTCTCGAATCCTTCTTTACCAGGTACACCTTCAGGCACCAGTGTGGGAGGAATTATGAGCCAATTGCATCTTCAATCCCGCCCACACTTACATTCACAGTCTTCACCAGCACGACATCAATCACCAGGTGGGTCTCAGCAACAACCCAGTACTGTTTCAATGCAAAATTCACAGCCAGCTTCATCAGGTTCAAGGCCGAGCCCCTCACCACCGGGAGCCACGGCAGCGATAAAGTTTACTTCAGGGCCGAATATCCCTTCCGAAGCTACGGGGACGCATTTCCATCACTTATGTGGGAATACGCTGTTGGATTTCATCACGCCAGCGAATACTATCCGTCCGTCCGAGACGTCGCTGTCTGCGTTGGACCTAAAGACCTTTACATGGCGGAAACTTGCAGATGGACCAGATGTCTTTGTAGGACCAGGTTACAGGTGGAATTACCTTGCCATGTCACATGACTCTACAAACGCATATCTGCTGGGCTGTGCCAGTGAGGGTCCAGAGAATGATTTTCTGTCAGAGGTTCTACCTATTGATCTCAGGCGGTATGGTATGACTTTAGAGACTACCGAGGGAGAGAACCCAACGCATGGACTTCTCGGCAGTGATATGGCATCCATTTTTGATGTTGACCCAGCCAATTCTCGAACAAATACGGGCATAGCAGGGGACTTCATCGTGCGTGCTACCCGAGATGAGGCCTGTCAAGATGATGGAGACCCCAAGTGGGCTTCTGCTAGTACCTCTGCTGTTGGTACCCCTCGGGATGAAGCTGTTGAGCTTCCTCTTACTGCCGGTGCTGCCTCCTCAACCCTAGAGAATAGTCCTCAAGATCACTCACCCCCAATTCACGTCCACAGATTGATCCTCGCTGCTCGCTGGCCACATTTTGCACGCATGTACAACGCCCGTATGAGCGAATTTCATTTAAACAACCTCTACATTCCCGAACCATACTCTGTCGTCCGAGCCTTCCTCTACTACCTGTACACAGACTCAATTGCCCCGTCAAAATACTGCAATAATATCTCTATCGTCGCGGGACTACTAGTCATGAGCAATATCTATGGTATCCCCCGCCTCCGTGCGCTTGCCGTGGGGAGGCTAAGTCGGGAAATGGATATTGAAAGTGCGGCGATAGTGTGGGAGAGGGCAGGTGTAGCGGGGGAAGAGGGGCTCAGGAGGCAGGCCGCGAAGTATTGTTTGCAGTATTGGGGACGCGTAGTAAGAACTAGAGCATTCAGGGGGCTGAGTAGAGATGGACTCGTGGGGTTATGCGCAGAGGTGGATCTAGAGGGGAGGGTAGTTTGTGGGACGGGTGAGTTTGATGGAGAGGGGGATGGGGGGAGGAGAGAGAGAGGCAGGGTGATGCTGGGGGAGGAGGTGGTGGAGGACGAGGACGAAGAGGAGGAAGGAGAGGGGGAGGGGATGGATGGGGTAGATGCTAACTAGTTACTTACTCTATGTTGTATACAAGGGCTGTTGAAAGATGTAGCCGGGGAAAGTCCGGGCCGGTACAGATAGGCGAGGTTTGGGGGGAAGGGCCAAAGGATGATCCGCCGCTTGAAATTACTTACTACGAGGTTATTACGAGCGTTGTGCCGAAACCAGGAAATTGCAGGCGGAATACATCACGGGTGTAGGGAGATTAGCGAAGCCGCCTTCCCGGCACTTGAAGGGGTATGAAATTATAATTGAGGCTTGAACATGAAGGGATTGAGACTAACCCGAGAGTATGATGGGAGCCTACTCCATTGCTTTCTCGTGGGTATATTGCATAGGTATACAATTGAATTTACTTGACGGTTAGATCCTTTTCTCGGTAGATACAAATACACAACACGATTATATTGATTGATCCAAGCACGAGCTTCACAGTGAACTTTTACCAGTACTCAATTACATACCTCATGTCCAAGTGCAGGTTCTACCTTACCGTTGTTGTTCTGGTCCAGGTAGCAAAGTAACCGCAAGCCCACCTACGATCATACCCTAGATCTCACGATCTCTCATCACCAACTGTGGCCAGTGCATCGCAATGCCAGTGCAAAATAAAATACACTTCATTTACATAAAATCAACGGACCTTATTGTGCATCTACACCTATCTCTTACTCCATCGCCATAGGCATCATATCTAGCTTTCACGAGCGCATCTTCGCAATACACATATTACCCTGATTGATTGAGATGCTTTCCTGCAATGGGGGTGGAGTCAGAGATCTAGGTAAGCTCATCTCATATTGCCTTTTAGCATGCAGATTCGAGATGCGGATTCGAGATTTGGGGGTTTGGTGTATGGGATTTGTGGATTAGGAAAACAGGGGTCTCGCTGGTGGCCAAGGTGGGTAGGGAAGGTTTCTGAGACATTTGGCTCATGCATATACCTATATGTACCTGCCGGAGAAAAACGGATATGTGCAGCGCACGGTGACAGATTGTATGGAGAAATGGATGACGCGTGCTGGAGTAAGAGGTACAGTAACTACCTACCTACCTAGGTACCTAGGTGCCGTATTGTGCCGTGCTCATGTGGGTGCTTGTATACCTAGGTACCGGTAATTGACTGTATAAAAATAGCAAATACATGCGCAAGTCTCAGTATATGTATCCGGGCCCTAATGGCTTCCGAGTCATGTTATACAGATTGAGTTGCATGAATGTCATCCGACTCTCGGTATAACCCGCTCTCATGAACGGCTTTTACTTAAGCACGATCGATACCTGACTGTCACACTATACAGGGCCGGTATTATATTCAAGAACAATTGCAGAGAAACTAAGTTCAATAATAAGCTTATAATAGAATAAGAACCCCCAGATACAAGTTAGGGCATGGCACTTGAACTTGTCTAGATCTGCCTAATATATGTTATTACCTACCCACTGTGGATACAGTAAATATATCCTTGGGGGAGGCATAATAGATATATTAATATCAAGTACCAGGGGAGCATATAAGGCCTATAAACTGGTATAATATAGATAGATGAGAGATATATTTGATGATAGCCAGTGAGAGGTAAAAGTATAAGATTAAGGGAGATCAGGAAAACCAGGGACCCAGTACCATGGAGACAGATGGATGCAATGCGGGGGTTGGCTGGGGTGTATAAGCGAGCGGGAGGCGACGGGTAAGCGACTGGAGGCCCCAGAGGTAGACGCCGGGGATATCGGGTCGGATTGAGCCGGTTGAGTTTTCAATTCACATAACGCACCTGCAAAATGCCATTGAACTAGGAGGCGGTTTATTGAACAATACTAAACATTAATTCGAGATTTCATAAGGTTACCCTGAAGATTGAAAAGACGTATGGATTACTGGATTTGGTATATATCTGGGGTTCCGTAAGTTCACTCTCGTGGTTTTGTGCCATTGCAACTTTACAATTTACAAGACTTCAAGAAGTATGATTTTCTCTGGTTTTCGCCCCAAGATCACATACAAATACAAGGACGTGTACCTTGCATAGGTCGACGTCTTCCACATGAACCCGAGAAGAAGATACGGGCGGTGAGAAATACTAGCCTGGCGTCGGAAAGCTCCGTTAGGTATCCCTCTGAGATGGAGTTTTCTAGTCTTGCTGACACAACATCCTCCTTTGGAGTTTTCTAATTTGGTTCAAGCCCTTTTTTTTCTATCTAGCCTACTGGCATTCTTTCTAGTCTCTAGAGAGTTAGACTCGGAAGTACTCCTCTTTTCGCCTCTAATATTGTACCGGTACTTTACTCTAAACCGAAGCGGTGCGTGCCGAGCCGATTTAGAAAAGCTCTACCGGTAGCGGTCGTTACAAACAAGCTATGCACAAGAAAGGCAAAGTCAACACGTGTGTGATACAAAGTAGGGATATTTTTGCTGTATACGGAGGGTATACATATTAGGCAGAAGGCAGAATTATTTTGTGCTGCTGAAAAAAAATAGTTTGGATGAAGTTGTGAATTAGGGTAACTCGACAGTGCACCTAGGTAGCCGTAGATGCCGTCAGTTCGATCGTCCAATCCCGAATTTCTCCAGGACTACGGGACGAACCACGAGCTCGGTAGTCAGGACCCGGCCCGAAGACCGGCAATTGGGAATCTCTGCAGCAGGTAGTTGGCTGGGGATGAAGTTCCCCACTAGGCAAAGTTGCCCTTGGCACGAGCTGATCAGCGGACTTTTCCCGGGAAACCTGGTGATGGGACAACTGGGTAATCCCGGCAAGATGGCAGCGAATACGACAGAACCGATTTCAGGTCGCTTGGAAACGCTTTTGATTTGGCTTGGGCAAGTACGGTAGTTACTTAGGTACTCTCTTACTGGGGCCGATCACGATAAATTTCTGCAGAAGTACCAGTACAACCGGTATTAACGCGTCTGGTGATCCCTGGCTGTGCTGCATTACATATTGCACCCCCACTGGTGAAACACACAAGGCCTTTAAAAAGGGTTGCATGGAGCACTTGTGGCCCGGAGTACACATACTCAAGGGAGTTTACGTCAATGACGCGGGTGAGTGGTCGGGCTTCGCAAAGAATTCATTGCCAGAGCCAGTAGTCACGCAAGTGTTCAACACGGATGACCAGTATAGCCAATACAGCAGCTCAAGGTATTCATATGAGACACCCTGAATCGGTGCTTCATGATACTCACCGAAGTACCGATCTACTCAACCATTCTACTCTAAACCGGATGCAAGGATTCTGCGGCGTAAACCAAAATCGCGGGATGTCGAGGAGTGTCTGAGCACTCATCTCGACAATATTAAATTGCGACTTAATATGCTAGAAGAGTTCTAACGTGGGATTCTCACCTTCTCAAGGCACAGTTGAACCGTGCACTGGCAAAAGCACACGATTTGTCCTTCGAGACAGCTCAAACTAGAACTGCTCTGGATTCCACTCACTACTCCAGAGATTTGAGACAAAAACCACATCCTATTGTGATTCCTGCAGCCGTACCTAGTGGACTCCACTAAGGTAGACCTCCAAACCTCCAGCATGATGTCGAGCAGAAATTCGCCTGCAGAGACCCATTATCCATAGCTCCGGGACCATGAGCTTGAATTGTGGGTGGGCTACTGCACAGAACCTCCATAACATAGCTCTGCATGCGTGGTGATCTGCTACCTACGGTTCAACCCTAAAGTGACTGGGTGGTTGAATTTTGATTTTTTTTCGGGATATCAGAATGTATGCTTTCGCAAATGGAATAGGTACCTACATACCGTTCGCAATTCATGACTTTGTGGGGGGCTAAGCGTGTTTGCACGTTTGCACTGTCTTCCCCGCAAGCTGTGCCGCACCCAGATTGGTGCCTTTAGGGGGTTGGGTTGCGTTTGATAGGATGGTGTCAAGCTACAGTAAGCGCGGTAACCAGGTGCATGCATGTTGTGCCAAACTTCTGGGAACGATTTAGCGAGGGCGCAATCGCAAATATTGCAAGACACCATGATTGCAAGTTAACAGTATATCATTTGTGCCTAGGTAGAAAGTATATGGAGCCAGAAGCAGACTTACGCTTGAATTCCCATCTGCGGTAAGATCAGCCGAGAATAGTTGATAGGCTAGAACTAATGATGATGATGGCCAGCTAGGTAGAGAATGGCGGCACCGATGATGAAAGAACTGCAGAAGGAATCGCATCTCGATTCTGGGATTCTAAGGCAGGCCTGCATAGCACTCTCACGGCTATCCCTGACTTTGTTCTATGGCATCTCCAACACAATTATAGACCCCAAAGAACCCCTTGTTCGAGGGCCTTTACTTCTTCCAACTTAGAGAGAGCAGCGATACCAGCCCTGGATGACTTAGCCCAGCCCCAAGTATCCCAGTCACGGCTGGACTTTTGCTGTAATCTCATTTCATGCTGCACACCCATTAGGCACACTTAACACTAGTTTCACCTTTTTGATTTTAGGAGGCTTGCAATATATACTACCTGCGTCGTCCCTTGTTTGCTTGTTAACCCGACACTTTGATATACCACGTTCGTACTTCAATCTACAAAATAAAATCGCGCCGATTAAATTAACCAGCAATTTTATCACCGTACAAACAGCAGTCAGAAGAAGGGAGGAGAAAATAATTCAAGAGTAGCTATTCACCAAGATCTTTCGATGGCCTCTCAAAGCGAGTCAGTAGAAAGTGTGGGGGTACTAGGGCAGGAGCATGACCTACGGATGACCCGTCCGTCGTTGGTAGAGGAGGGTATAGTTTCAAAGGAGCTTGCTCCACGATTTGGGGGACACTACCCCATTTCTAAGGTGGGCGAGGACACAGTTATGGCTGGAGCCATTCCGGTAGAGGTTGAATCCGAAGAGGATGTTGTTGATATGGCTGCTGAGCAGTCCGTTATACGAGATGCAATGAAAATGTTACGAGACCGCCGGCACCGTGGATATGATGATAAGTTGCGTGTACAAAGGAAGATTGGCAAGCGAAAGGCACAGTCTATACGGCAGAAGGTGAAGAACGGGAAGCAGCGTGCGGAGGAAAACCCAGAAGAGAATGGAAGAAGGGAATGCAAAGAAGGTCCGAGATCTTACCCGTCTTCGCGGGCACCTAAGCCGGTGCAGGAATATATTACTCCCAGTTGCGTACGTGGATCTTACCGTGTTCCTCTGGCGATACCAAATCGCGCTCCTCCATCTCCAACTCTTGCTGCTTCAGGGTTCACAGCTACAACACTCACTCTTCTTGCACAACTCAAGGAGATAGAGATGTATCCTCCGATAATGCTCCCTAAAGACAATGAGGCAATGTTATCACCAATTGCCAGTCCAGCCCTACCACTGAAGGGAGAGGGAGAGCTTAGAAAGTCGTGGAATGGAGAAGCCATACAAGGGCAGTTCATGCAGGCTATGGATTATACCCGTACGGCTGAGCAACAGACACAATTTCCCCAGCCCAGCCCGTATGAAATGCGTGATCCGGGCTACTCACCATTGAGTGAATCACCATCTCCATGATGATGGGTGAGTTTTGTTCCCACATTACCTGATTAGCTGTACTGACATTTACTTTTTTAGGAAAATATCATGTCTTATTCCCCTTTCGGCGTGTTTGCTCATTTCGTCAGCGTGTCGGGGCTTCATTCACCCCTAGCATCACTACTACCATAAGCAATTCCACCATCATCTCCGCCCACAACACTGTGGAGACACGTTTTCCGATATATCAGACATCATCCGTCAATCATCGGCGAGAGTATCAGAAATTCATGAGAAATTAGTATCATATGGCAACTACCACATGCATACACAAATATATCAATTGCTTTACCAGCGGGAGTTCTTCCTTCACAATGCGTTCAGGTGTTTAATTTATCCTGTTCTTGCATTGGTTCTTACTTTCAAGTGGGATCCAAAATTAATTCGCGTAGTAGGCTGTTTTATTTTCTCTCTTTCGGCTTTTCCCAGGGTTTACAATATTTGGATTGCATATTTTGACGGAGTTCAAGTCGATGGATTATCCGCTCCAAGTCTCTTTTGGTTTTCTTTTTTATCTTTGGGGTTTCTTCAACGTTTCTAGTGAGGCAGTACCACTATATCACCTTCACAACAACCACTTTTACCATCCATCACCGATATCGTCAGCTACACTACCGTTTCCTTGCCTTGTCTACCCTTCTCCAACTCCACGATTTCATTGATGGCATGTCTTACTATCCGTACTTTTTATCTGGGCATCTTTACATTCGGGCACGGGGCTATGCGGGTTGCTGGAACAGGAGTTTGAGTTATTGAGGTTTTTCTATCTCTTTTTCTTTGGTTAGGATAGGGTATGAGGATGAGAAGTATTAGTGATCAGATACTACTACCCTTGCGCTTGCAAACGTGCAAAATCACTTCTCCTTATCTCACATGTGACTGTGTTAGTTAGATAAAATTATGTACGGGCCTTCTCCTCTGCCTCCTGGGATTGTTTGGTAGGCTGTAGTAATTGTGTGTTATGTCACTTTTCACTGGGATTATGGTTCATTTTTATGGGGAAAATAGCTAAATATTATATAGCTTTGAAGCTGGAAATTGGTTTTTCTTGATTTGGATCTGAACCATCTCGTTAACTTTCTAACGGAGAGATAGCCGGAGAGGGATGAGCCTAGGTACGGTACCTAGACCTTGCTTGTATCACCTAACGTGCCCTAGTGTAACCTTTGATCGGCCTAAGCAGGTGGAGATCTATGCTTGGACCTATCACGGACTGCTGAGATCTATGATGCCTGAGAGCGGGGAAGATCTAAGGCAAGAGAAGGTTTTCTTTTCCTCATGAGCTAATGTGATTTAAATGAGAACTGAAGCCGTCACTTTAAGCTTGTTACTACCCCCCATAGAGGGCAATCATGTCTTGGTCGTTCAGACACTAGGCTAGGTTATGCTCCGTGTGTGTGCGTAACATTGTATGGTTACATTACCTAAATACATAGCCTCCATCGCCAAGAACGTGCGTTGCGCGATCGGGAGAAGTAAGCTTCGTGTCGTGTATAGATAAGTTTAATACCGGTAGCAGGGCTCTGTCGACGCTGATTATATTCTTCAGAGTCTGGGTTAATTTGTTTTCGGAGGCTAGCACTAGGCGAATATCGTGGGAATGGAGGTTTACCCTGAGTTTGGGTAAGGGGAGGCTAAGTTGGTGGGAGGGACTTGGCTGTGTTCAGGGTAAAATTTCAGTTTACAAGTTACGCAAGGCATGTTGTGAAGGATATATGTAAATATAAAGCATATATGTATATATTCTGAGTATGATCTTGCTGGATTCATGCCAGAAAAATAGAAATCGAAGATTGCACGGATTGCAGTACTAAATCTAACTACACCTTTGTACAGCATATATGTTCTGGGCCGCTCGCGGGCATCGGCCGCCCGCGGGCAGCATACCCACTATGCCTCCCGCGGGCAATATACATAAGTATTTAATAACTGGATTTGGTACATAACGCGCACTTGAATTTATCAACAATATACCTAACTAGAACTATATCAAAAATATATACAAACTAGACTATCAACACACATACAAGTAATAAGTATTAATATAATAAAAAAAATATCACTGACCCCGGTGTAGGCGGTATCGGCCAGAAAAAGCAGTGGAAGGTGTAACAGCTGCATCTAGCTCTGGGTCAATTGGGATTTCCTCCGGGTCCTCCTCCGGGTCCTCCTCAGGGTTCTCCACTGGGTCCTCCACTAAGTCATCCTCCAGGTCCTCCGCTGGGTTATTATCCAATAGCCCAATTTGAGTTCGCTCAGCTATAGCTGAAAGATTACCACAGTCATAATCTGCTCCTGCTTTGGTATGGCAATAGATGGAACATTTCAGGCCATTTTTGTAGCATCGGCAGCAGCGGTTGGCATAGGACTTTTTGCAAGTACAAGAGACTGAAACTCGAATTGTAGTAGATGCCTTCCAAGCAGCATTGGCTAAGGTAATTATGATCTCTCGAGTAGCTGGAGTATTGATAATTTCATCTTCCAAGCCCATAAGATCTATTACTGGCTGGAGGTCCTTAGTTGGATAAAGATTAACAAGTACGCCATACTTAGTTAACAATTAGTGGCGTTTAGGCTGTGGTTTTGCAATGACTTTTGCATATAACCTTTTATTATCAGTTTTAGCCTGGTCTTCTCTTGGAATTCCTATACTGACCATTTCACCTATGGTAAAAATATGAACTGCATGGTATTTATTATAATATTCTACCATTTGATTTCAAACCACTTGACCATGCTGCTATAGAGCAATATTTACCTGTTCTCGGAGTGTAGAACCAGCTGCAATTTGGTCTATTACCGTAGGATTAAAAATAGCAATAAACTCAGCATCCTCTTCCTTATTCCAGCCATCATCTAGATCTTCTTCCTCTGAATCCTTCTCTTGCTTCAGTTTTGCAGTATCCTATTCATCCAATGGAAGATGAGCTTGATATGGATAGAGTCGGCCAAAGACAATCTCATAAAGTGTCTTGAGTGTTGCAGAATGTTTTGTTCAATTAATACCCAATGCAATATATGGAAGTGCTGTATCCTATACTATATTGGCCCACTCAGTCTTCCATTTTGCTAGTTGAGATTGCACAACTCCATTTGCCTGCTCAACAAGCCCTTGAACTTGAGGTGTATGAGACTTTCCATGCTTAATTTTAATACCCCAAGCTCATAATAAGCACTCAACTGCACCCTTAAATTCCCCACTATTATCTAACTGTAGGATTTCTGGTGGACTATAGAGCTGGATCTATACTGTCATGGTAGATGCAACAGATTCAGCTTAAACATATTAGTATTATACTACTTATATTAATTGATTTTAAACTTACTGTTTTATCTTCTAAGGGTGTAAGATAACACTACTTACTATAGTGATCTTTCATATGGCAGATCCATTTATATTGCCCATCTGGCTCATGTCGCATATTAATTAGATTAACTTGAACTCGTTCAAATAATCTATTAATGACAATTGGCTGAAGTAGTAGTCTTGTTCGATTTGGATGATTAAGGCCGTATACCTATAATTTTTAGTATTTTTTAAGTTTATCATCTATAAGAAAAGGGACTTGGTCTTTTTATACCTTACAGTACTTTAGTAGCCAACGTACTTCTGGCCGAATTATTCTATAATATTGTTCCATAATAATATTGAATATCTTTTCTTGACCTCTATGTGGAATTGCAGAATGTGTATTAGAGATTACTCCAAACAGTTGCCAGTTATGAAGAACTCGAAGCCCTCTTCCATCGCTTCTATAACAAAGTTTTTTATCCGCATCTAAGTAAAACTTTTGTAGGACTCGAGAGTAAGCTTTCTGTTCATTTCTGCTTAGTTTTGGACTATTATCACAGTCTGAATCTTGAGCTTGTAAAAGCCATTACTTATATTGATCATAGCGAATATCATCAAATTGTAAGCGATGTAGAGTATCATGGAGGTACTAATGAAATGCTTCTTGTATTCCATCGATAAAAGGTTCCACAGGTTGGAGGTCTGGAACTCTAGCGAGTATAGCTGGTACTCAGGAGCCTGAAGATTGACTTGCGGACATATTGAAAATAAATGGCAGAGTAGATAAACTGGTAGAAAACCAACGGCAGGTATTATGAGGTATTGATATTGCAATGTATTGATATTGCGATGTATTGATATTGCGATGTATTAATATTGCGGAATGAATAAATCTCATAATACTGGATCTTAGCTCGGCTTTTAAACTGTGAATATAGTCCTACACATCGCCAAACTGCATTAATATCTTATGTTGGACCTATTATCTCACATAAGGTCTATTGCGAGTTTTACAAACATAAGCACTATCGGGAATTTCATATAAGTACTATGGGGCATCTCACATAAGATTCTCACATCAGATTTATTTACCGAATTCAGTAATTAAATTAATTGCCCACGGGAGGCCCAAAACATATATACCGATCTCTAAAGCATAAATGATAGTTAAATAGAGAATTGGGGGGGAAACAGATTCCTAATAGAGTCCTTAAAGGAGGTTTTCATAGTCTGGTTGACACAGGTTCCCATTTCAATCCTAAGTATACTAAGACTGATGTAGTTCTCGTTAGTTTATATATTGCAGTTATGTATTATTGACCTATGGGTAACGAGAGCTTATACAAAGTTTTATGCATGAAACATTTTCTCTGATATTGGGAAAACATAAATATGTGATACATATTTCAAAATAGAGACTACCTGACATAGATTTGTTGATACAAAAATATCTGCAGATTATTATTATTAATGGGTAGAAGTTTATACTAGTATGTAGTCCGCAAGGCTGTAGAGGAAGATGTAGAGTATCTAAGCTACCTCATTCTAAATGGGAGCACATTAAATACACAGAGTAAGTAATGACAACAGCCTTTTCCATGCCCCGTTTGGTGCTTCTATCTCCTGGCATGCACGGAATATTCCCTTGTATTAAAGGGATATATGTACACATCATTGAGGTGAGGATCGCCTTGATTCCTGTGCACTTATCACATTGCTCAGTCATAAATAGAGAGGTTTGATGTGTGCTGAGAGGTCAATTATTAGAATAGGAAGGCATTAGCTAATTCCATGGAATACCTCTATCCCTTGGGAGGGCCTCTATTTAAGCCGCAAGGAGAACCAAGGGAGTACATGTGCCTGCACGTGACTACATCACTAGCCCTAACTAGCCAGACCCGAAATCTTGGCAAACCAAACCGTCAAAACTTTGAACAAAAATCTTTAAAACGTTCACCAATCACATAAATCGAATCGCTACCCAATTCACCAACCACGAACAAAAGGGGCCTTCGTAGAGACGGCCTTACGAAGGAAGACGCAATAGGAGGAAGAAGAAGTAGGAAAGGATGTTTGCAGCCGTAGGCTCTGCTCGCAAAGAGCGTTCTTCAAAAGACAAGAAAGCCGAAAAGAAGCGAAAACGACATTCTGATGCCGCGGCCCCTGAAATACCTACTAACGGCGACTCTACCACACCCTCCAAAGCGAAGTCGAAAAAGCCCCGCATGGATTTCGATGAACCTTCCCACATCCAGCCTCTCGACACCTCTCTCACGCCAAACAAGAGCCCCGCAACAGCCTCCAACCCCTTCAGGACTGTCACCGCACGACTGTACCTCCCCATCTCCCCACTATATTCCTCATACCCCTGGCTCTCCCTCGAATCGGACCACCTCGACCCCCTAATCCTCACCTACTATCCTCCTCTCCGGGGCATCATCCTCTCATACCGGAATATCCGATTCAACCAGCGCGGGGCCCGGGTTCAGGCCGACTCACCATTCGCATTTACATGGGTTACGGTTGATTTCCTCCTCTGGTGCCCGCAGAAGGGAGATTTTCTCGAAGGGTGGGTCAACTTGCAAAGTGAGAGCCATATAGGGCTTTTGGTGTTGAATACCTTTAATGTTAGTATTCCGAGGGGGAAGATTCCTAGGGCATGGGGTTGGTGTGAGGAGAGGGTGGGATTCACCCCCGCGGGGGTGAAGCCGGTTGAGGAAGAGCCGAAGGACCTGGGGTCTATGGAGGGTGTGGAAGGTGCGGAGGGGTCAGAGAAGGATGGGGAAGCAGAAGAGGATCTTGGTGGGTGGATGAATGAGAAAGGGGAATATGTTGATGGGCTACTGAGGTTTAGGGTTGAAACTGTCAGGGCTAGTGGGCATATTATTGCCATTGAAGGGAATCTCCTCGAGTCCGAGGCAGACGCAGGACAGGGTTGTAATGCATCTAGCCTTGCCAGGGGTCGGGATTTGTCTATTCGGCCTGTGGGGCCTACGAGGGGGGCGGATGAAGTGGTGGAGGTGGAAGCTGACGGGGAGCCAGTGAGCCCACTGAAAAAGTGCAAGAAGGACAAGAAGGATAAAGAAAGGAAAAAGGAGAAGAAGGAGAAAAAGAAAAGGTCTAAGAAGGATAAAGAATCATGATTAGTGCGTTTCACTCGGGAACAGTCATTGTGGTTTATGTGTTTATTATTTTCTTAGTCGTATGGAGTCTCTTTTTTTTTTCGCCCTTCGTATCAATTCATTTCTTGCACTATTTCTGTTACTTTTTCTTTTATTTGCTGATGTGCAATGGTCAAGAGATACTGTTGTATTGTACATTTACCTATAGCTACTTTCAGGGCTCTCTGTGTTCTTACTAGTTACCAGAGTATGTTCCTACTCCCGCTGATGATGGCTAAAGATCGATATCATAGAATTATATATCATAATAGATCACTGCGGTTTCATCACATACATCGATAACACAAGTAGGGATCGGGTATAGCGGAATTGCGGAATTTTCTGTTGAAAACGAGAATAGGGCCTGTGTACGAGAACCACAGGCGTTTTCTTTATAGGGAGATATGTTCATGTAGTTGGTTTCACCTTAACACAGGCCATCGGGGTTTACAACCTATATAAGTTTAAGTCTAAAGAGGAAAGGATAATAGTATGTAATAGCACTGGAGGTTATGGGGAAGGGTGCTGTTTCACACATTGTCCTTTTTTTGTCATGGTATTGTGGATGAAACATTTTTCTTCCGCTGCCTCGGGATCAGGTTACCCTGAGCTGTCGCCCTTCTCGGCTATGCCCCCAAAACTTCTGGCCATTTTCAGCGATATTTACCGGCTGCCAAGCCACACAAACAAGGTGTGGCTGACCAAAAGGAGACGTCATCAATTTCTTGGCAGTTACTCCGCCACGGCTCAGGTGCTCATCAGCTTGGAACTTAAGAATAGCCACCAACCAACTGCTTACCTTTCAATGAAACCAGATCTACATCATATCATCGTCGCTGATTGAGTCTAGTATCTCCCCTATAAGTATCGCCTCAGCGTCAGTTTCATCTCCATCTAGCCAGATACCTTCGATTCATCAAATACCAATGTTTTTCTTCTTTGGTACATCCCCCCTTCCCCAGCTTTTATCATATCGCCGCCAGCTATTATGATTGCTAACATCTCCCCGAATTCTAGTCTGCGGTACGCAGGACTTCTCGTCGAACCTCAAGGGCTACGAAAACCTCCGCGTCGTCTGCCCCCGATGCCACAATAACGCGGTGATCCCGAGGAAACGGAGAGAGTTTTTTACCTTTTGCTTTATTCCGTTGATTCCCATTAGCTGGGGGGAGGAGCTCAGGTGTACGATTTGTGGGTATCATCAGGATACGAATAAGGACCAGTTGAATGGCATGATTCATCAACATCCGCAGCAGTGGAAGTAGATGGGGGGGAAGAGGTGGGGTGGGTGTGGTGAAGGGGAAGGAAGAGGAAGCGGAAGGGGGAAGAGGGAGGATGTGAGAGAGAGGAGGGAAAAGGGAGGATGAGGGAAGACGAAACTTCACAAAGGGAGTTGTCTATATACAATCATTCAGCCAAAATCAATCATATGATAGTGAATTGAACTGCAAGCCGCTCGGGTCGGGGAACGGTAGCTTCAAGCCGGGCCGAAGGAATGAGTTTACACTCCTCGGGCGCCCGATTTCTAATTTTCAATAATCTCTTCGGCGAGATACGCCCTGCTTCCGAGTTCGGACGCTTAGCTTATGCTCCATTCCAGAGTTGGGCAAACCTCACGTGCTAAGCTACGGTAATGAATGCAGCCAGTACGTTGGGTCTCGAGTGGGAAGGGCAGGAGAGACATTGGGTTGTGCTGCATTGCATGATGGGGCTGCGTACTAAACTCTTGGGCAGGGCAGCTAATACATTTCACTTCTGGTAGCTATATTAACATATCTGGATCAGGCTGGCATACCGGTACTTGGACCTGATATTTCATATCTCATGGCTACACCGATACCTCTTATTTACTTTTTTCCCCGGCTGAGTTTTGATGAATAGCTTTGCGCACGTGCTTACGAGCAGCAGAAGCGTTGTCAGCATTTGTAACTTTATTTTCTTTTTTCTTTGTTGTTTGTTGTTGTCGGTGGAAGCTCGAATTCCTAATACATATATTTTTGCTTTTGCTCGCTATCTCCTCGTCTAGTACGGGACCATAACCCAATGAATTGGCGTACGGGGATAACCAGGGTGAAGCGATTGTGCATGGAGTGGCTTTGAAACCCGAGATTGTAGGTATATTGTGGAGGGGGGAGGGGAGGGAAGAGGGGGGGATGGGGTACCTGTCCAAAAACAGTTCGGGTAGCATTGGGTGGCTGGACAGCGGCTTCCCCGGTGTTGTCAAAAGTCGTAATTTAGGTCTGAATATCGAATATCGAGCTACGGTACTTTGTATACTTTCGATCAATCATGTTATTATTATCGTAGTACAAAGTAAATGAACTGGGGGGCACGCCAAGGTCGGCGACCACACAATAAGCCCCCCTTCGACGCATTCGTTTCTAGAGATAAGCCTCTCACACATACACGCGCTTGTGCTCGTTTTACTCGATGGGAATCTGGGGGATTATCTAATTCTTCTCTCTCTAACAGGCGAAAGGGAAGCAGGTGGCTGGGGTGGGCGTTGGAGCCGTTAGGGATACCTAGGTACTCTTTGTGAATGTGTCCCATGGGTCAAGTTAATTGCAATTGCTAATGATGCTGTATAATCTCAAGTGATATCGGTTGGCCGTCTCGAGTTCTGCCTCATTCCGCAGGCCATAGTTCTCACCGGCATATCCAGGGAATTAGTCGCAATTCTAATAGTGCCAGATATCGATATCTGGCCTGCATTTCATGTATGTGTACGGAATACATGTCTGATAACCCCCCTGCTCTCACATTTCTGCTTTTATATACCTCGTACATGTTCCGTACGTCCGAGATTCTTCTTTTTTTTTTTTTTTTGTTTTACCGATCGGTGAATCGGATTACTTGATTTAAACTGCTACCCGCATAGTTCCTAGATGCATACATATTCCAACAGCTTTGAGGGATGTCGTGGAGATAAGCTCTATTAGGGGACTTTCAGATGGTGTATGCGTTTTGTGGCGTGCAAAATTTGGTAGCTTTTCGTGTTTGGATTTGGGGATTGATCGCCGGTGCTTATCTTATCGCCGTGCAAGGCTTGGACTTGTGTGGACGGAATTTATGGATGGAGTTGAAGGGTTGGGGCTGATATGCGTACCGGTGAGTCGGCCTGGTTGGTAAGGGGTAGATTCTGGTATCACGGGAGGCGGCGGGTGTTGTAGGGCAAGAAGCAGCGAGCTTCGAGGATAATATGGGGTGGACGGAAATGGAATTTGGGGAAGAGATATTCGGGTTTTCTGTGCATGCTGACCCGGTGAATAGGTGCATATCAGGGGGGTGGACTGTATATATCTCGATATGAAAGGAGGAGATGGAGTATGAGGGTGGGGGGTGAGGTGGGTATATAACCTGGCCTTTGGGACGTCGATGAAATGCAGGGCTCTTGTGTTTGCATTTGAATCAATCTTAAAGTCGAAGCAGATCACCTCCCCTAAACTCGACGGGAATACAGTACTCGAGTCCCACCCATCAACGACACACGAACCCCACCACCCACCCCCACAATGGATAGCGCCGCGCCCTCCCACTACGAGCCCCCTCTCTCGCAGGGCTTTGGCTACGGCATCGTCCTAGGCCTAGGGGCGGTCTTTGCGGGTGGAATGATCCTCATCACGTGGCTGCTGAAGAGATACCAGAATGAGGTGCAGACCAGTGAGATGTTTTCTACGGCGGGGAGGACGGTCAAGACGGGGCTGGTGGCGAGTGCGGTGGTTAGTTCATGGACATGGTATGTATACTCACATTGAATTACAATGGATGGGATTGGACGGGATAGAGTGATATGATTGATATTGATGTTGCGGGGTTATGAATAGGGCCGCTACATTATTACAATCTTCGGGTATTGCGTATCGGTATGGTGTTTCGGGACCGTTTTGGTATGCGAGTGGAGCGACGGTGCAGATTCTGCTGTTTGCGACGTTGGCAATTGAGCTTAAGAGGAAGGCACCGAATGCACATACTTTCCTGGTTCGTCTACCTCACCTCATTGACCCATAGATATAATTGATGTATATATCGTTATCAAATTCAAGCTGATGGGGATATACAGGAGGTCATCCGCGCCCGCTACGGCACCGCGACTCACTTAACCTTCGCCGTTTTCGGTCTCTTCACCAACATCCTCGTTACTGCCATGTTGCTCACCGGCGGCTCCGCAGTCGTCACTTCCCTCACCGGCATGCGCACCGAGGTCGCCTGTTTCCTCCTCCCGCTAGGAGTCATCGTGTACACCTGGTTCGGCGGGATCAAAGCCACCTTCTTGACCGACTACGCCCACACAGTAGTAATCCTCGTCATCATCTTCATCTTCGCATTCACGACCTATACCACCTCTGAAATCCTTGGATCCCCGGCAAAAGTCTACGAGCTCCTGGTGGAAAAGGCGATCAAGTACCCTGTTGATGGCAATGCCGAGGGGAGCTATTTGACCATGAGGAGTACCGAGGGAGTCATGTTCTTCATTATCAATATTGTGGGGAATTTTGGGACCGTGTTTTGCGATAATGGGTATTATAATAAGGCGATTGCTGCGTCTCCTGCGAGCGCGCTGCCAGGCTACGTTCTTGGTGGGTTGAGCTGGTTTGCGATTCCGTGGCTGTGCGCGACGACAATGGGGTTGGCGTGTCTTGTACTGGAAGGGACCCCGACTTTCCCTGGGTATCCAATTGCGAGAATGGCTGATGCGGATGTGAGCGCAGGGTTGGTGCTGCCTAATGCTGCGGTTGCGCTGCTGGGGAAGGGCGGGGCGGCGTGTTCACTTCTCCTCATTTTTATGGCTGTCACATCTGCGTCCTCGGCTGAGCTCGTTGCTGTATCGTCAATCTTCACATATGACGTTTACCAGACTTACTTCAACCCCAAAGCCACAGGGAAGAAACTCATCATGATGTCCCACTTGTGCGTGTTGGCTTTTGGTCTCACAATGGCGGCGTTCTCTGTTGGCCTCTTCCATGCGGGGATCTCAATGGGGTACTTGTACCTCCTCATGGGGGTGATTGTTTCTTCAGCCGTGCTCCCCGCTGCGCTTACTCTCCTCTGGAAAGGGCAGAACGTCTACGCTGCGGCATTATCTCCTATTCTAGGGTTGACATGCTCCCTAGTCGGATGGCTTGTGACGACAAAGGTCAAGTATGGAACCATCACAGTCGATACTTCGGGGAAGAACATCCCCATGTTAGTTGGGAATGTGGTTGCCTTACTCTCACCTTGCGTGTTTATCCCTTTTCTAACACTCCTCTTTGGCGTGGATAACTACGACTACGTCAGCATGCGCGCCATCCGCAAGGCCGACGACCACGATCTCGCCGCAGAGGCACACGTCGATCTATCTCTCATCCCCGGCGAAAACCCGCTCACAACAGAGGAGGAAGAGCAGCAGAAGTTGGCTCGGGCAGCGTTCATTGCAAGGACAATCACAGTCGTACTGACCCTTATCTTGCTTGTCCTCTGGCCATTCCCAATTTTTGGTACCAGCTATGTATTCAGTGAGAAGTTTTTTACGGGGTGGGTGAGTGTGGGAATTGCGTGGTTGTTTTTTAGTAGTCTCTGTGTGGGCGTATATCCGGTTTGGGAGGGAAGGAGCAGTATTGCGCATACGGGTAAGTGTATTTGGAGGGATATTACGGGGGAGAGGAGGAGGAGGACGGAGACAGTGGCGGGGGCGGAGGTTCCGGCAGGTGTAGGGAGCGAAGAGGAGAGTGTGAGTG